>VZRO01008019.1:73658-174989 GCA_013397915.1 Daphoenositta chrysoptera | reverse complement strand
TTTTTATCTTTTTTTTTTTTTTTTTCTTTTTTTCCCCATTATCGACGCTCTCAAATACTCCGAGAGAGGTTACAAGATGTGTTTACTTACAAATTTGGAAGTAGCGACAAGACGCAATGCAGTGAATTTGTCATCTGCTCATGACTAGCAGATGGTCCTCCTTCTCTGCAAGCAAACTGCGTGAGTCACATCTTGCCTGGTTGGTAGGATCGCGCCGAGGCGCTCTCTGGCACCAAGGGTGGACAGAGTCGCCCATCCCGATCATGCCGCCTGCCCACACTGCCAGTGGGCTCTCTGGCACCCGGTGGATCTCACCGTGCCTTTTGGAAAGGTTCCTCATCCCTCCTGCTTCCAACACAGATTAATCCGGGCGCACTCCTGGCTATAGAGACTGCTTCACGTGGCTCTTGCAGTGCAAAGGGATCTTTAAATGGGAACACATAGCATTGACATTTTACAGAGCTGAAAGAGATAACTGTGAGTTATGCTTAAACAGACTCGGTTTTTTAGCACTGGATGAAGCCAAAGTGGGAAATGCAAAAAAAAGCCTGGTGAGACCCTTTTTGCCTGGAATCAGTGCTGCTGCAGACCAGTGTTGCTGTGAGAAGCCAGTTCTCTGCATCAAGGCATGATATGTGAAGGTGGCTCTGAGCTGTGCTGTTAGCCAGTAAAGAAACAAAACAAAATTAAATTAAAATACTGCAAGTCTGCATTGGTTTAGAGATCTGTGCAAAGCTTGCAGAATTGCAACTGCAGTTGCTTGTCCTGGTAAACAGATAAGACTCAATTTTGTTACAGGTGTGTTAGAAAGTTGTTTTACAAGATGAAAGTCATCTAACATCCTCTCCTGCCTTCCTTCTCCAGTTCTTGTTGATTTCTCTTGATAGTTTTTTTCCTCAGTTGTGACACATTCCTGGTTTTGTCTTACCATGTAAATCTGCATAGATGATCGGTTTTCCTCTAGATTTGTGTCTGTGTGTTTGTGTATTCTTCACAGCAGAGCAAGAGGGAGCAAGTTTAAATTATACAAAAATGAGATACTAACAGTGATGGGGAAAATTCAGGGAAGGTATCAACCTGAAAATGTTTTGAAATGTTTTTTTGCAAAGTGGACAGGTTTCAGGTTGACAGGCTCTTTTAAAATTAATTCATTTCCAAAGCTGACACTTATTTATATGGCATAATTCTTGCTGCTCTTTGCTGGATGCAAGAGCTCCACTCATTCACGCTAGCCATGGGTAAGTTGTGCACTCCTGCCAGATGCTCACATGTTTGCACAATGTGAGACACACAAATTGTGCTTGACTGTATTTAGGTAGCATAGTCCCTGTGAATAATGTAAAGAAATGCTGAGTTTCCTTGCTTTTCAGGTTCTTCTGGAATGTTTCCTTGCCTGGTTTTCATAGAAGAGCTCTCCAAATAAAGGCACTCTTCACGGGTACAAACAGAGAAACAATTCTCTTGTTTTTGAAACAAATGCTAAAATCTACGGAGGACCGTGAGGAAAGTCATGTTAACCTGGTAATAAATCCAAGCCTGGCACCAGGAGCTCTGATTTGGAGATCCTGGAGCTGTAACCAACCTGTGAGCACCATGGCACAGCCATAGTCCATCACTGATATTTCTTCCAAAGTTTTCTGTTTCAGAGGTCAGATGCTGCCCTGGGAATTGCCTGCCTTCAAGCAGACAGAGTTGGAGCTGTCTTCTCTGAGTTCCTCATCTGCAGCTGTGAAGGTGCTGGTGCTGAATTGTCATCCAGAATGTGGGAATGAGGGAGGAAGGGGAATTGAGGGCTGGTTGTAATGGAAACACGAGGGGGCTGCTTGCAGAGGTGGATGGTCTTTAGGGTTGGGAAAGGTGACATTCATGGGGGCCCACGGGGACTCCAGTGCATGTAACCACCACCAGGAAAGTCCTCCAAGGTGCTGAGAATAGGTTTGTCCTCTTGGTCTCTGGAATGAGCCTCCTCCCTCCTCTCATTGCTGCCAATAAATCCAGGATTAGGAAGCTGACAGCCGCCTACGTGCTCTGGAAGAACACAGTGACCACATACAAAATTTATAGCCTACAATACTGCCGTAGGTGGGGATATAAAATACTTTTGTGGGGTTTTTAGGCCTGGGATTCCCCGTGGGTGCTGGCAGTGACATACCTATCCTGATAGATGATCCCCCCTCAGCGAGGCGTGCTGGAGGAGGGGGCGGGCGTGCTCCATGCCAGTGCAGAGTCCCAGGGAGAGATGTTGTCCCAGGTGCTCTGGCAAGGTGCAGGTCCCCTTGTGCTTGATGTACCTCGAGCCTGGCTTTTGCTACACAGTCAGGTCCATTTGCCTCAGGTCAGTGCTGTTCTTCTTTTACTCTGTCAAAACCCTACAGCCCTGGCTGGTTGCCCTCTTGGGCAGCCTCGTTCACCACCCAAGACCCTCCCTTAGCATACATAACTATGTATATTTGTCACAGGCCATGGGCTTTCTAAAACATGGGCACCACAGCTGGTCAGCATTAGCCTGGTGGGTTTTCCTTGCTAAAAACTTGTCCTGCTTGTCCCTGATCACTGCTGCTTCACCAGCTTTGGTGACCCCATGCTCACAGAGGGGAAGGAGACAAAAAGGAACGCTTGAAAAGGTTCATAGGAGGCCCAACTGTGAAGTCTGCAGGAGGAAAATTAATTCAACAGAAGCTGTGAAGACAAAAGAGTGGCATAGCGAGCTCACACGGGGTTGATATTTTTTGGTTTCTACAATGTCTGGAATCTGGGTCTGAAAATCATGAGTAAAATCATAACTAAGGAAGATGAAGTGGTAAAGGCTCTCACCTGTGTCTTCATTGTTGCTGTTGGAAATGGAGAATCACAGCTGTGAAATTTAGATGCTATGAAGGACTGCTAGCCAGCCAGCTTCTGTGAGGTTTCACCTCTGTGTTGAAGGTGGCTTGTAGTGGGCAAGTTTCTCATCACTTTTGTGTCTGCTGGGATGAATACAAAATATAATTCATTCCAGCAAAAGAAGATCTGCATCTCCATTGGAGGGGCTTTGGGTAAATGGGAAGCTCTGCATTACATATTCTGCAACTCACACTGAGACTTGAAATAAGATACCTGGGAAACTGAAAAATGAGCAGCCACTGGAAAACCCATCATCTCAAGGCTGGATTTGCACAAGGCAGGAGGGTTGGAGGTAGATGATATTTGAGGCCCCTTCCAACACAGGCCATTCTATGATTTTGTGATTCTATGATATTTGGGAGAGGGCAGAAACCTGGAGACAAACCCAACACAGCTGTCTTGCTTCTAAGCTATTTAGTTTAAAGCTAACTCAAGGAGAGCCATGGAAACTCCTCATGGAAACCAGATAAGCATATGGATAAAATAGTAAAGAAAAACTTTAAAAAAACTCTAAAACTTGCTGTTAAACAACTATAATGAAACAGACAGATGTCCTGATTGTACTAATATGTGACAATAGCCAGTCCCTACACCTTATCCATGCCCCAGCTTCCAGCATAAAATCAGGAGTGTATTCAGCCAATTCAAAAAGACCTTGCCAAGATCAACTGTTTTGTGTTTAATGCATGCTTTGTGTATCTCAGGTGAAGAAAACACAATAGAGGGGCAAATCTTACCAGAAACAGCATTGCATTTTTTGATTTCCAGAGCTATCTTAGCCTCAAGCAAGGGAGAAGTTTGTACAGCAGTTAAGATGATTAACCATGACTGACGCCACATGTATCCTAGGTTGGAAGAACTGCTAAATCTCCAAATTTTGCCCAGTCATGTCACTGAAAGTGATTCCATACACCTGAAGAAGATTGCTACACCCAAATGTTTATTTTTCTGGTGATACTGGTTGACCTACTTTTGCCTACTAAGGGAAGTACAAGCTGTTCCTATCCAAATGTCCTGAGACCATCCCAGATGAGCTTTCAGACCTGTTTGAAGTTACATTCTGGGTCCAGCCTGGCAGAGAGCTGAGCTCAACACCTTGCACTCCCTTTTCCAGCAGCCTTGGCGTGCCTTGCTGCAGCTCTGAATTAAAACGATCTCTCCCAAAAAACAACCCAAGGATCTGACTTTGTTGGGAAAGATGTGATAACATGGATGTCATCCAGGGCACGTAAGGGAGAGCCTCTGGTCCTGCTGCACAGCAGATCTCCTGCTGGGAAGTCCTGTGGGAGGAAGGAATGTGGTTTGGTGGGACCAGCATTAAGGATGAACTCAGAATCCACTGCTGGATGTGAAATAGCCACTTGCAGCTGAATCCAGCTCTTCTCAATCTCTGAAAAAGAGAACTGTAGTTTTGCTAAGGAAAACCAAGCCTGTGGTCTCAGGGGATAGGAGATACACTTTTATTGTTAATTTGTATATTTGCCTTGCTGCAAATGTCATCTAAAGCTGTGTAGGAGGAACGTAGCTGGGTTTCTTCTTCCAAATTTGTGTTATTTGGTGTAGACACGCTGTGAAATAAACCTGAAGCCTGGGAGGGATAGGAGGGGTGGAGGCTGTGCTTGAACCTTAACCCCATGAATGTTCTTCTCAACCCCAGGGGCTCTGGCTGCAGAGCCCACACAGGGCTCCCCAAACTGTCTCAAAAGACAAAGTGATAGGAATTGATGGGGCTTATAACTTCTTCCTTAACTTCCTTACTATTGATGTTTTCTAACAAGAAATCCAAACTGTGACAAGGGAAATGAGTGAAGAAAGACCTTTCGAAAGAGGAGCAAAATGGGAACTGGTTCAAGCGTCTGTAATTAGCTAATGGCTGTGAATATTTATGAAATCTCCCAGCAGTGGCAGTGAAGTGCTGATCCTAGAGAAGTGGACGCCCTCTTCCTTGATGCCTTTAATCCTTGCAGCCCCAGCTGCCATGGCTCGAGTGTTGGAAAACCCCACCCTCTTTCTGGCCTCCGATCAAAATCAATATTTCAGAGGGAAATGCAGAACAGCAAAGGAGTTAAACCAAAGTTCAGATAAGCATAACAAATACTGGGAAGATGAGATCCTCCAAGCAGAGTGCTCTAGAAAGCACTCCCGTTAATCTGGGCAAGGCTCTCATCAATTGCTCTGTGCAGGAAGAGCTATTCTTGGACTCATAAGGAGGTAAGGGATTTATTTCCTCAGCTGCATGGAGTCATGCTATGAGATATCATTAAGTAAGAATAATTAGGATTTGAGCTTTCAACATGCAAGATTTGTAGGTTTTCCTGTGTTTCTAGTCCTTTCCAGATATACCTTTCCGAAGTGGTAGTCAGGATTTCTGTATCATTTAACTATATAATCCTTACAAGTAATTTTTTAATGTCTGCATGATAGGTGGCCATGTTGATTTCCACTTGAGCATCTGTAGATGAGCTTGATAATCAATATTTTGGTGTGATAAAAAATTAAAATACCGAAGTGTATTTTAATTTGAGAAGTTCAGTGGGGATCCAGCAACGTGGATTTCATTTACCTGGCAATACCTTGACTGCAGTTAAGACATGTCACAGAAAAAATGATGGTAAAATCCAGAATGGCCACATCAGGTTAATTGGTTTCACGGTTGCAATGGCAATATGAGGAGCTTGCACTAACACACAGAGCTGAATTCTCAGGGTGTGGGAAGCAAGTGTGCAAAGGGTCTGATGATTAACTTTCTGGCACCAGTTGCTTTTCTGCAACACTGCAATCATTACTCCAGGCAAAAAACAAATCATTTGTTGCTTCATCAGCAGAAAAAACCCTGTCCAGCTCCATCTTCTGCCAAGCCTGAGCTTTCTCTTTCTTTCTGTGCATATGGAGGGTCGTTGTGGAAGAGAGCAGAATGAATGTGCCAGGCGAGCAGAGATCCCAGTGCCCAGCTGAGGTTTTTGGGATGGGGCGGAGCCCAGGGACAGCCCATTCCATTGAAGCATTTGAGATTTACTGAGGTGTTTCGTTTTGCAGAGCAACAAATAGTTTTTTTCATTTTCCAAGCCCCAGTCTTGGAAAGCTGAGTGTTACTCAGGTCTGGCCACAGCTGATCGTTGCTGATTTTGACGCAGAGTTTGACTTTCCCTCCAGAGCAAAGGGCTTAATGCTTTTCTTCAAAGGCAGTGCAGATGGTTTAATGAGTGTCAGAGATCCAAGGAAGCTTAAATGGATAAATTTAAAAGGTCCATGACTTAAACAGACTGGCTGATTCCTAGTAGGTAAAGCCAAGTTAGAACGCAGCCACTGCCACAGTGACCATGGGACCAGATTGGATTGGGATCCTACAGCTTCTGCCTGTTCCCACCCACTCACTTAGGCTCCAGCTGATGCTTCTGCTATAAAACCTGTTACCCTGTTAACAGAAAAATTGTCATACACTTCACTTTGAGGTTTCCGAATCACGAAGACATAATCATTAATGGGAATGATTTATACCAAGCTACTTATTGATGAGGCAGGAGAGAACAGAACTTTTTCCTGAAGAGCAACACTGAACAGGTCACGTCAGAAAGGAGGTATAATGTCACTGCCATGAGATAACTGGTTTTGAATGTGGTTGCTTTACTGCCATTCATAGAATCATAGGATGGTTTGGGCTGGAAAGGACCCTAAAGATCATCCAATTCCAACCCCTGCCATGGGCATGAACACCTTCCACTAGAGCAGGTGGAAAGGGGGGGTAGGAGAAAGAACCCCAGTGGGAAGGCAGATGTGGGACAGTGAGACAGGCAAGGTGGTGCTGAGCAGTCCTGGAAGTCCAGGAAGTCACAGAAGTGGGAAGATCCACGGGGAAAAGGCTGGGACAAATACTTGCTTTAAGGAAATGAAGGTGTTGCAGCAGATCTCCCTTCACCTGAGTAATTCCATGCCAAGGCACCACCCCAGCTGTGCATCTTTGGGTGTGTTACATAAATATTACTACAGTTTTTCCCAAATTTTATCCCAATATTTGCAATGGCCCAGAATAATAAACTGTAGCTATTATAAACTAATATTACTCTGTAACACGTCTGCATCTCTTAAATGCAGGCCATTCAAAATTCTTGCTGGTTTTGTCAGTCACGTGCTCAGAAAAACTTTCAATGCACTAACAAGAATCATAAAAACTCTAAATCAGGTGTTTAAATCCCCACAAGCATGCTAGCTTGAAAGAAATTCAACCTCCCAGGCAGAGAGCCAGGTTTGCTATTGCGAAAAAAGGTTCTCCTGCTTGTGCTAAGGGATTAGATGTTCCTGATGTTCTAGGCAAGGGCACTGTAGGTTTTCCAATGGTGATAAAATGCAAATTTCACCTATAAGTCTTTCTGTTGACAGGGAGGATAACAATTTACCTGTGTGTGTGTGTGTGTGTATGTGTGTGTGTGCTTAAAAATATTAAAAATTAAAATCTGCTGGAAAAAGAATGTAAAACAGCATGACTTCTCCAGATTTTTTTTTTCAGATAAATACACTGAATTGTAATAAAAATGTACGTAATCTTTAAGTAACTTTAAGTGTAGCATTTAATATGAATATGGACACGTAGCCTGTGGCTCATCAAAGTATAGGGACCATATTGACACACTGAGTATTAGATAAAGAAATAAATTTTGCAGGGTCAGAAATGGAGTCACAACACAAACAAAATAAAGTAAGTCCAATAACAGGAAAGGCATGGTTATGACTGAATTTCCATTGCCCTACATCCTTGGTAGCAATTAGGTGTGGCTATAAAATGCTGTCAAAAGACTAAATGGAATAGCTGGTTTGCACTGACTTGGCTGAACGTTTGAGCTGCTCATGGTGGATTAAACACTGCAGTCACAGAGGGATAAATTTGCAATTTGCAATGAAGAGCATTCAGGTATTAGTGAATCAAGATTTACTTTTATTACCAGTATTCCAGAAGTATCCTGGCCCTAGCACACATGATGTCCAGAAGTCCCTTACCTCTAGTCTGCCCCTGAACTCTTCCACAGGACAGGATGCTGGTTTGGCAACAGGGCTTTCACCATTGCTGACAGGTGCTTTTTGAACACCTGGGCACAATATTCTGCACAAAACAAGTTAATCCCCTTCAGCAGAATTGGTTCTCTGCCCTCACCTGCGGTTTTATCAAAAACTAACCAGAGGGTTTAAAACATATTTTGAACTTCTGTCAGAGAAATGAGATGAGTTCAAGAGCTCTTGGAGCCCTCTGCCCATCTGCCTGCAATGGGAGAGAAGCTCCACATGGCAAATTCCGCCTGCACATGGATGGCTGAGCCTCTATTTCCCTCTGTGAGGTGGTGTCCACTTGCTTCAGATGGAGATTTAGACAACTTTTAGTGAGAAGGACCCTGCCATGGTGCTGGCTGGAGGGAAATCCAAAACAGAAGGGTTTCTCATGGATAGATTCTTCACTTTATGCAAAATGTGTTGTGACACATTATCTCTTCACCATGTAGCAAAGTGTACTTTGCAGCGATTGAAGAAATTCAGTTAAATCCAGCCTGCACTTGTGTTCTGGTTTGTTATTTATAGCAAGAGTGGGAGTGTGTTGGCCCCTTCTGACAGCATATCATGACCATCTTAAATCCTGAAAGCACTTTTTTTTTTTGTTGCCACGGTAAATGTTTAAGAAGTTTAATCTTAAATTTATGAGTGATTCGGAGACCAGTCTGTTCATGACACATTAACAAAATTAGACCAGGAAATGTTTTGCTGAACGAACTCTCGTGCTTTTAAAAGGAGTGAGGTTGTTGGGAGTGTGCTCCCCGCTCTGTGTGCTGCCAAGGCATGGCCTCCATGGCCCACAGTGATGCCTGTGGATGTGTTTCCCCATGGTACTTCAAGAAAAAATATTTACTGAACCAGCCTAAGAGATTTAGGAGGTCAAATATCAAGGTGTTAGAGAGGGCACTTAGCATGGCATGAATTGGAGTTTCAACAGTGAGCATAGTCAGAGGCAAAAGGGTTAATTTTGCTTCAAGAAGAAGACATGGAAATAATTTTTTTTCCTTACTAATTAAATATGAAACTGACTAACTGTATGCAAGTGTAATTTTCTTATCTTATTAGCCATGTTCATTTCTGAAGTGAATAACTACCAGCACTGGTACAGTATATGGGCAGAATAATAGTCAAACTGATTTTTACTTTAATCTCTGAATACAATTAGCATAATTTAAACTGTTATAAGCTACAGCAGATAGAAATCACATTATAGAGACTGTAGGTGGAGAGGTGGGTGGTCACATGCAGAGGGAAAACTGGAAGAGCACTTAAAATACAGCCGAATAATAAGCATTCAGGAGAACGTAAAGCTACACGGAGTTGAAAGGCACATTATTCCAAGAGATGGGGGAAGAAAAGTGGATAATCATGAGTGAGGTTCAAGGACTTCTACTACTGCAGGGCCTGATCCCAAGAAATGCTGTCATAAGAGATGTAGTTCATACAATTGTTTCATGGGGCACAAATCCCAAATTCCATTTTCTGTCAGAAGAGAGAACAGCCCAATGCAGATGGACAGACCACATCTCACCTGGCCAGGTGAAAAGAGAAGAAGCCAAGATATGATGGGGGAAGGAAAGAGGCAGGTCAGACAGGGAACAGGAGAGATGGACCATGGGTGTAAAATGTGTGTTTGAGTGAGTTGTGCATGAGAGCAGGGATAGAAGAAGGAAAAATAAGAGAGAAAGAATTGGCTGAATGAGGAGACTGGGTCTGGAAATCCTGAATTGTAGTCAAGGACTGACTGAACAGTCAGCACCAATGAGTGTGGGAAGAAAGTGACATGAACAAGGAGAGGAGACAGGGACAAGGTGGTGAAGATAAACCCAGGCTCGAGGAGAGTGGAAAGAAGGTGCTGCCTGACAGAGCCTGCAGGGACACTCCCATCATCCTACTCCTCTGCTGCCAGCAAATACCCACACAGCCTCTGAGAAGCCATTATAGATCCCCTGCCACTGCAGCTGCTCCAGAAAAGAAAGGATTACAACTGAAAACTTGGGAAACACCCGGAACTGTTTTTCCTTTTGAATGCCTGCTTGCCCCCTTCATTTACATCCTGTACTAGTTTCTGCAGTGTTTTCCGAGCAAGTAACAAAATTATGCCCAGGATTCTAGCTTGTTTAAAGATTAATAATCTGACTTTGGCCATAATTAAATTTCTGTGGCCCCTTTTTAATTGTTGCAAGGAAATCTATAGGATTTGTTATTTAGTACAGAGCGGTCTGAAATGTTACCAAGCTGGTATAGCATGCATTAATCATTGGGTGAATTTTATCTATATCCTGACAATTTAGCCAGAGCATGTTATTTGAAAAGAACCAGAAATATTCTTCATCACAGTATGACTGAGGGTGTGCTGTGGCCAGGCCTTACTGCTGGAGAACAGAACACGACTTTGACGTATTTTTCACATCAAATTGATAGATTTCCTATCATAAAGACATGTCTGAAGTATAGAACATGGACCTCACTCCTGAGTGGCTGTTCCTTTGTTGCAGTGCTCTCTGCTCTTTGAAACTTCCTCCTACAAAAAAAAAAGGCAATCTCCAGACTTAATTCACTGCTACATAATAGAAGGTGTTGTCAGCAAATGGCACTTGCAAAAGCAACCTTCCAGCTGGGTGGATGTCAGATTGGAAGTCCAGTGACTTGGATGGTGGTCAGAGGTTGCCCAGAGAGCTCCTACAGAGCTTTCATTTAAAGGTGAAAATATTCAGCTTTTTTTTTTTTCTACTTGCATTTTTACAATGAATTAAGCACAGCTACACTGAGAAATGGACTGTACTCCCTGTGAGTGTGTGTGTGTGGACAGAGATTGGCCAGAAAACCTTAGAATCATGAATTAAATCAATATATATCACCTCCAGAAATATGTGCACCAAGAAGCATTTGTAGATGAGCAGTACGTGTAAAGTAAAGATCCATACATGCTGTTCAGCTGTACTTTTGGCAAAGATGACAGATGATGATACTTCCTGAGAACACTTTCAAGGTCTGATTTTTGTTTACTCAATTAATATTGGCTGTATTTAATGCACCAAGAAAAAGCATTGCAACTGCTCTGAAGCATTCTGTTGCAAAAAAATTCAGCAAAGCCAGTTCAGTAATTAATGAGTAGACTTTTTTCCAGTTTTTCTTGTAAGTTTGGTACTTCATAGGCTTTTAAATGAAATTAACCTTTAATGCACATGCCTAGAAAACAGGTACTGGCATCTGTCTGAAAAAGAGACCTACAAATACACAAGTGTTTGTATTTCTAAAGATGAAAATTAAGGCAGCAAGTAAATCATGTTAGTGTATATTTAACACTCTCTAGTTGTGCTATTTGAATTATGAAAGACTACGAAGTGCTAACGAGGACAGCCCTCACCCAGCCCAAACTCTTAAGAAATAGCAGCAGTCCTGCAGCATTGCATTTGTCTCTCAGTGCCAGGGCTCTATATTTAACAAGCTTTCCCCAGCTCCCACACCCAGATGAATTCATTGGAATGCAGCAGGAAAGCAAGAGCTCATCTGACTCATTAGGAGGCTCATATGCAATTACCATCAATTAAAAATTCCTTCTAGAGCCACCGTGTGAATTTGGGTGTGCTGAAAGAAATGAAATCATCAGGATCTCTGTAAGCAGGACTTAGCTTTGCACTGAGCTCAGGACAAACGCAGATTTGATTAATCTGCAAAAATAATTAGCTGATGTGCCGAGTAACGTGTGCAGGGATCCTCAGAGAACCGTGTCTGATGGATTTCTACATCTTCCACTTCACTGTCTGTGGCTCACGAGCAACAGAGCCAAAGAAAAGCTTCTCTATATTGGGAATGTAATGAAAAAAAAAACAACAAACCTGTTGTAACAACATGTTTTGTTGATATGAAATTATTTTCTCTTTCTTTTCACCAGCCGCTAGTGAGGAAAAAAGTTTAGAGGTGGAAGTGTAATGACAAACGATTTACAGATGGATTCCATTTTCACTATATTCCCATTAAGATGGGCTGTAAACACTTGCCTTTCTTAGCCCAAGATCTTTCTCAGAATCTCTTCCATTTAGGTTTAATTTGTTAGATTTAAAATAAGCTCTTCAAGAGACTGAGCAGCTCTTGAGCCAACCCAACAGAATTAAGGTGCCTCTGTCCTAAATTTTCATTGAAAAATTCTGTCTTAACATGAACTTTACTTGTGCATCTGATATTTTGACACCATTGAATGTTTATGTACTGTTGATTAAGCTTTTTTATTAAAACTTTTGAAAAAATAGAACACAGCAATTAAAATTACATGTATATATAATTTCACAAGCATTTTAGAAGTCTATACAATAAAACAAGCATGTGCTTATGCTCTACTTATTTGTATTCACTACTCATAAGAAGCAGAAAATTCTACCTTTATCTGTAAAAAAAGGGTATTACCTAGTTATCTAGGATTATTGTATTGTTTATTTTTGGAAAATAAAAACGGTGAAAACTCCCAAACTTTAACTGTGGGTACTTTAAGCAGGAACTGCCATTTCTGTCATTATTTATGTTCTGGTGGTGCCAAGAGGATTCTTATGTTTAGGTCTTTGAAAGCCTGTAATGACACAGAATTCCCACAGGTGGAAAGCACCCAGACCTCCAGTGAAACCTATATGAGCTGCACAAATAATGAACAGCCCTGGAGTGCAGACACTGATCTCAGAATAAGGATTGATTACCTCAGAATAAGGATTGACAGATCCTTTTACTTCCTGCACAGGTGTGCCTTAGGACAAATAAGAGTCCAAAGAAATCCTTCTGGTTTTGTGTGGGGTTTTTTTTAATAAATGCAAGGTGGTTCAAAAACTTTGGTGTGAGTTTGAATGTTGGGTCTACGTACTCTTGGAACATTGTGTAGAAAATCTGATGGAGAGAAAAACTAATCTACATATCTATGCATTTTACAAAGATCATAATAAAATCAGTTATTCTGTGGAGACAAGCAGGACTGGAATCCTCAAAAATCCCTAATGCTGATATTTAGCCATACCTACGTACTCAGTGTTCTGAAACCTAACAGTTAACTAAACATGGTAGAGGTCTCAAGGAAAATATCTGAAATTAGCATAATATAGAAACATGGGAATTCTTATACAAGGAAAGAGCAAGTAAGAGGAACTTACAGCTGAAGAACAAATTGGGTCTCATGTAACTCAATTTTACCTGTACATTTTAACATTTTTCAATGTATAGGTTTTTGTTCAATGAGTTACCTACAAATAAACATATACTGATTTTGCTTTTCAATTAAAATCCCTCCAGATAACAGGAGCAATTCAACTGAAAACCAGAGGTCAAAAACCTTGTTTCACTTACCTAAACTAAACTTAGGCTGATATTTTTCCTACTATTTCCCTTTTATATTTTTTCTCAATAAAAAGGCTGCTAAGCTGGGAAATGTGTCAGCAAAGTACAGAGGTGGTTTTATCAACAGTATGGATGCTGCTTTTTTGGAAACATATAGGAGATTTACTTCCTGGTATCTGCTTTGAACTTGTGTGATTTGTAGAAGAAAGTGGAGCTGAGGGGTGGGACAGATGCTATTTATCAGGAACATTTGAGAACATTTACCACAGTGAAAGAAACAGAAGACAAAAGATCCATTAATTTAATCATCTTTGATCATTTGCAGGCTTTGTTTGGATGTGTTTATATCTTGCAAAACTGAAGAGTGTGCAGACTTGATGCCAATCAGAAAGTCACTCTCCTCCCTGATCAATTTGATTGAATTCACATGAGGGGAAAAATAAGTGTTGGAAGCCAGAAGCAGTGTGACACTGCTGATGTTCCAGGGGGAGCTGAAGTCTCCTCTACATCCATACACTCAATGTGTCTTGGGTCACAAGGCAAAAAAATCAGATATTTGCGGCCAGTTTAGAAAAGACCTTTGGGGCATTTTAAGAAAGGGTAATTACCACTAAGGCATCCAGTACCACATTTGGAAGAACCAAGTAGGAAATAATATCATTGTCATCAGTGCTTGCAACAGGGGGTGTCAGAAGGGAGAAGCTTCTAGAAACTTGGTTATTTCCTAGCAAGCTCTGCAGGCTTCTGACTAGCTTTTGGACAAAGCTCTTGGTTTAAATTATGTTAATCTTCTTCACAGGGCAGTGATAAGCAACTTTCTGATTACAAGAACAAAATAAAAAAATACTGGGACAAAGTCTCTGCGGACATAAATCAGTGCGATACCCTTGAAAGCCAACACACAACAGACAATTTCATTTGCTATCCAGCCTGTTCTAAAACAGGGAAAGAATGCTAAAATTCTTCTTTTTGTGCTGAGATTAAATCCTGCAAATTTGCCATGGAAACCATTTCTTCTTTTTTTTTTTTTTTCCCTTCCCCTCCTTTTCACAGTTCAGTTATAGCAATTTTTGCAGAGATGGGAGGTTTGGGCATTGTGTTTTGGGGTGGGGGTTTTTTGGGAGGTGGGCTGAAGGGGAAAATGGGGAGCTGTGGAGGGGAAGAGGCTGGAATACGTTCACTCTCAAGAATGAGTTCACATCCCCAAGGTGCTGGTGCTGAGTGCCAGCAAAGGACAGATGCTGCTAACAGTTGGAGCATTTTAGCACGGAGGAGGGATCCGTCCTCCAGAAGCCAAGCAGCCACCCCGGGAAGGAGGCAGGCCTGGGATGACCCACTTCAGTGAGTGCCCACGTGGGGCTGGCAGGAGATGGAGCTGCCCTGGCTCCAGGGCTGGCTCACTGGCCCTGTTTGATCCCTCTGCTGCCACAGCAGCAGGAAGGGAACACCAGGACAGCAGCCCTGAGCGTGGATGAGGGCTGGAACCGGGGTCACCCCAGGTTGCCCGGTGCATCTGCCACCCCCTCCTGCCAGCCACCAACCAGGGTGCTCAGCCAGACCTCGGAGTTCCTCACAGGAATGGGCAGGGTTTACCTAGGCTCTCGTTTTGGAGGAAAAACCTGATTTTCACAGCATGCCTGGGTTGCCCTTTCCAAAGCGTGGGTTGTTTTTATCCCCATGTTCACATTCACCTGTTGCAGAATATCCCAATGAGTAATCCAAAGGTTTTAATATAAAAAGGTGAAAAGAAGGACATGGGGAGGAGGTAAAAGAAAAGGCAGCCAGGGTGGACTTGGTCCCCTGGAATTACCCCATATGAAATTTTGCTTACAGAATCACAGAATCATTTAGATTGGAAATCATGGAGTCCAACCATTAACCCAGCACTGCCAAGTTCACCACTAAATTGTGTCCCCAAGCACCACATCTGGATCTTTTTTAAATACCTTCAGGGATGGCAGCTTCACCACTTTGCTGGGCAGCCTGTTCCAATGCTTGACAAACCTTCTAGTGACTAAATTTCTTCCTAATATCCAGTCTAAACTTCCCCTGGTACAACTTGAGACAGATTCCTCTTGTACTATCATTTGTTAGTTGGGAGAAGAGACTCATACCCACCTCACTATAAGCTCCTTTCAGAAGTAATCTGGAGGTCCATTTTGCAATGGAATCAATTCCATCCAGTCTTAATTCAGTGAGGACTTTATCTGGGTGACAGAATTTCCAGAGCAAATTGCCGGAGTCAGGCTGCCCCTTACCAGCCCTCAAACAGAACATTTGGGTCCATCTGCTTCTATTCCCCATTTCTTGGTGCTTCCATTTCTTTCATCTGTTTCTTTCAGGTGGACTTTCCATGTCCTTTTCTCCTGATGGAGCATTTCCTCATCCTTCTGTTGGCATAATGTCATGTCTGTTTGTTTGTACTAAACATGAGGGGTTTTTATGGTGCCTCATCAACCCCATTGAATTTTCAGAATGATGCATCCCTTCCTACTTCTTTTGCTCACTGATACAGTAGACTTGTTCCTGACAGAAATGAGACATTTCAAGGATGATTACCTGCTGTAGCAGCCTAGCACAAAATTGCATCTTTCTGACCTGCTGTGTTTTAATGTGGTACCTTACTGACTTCCACAGTTCTCAGCAGTTCACCCTTTTTCCCTGAGGATGTCCACAAAGTAGAAAGTTAGAGCGAATTCATTCTCAGACACAACCTCAGCAAAACTTCAGAGACTGAGGGTTCTGATCAGGGTCTACAAGGTCTACAAAATTCAGGTTTTGAATGTTATTAACTCTGCATTTACTTTTCACGTTATTGGTTTGTAAACCCTTGGTGTCCTGGAACTTAAGTCACAGGTCTGGATCTTACTGAGGGCAGCATCCATGCACAGACTCATTTATACCCCGGAGATCACCTCTTTCAAGCATAAAATTTCTGTGTGGGAATTGGCTTCTCTGTCCAATGAGTAATATAGGTACCTCTGGAACATATGCTGGGCCCTGCACAGTGCTTTGACTCAAAAGATGAGATGTTTAGAGTTTGCCAGCTTTCTTCCTATATTTACTGTCTCAAAGCACTTACACTCTTATGGGGAGCTGCATTTACTGCTTTTCATTTACTGCTTTATATTCCTAATTCTCGCTGAAGTGACTATAAAATACATAAACCAACACCATATTTTTCTGCAGCAAAGTCCAAAACAAACAAAAGCTTTCACACAAACCTGCCCCCCCCCCAAAAAAAAAAACTTCTGAAGTGTCATGCAGTTTTCTCACTTGCAAATGGACTATCAGTATTCTTTTAAAGAAGCTTTCAGGTTCATCAAACTGTTTGTTCCAGCCCTGATTGCTCCTCGTGTGCTTTGCTCTGGTGTTAAATTTTGTATGTCTACTTCTGTGAGTTCTGCACAGCATTGAAATGACTGCTGATTCAGAAGGTAACAGGGATTTTTTTTTTCCAGGTCAGTAAATACGAGCTTAGGATTCAGCATACAGGCTGGTGATGCTGAAAGACCAGCTTTACAGTTTCAAACCTAAACAGGAAAGTCAGTCTATTATCTGAAAGGAGTAGAAAACAGGGGATTGGGAGGTAGAGCAGTGGTCAGGCATTCCTTCAGCAAACTTTTGAAAGACTCACTAGTATTTGGAGTTTGGGAGACACAAGATTTCAGCTTTGTCAAGCTTTTTGCTATATTGAAATACAGAATCAATATTATTTTTATTTCCTATAAACAGAGATGTGTTTGAATTATTTCCTCCTTCTGAAGCTTTAAACAAAGAAAGATTCTTGCACCCAGGCAGCTGCTGACTGTCAAGTCTTGTAGGATGATGAAATATATTTTCCCATCTTAGTTCATAAAGGTGTATGCATATATATGGGCACATATAGAGGTATATTTGTGTAAGCACAATTATGCATGCCAGGAATTCAAGCTTTCAATTCATGTTTACAAATGATTTAGACTCTGGCTTCGTGACCACCAGTTTGGAATATGTATTATATCCGTGCAGTCTTGGAGCTGGAGACCAAGGATTGTGGGATCCCTGCTGTCCCCCAAAGGAAAGGAATAGTGTGGGGATGTAAAGCCTGGTACCCACACTACAGAACTATTCCAAAGGCACATTTTTGTCAAAAATCTGTTCTCCAGGTGGTTTAAAGCTCATCCAGCCATAATGCTCATGTGCTACACTAGGAAACCACTGGTAGCTGAGCCCAGCAAGAATTGGGAAGCTTTCCAGCGAGTCCCTGTCACAAGGCAGCAGTCCTGTCCCTGCACAGCACCCAGTGTGACAGCAGAGCATCTCCCAGGTATTTTGTACTCCCAGAACCAGGGGGAAATATGGAAATGTTCTCTACACACAGGGACAGGACATGGTGATACCACAATCCCCCAGCCACATGAGAAGCCTGGAGCACATCTCTGAAGGCCTGGGCTGCAGCACTAACTGCAGGAGCATCCTTCTTCTGCATAAATAAGGGATCTTGTCGGAATAAAGCTTCAGGAGAAGCTAAATTTGTGAGGAACTGCCTGATTTCTCTGCTGCTGAGGCTTTCTGTGCAGTAGCACCAGATGCCAAGAAAGAAGCAAGAGGAAAGTGCAAACCCAAACCTGCTTCTCAACAGCAGAGAAACAGAGCAAGGCCATCCCTGTCACCATCTCATGCTCAGGGGCAGCTTTGATCCCAGGGACAGTAGCAAAGGAAAGGCTGCACCACTGTGTGAGACACACATATCTTATGCCAAGCACTAAATCTTCACAGAAACTCAGAGAGACCACTCAAAATTAATAAACAAAAAAACCCAAACCGAACGAAAAGATCAACAACAACAACAACGCCTAAAGACGCACCAGAAAACCAAAAGAAAACCCTCCAAACAAACAAGCAAACAAACAAACAAAAAGAGTGTCCCAAACCACTCTGGTTAATATGGAAACTAAAAGTGCCTATAACTCCTTCCTTGTTTCCCTTTTGTGGCAAAGAACACCAGGAAAAATACAAACTGAAGGACAAAAGCTGGAGGTCTCCAGGCTGATATATTTTTTAGGCAGCTCTTGCTGCTGCTCTTGTGAGTGGTCATTTCTGAGCATTTAGCTCCCTAATTTGGCCCTTCCTTTTGGTGACAGTCTGTCTGCCAGGCACAACGTGGTGTGATCCACAAGGAGAAACACTTGGAGTCAGAAACAGGAGGATGGATGAGACCCAGCAGAGCCTGAACAGGGGAAGCCACGAAACAGCCCAGCCCCAGGGGAAAACCACCCTGGCAGGTGGCTCAGGGGAGGAAGAGCTGATGGTTTTACAGACTTTGGCAGCGTTGCCTTCCCAGTTTGCAAGGATCAGCAGAGGGAATTGCACAAGTGCTGGGATCAGGCACAGGAGTGGGAGGGGAGGGAGGAGCAGACCCTGCTGCTGGGGTCCTGTCTGGGTAACGGGGTCAGAGCTGGACAGCAAAGCCTTGCTGCAGTAATTGAAGGAAGCTGGATGTGGAGGGAGAAGGTGAGCCAAGAACATGGAGGGGTGAAGGAAATCAATACAATTATCTCACCAGCTACCTTCTGAACCAGAGGAAGTGTGGCTTGCAAGCACTGATGCTGGAGAGTAGTGCAGACGTGAGGGGACCAGAAAAATCTATGATATTCTGGCAGTGCTGCTGGAGAAAGGCATTTTACTTCTTGGAAATTTTTATACAGTAAAAAAATTATTTGATTTGTGCATAGAAACAAAAGAATGTTTTTTGTACCTCTCTCTGTCCTTATTGTCTGAAATTTAAAACAGAAAATCAAAGAAGAGAGAAATGCTTATCTTCAAATAATTTGCTTAAAATCTTATAAGAGCATATGGAAATCAGGGGGCTTCTTTTTTGTATTTTAACTGGACAAGATTCTAAAAAAATCTATGTGGAAAGTGTTGGTCCATTATATATTATTTCCCAACCAGCATTAGCGGGATTTTAAATCAGTACCTTCAAGGCTAAGGGATGAGCACCTTTCACTTGAAATAAAGGAACAGCTGCTGGTACTACCTCTTGTACTAAAGTGTTCATGTTGGCCACTTCCTTGAGCATGACAAAGATTGATACACTGACAAGTAGGCAACACTAGGGTAGCAGGTATTTCCCACTGCCTGGCACGAGGCTGCCATCCATGCAAAATAAAACACTTAATATAATCATTAGTGAATGATTAGTCATTTTTTTGTTATAGTCATTCCATAATAATCATTAGTATGAATTAATACTGCCTCAGGGAGCACATGTGCCATGAGGAACTTCTCTGTGCTCCTCAGCTAACAGGAACAGGAACTTTCCTGCAATACATGGAGGTGTTGGGTTACCTGAGCTGCAGACTTTGCCCTCTGTTATGGCATGGACACGGCACCCCAAATTAATCTTAGGACTGATAGGAAGATATGGAACCTTTTAATTCCCTATGCCTTGTGTAACATTTTGCCTTAATTGTACTCCAAAATCAGATTACTAGCCGAAGACTTTTTATTTCTTTGTGCCTCATATGTGTGTAGGAAACCCCTTCCATTAATCTCTCCTCCCTGAGTGTGAGCACAAGGCCAAGGCAGCGCCCTGTCCCAGCTCCACACCCCAACACCGTGCACGTAGCAGGTAAAGCTCTGCTCAGCTTCCCCACTGCTCCCGTGGGATTTCCTGGGCTTTTTGAAACACCCCGAAATCCTCCTCAGTTTGTACCTCCTGCAGTATTTGTTTAGCTCAGGGAAATGCAGAATTGCCCCGACTTGCATGAGAGGCTGGGAGCTGCTCCCACATAGCTGAGGCAGGGGGAGGACCTCAAGGTACAAGCAGCTTTGCACAGGTGACCTGCTTGGATTTCAACCAACTTCAGATTACATTTGGACTTTTTTTTTTTTTTTTTGAGTATATAAAGTATAAAGGAAAGCGCAGATCAAAGAACGTGAGGCACAGATCTGAAAATGGACATCCTTTCACTCCAGGGAAAAAAGGTTTACATTTCTCTTACATGCCTCTTCTTTACAGCCTCTGTGGAACACTTCCCAAAACAGTAATTTATGGGCTTTAAAAATGTTCACAATTCAGGATTTTTAACAGTGAAAACCACCTAAGATTGTTGGCAATTTGCCTGTCATTATGTTAGCTGTTTTTCATCTGATGATTTGTGATTCTATGAATTAAAAAAGGGGATGTTATTGACCATGGAGGGGAGGAACAAGAAAAACCCCAAACAAATATAGTGTTAATTTTGAAAAGAAAAAGTATGAGAAAAATCCACATTTATTGTTACAGAATTTGATTGGGTTTTTTCCCCAAAAAACTGGATTTTAAATTTCACTTTGTTCAATTGTTCTGAATTTGAATATAAAATATATTTTGAGAAAATTATTCCATGACGAAATGTTATGCTACATAATGTATATGACAAAGTACATTATTATAAATTTAAAAGCATTTGCTGAGCATCTGACATTTTACTTCTTTTTGAAATTATTGTGTTTATATTTTCTCAATTATGCAAGATAAAAACATACTAATTAAACACTGATTTTTCAAAGAGCTATACAAATATTTATTACCTCTCATACTGAATAGCCTCCAAGATAGAACTGTAGTGTTTTATATCAAAAAGAAAACTGACCCTTAATGATATGTTGGCATCTCATGTAATCTGTTATCAAAAATCTTTTCAACAGGAATAAAGCCCCTTAAAAATATCATATCTATCTTGGAAGAGATAAATTATTTAACTAAATCATAGAACTACATAAATTATCTTTCCATCTTATCACGTTTTTATGTTAAGAGCTAAGTTTTCCTGTCAATGTAGGAAACGCTTATTTCTCCCTATCAGTCATACTCTGCTGCCTTGATGGAGATAGAAATAAAGCTGTAATTCTGACAAGTTACTAATCCATTTGCAGTGCTTTAAAAAAATGGAAGAATAATTGTAGATTTTTATTGGGAGGTTAAAGTGTATTTTATGTTTTGCAGTTTTCTCAGTCACTATTTCATTGTCAGTTTGCATGGGTTCAATTTGAGTTTTACAAGCTACTAAGGAATCAATGAATATAGCTGAAGTTATAATTTCTTGAGGCTTTATTCTAAAATATTTTAAATGGTGAAATTCTCTTTTACGAAGGTCCTGACAAAATATCAAAGTATCAAGGTTTTGAGGTAAAATTCTAAAAAATACTTCAATGCTTTCAGGATTTTATCTTGTTGGCCAGAAGAAAGTGTTACATGCTACAAAGAACAGCACACTTGAAAATTATTCTGCAATTGTACTTCAAACTCCTTTTCCTTACAGATTAACAATTAATCCTATTTCAGAAGTATATTATGCTCCAATCCTGCAAACACTTAAACCAATACCACAAATAATTTCAGACTCAGGGCTGTAAATACTTCTGGAAAAGATTTAATGGTTGTGTCTGACCTGCAAGCATAAATTGAAGTTGCCAAATCCAGGATCAAATATTTCTCTGATTGCAAATTGGATTCAGGTTCCATAGAGTTCATTAAAAGTAGGATTGCAGGTTGTTATTTAGTTCAGTTAATGCTATTAAAAAAAAAAAAAAGAGTTTCAGGAAAAAGGTGGAGGGTATGCCAATTCATATTTTCATTTTTTAGCAAGACTATACATAAGAAAAAATACTGCAAAGGAGTAACAAAATCACTTCATACAAAACCATCCTCTTACAGAAATTCTTTAGAAATTCTATTTAGGCATCTGTTCTCCACAGGGCTTGTTGTATGGTCTTCTTCTGTGGCTTTGATATTTTAAATACAATTTGTTAGGCATCTTTTGAGCAAGGAGATTTTTTTATTCCCCAGATCTCCTTCAGATTTTTGGGCTGGGAAGTTTGGGATGTAATTGTTGACGTTTTTACCAAAAAACTTGCTGCCAGTTCTGAGGCTTTGAGTCCTATGAACACTTTTCACAGACAGAGAAGGCGTGGGCGCAGATCTGGAGTATCTCCTCGCTTGTTCTCCAGCCCTCAGCAAAGCTGTACTGCTTTCAACAGCAGCACCACCAGAAATCCCCTGCTCTTTGCAGAGCTTCCAGCCCGGGTCACAGACTCTTGCTCAAGGCAGTGGCACTCCCTGCTCCCAGCGGGATGGGAGCCAGCCAGGGTGTCCCTGCTCTGCTGATATTTGGTGTTCAGGACGTTTCTATTCATGGCCTGCAAGTTCTCCATAAGTCTGACTTCTGCTTCACCTCAGAACATGTCTAGAATGACTTTCTTTTCCTTTTTTTTCCTCCCTTTTTAATTGGAAAATGGCTAAAAGTTCTCCCTGACCTTTTTATCTTGCCGGCAATGCCCCTGCCTTTCTATTAATAACAGGCTTTGGGGAGTGTTTCGTCTGCACTGGCAGCAGAACTGCTATTTCTTACTCAGTTTGGTATCTGCAATTACAGTACTTTTCTGAAGTGCAAAAGACATCTATAAAAATCAAACCCATTTCCCTGCTTAGCATCAGACACAGTGCAGCAGCTCACTGCTGCTTCCAGCTTACATTAGGTTTTCCATCTTTTCTTTGGAATTCTGCAGTGATCATCCACAAATGCTTGCTGTCAGGTGAAGGACCCTCAGTGAAGTAGCAGGAATAATGTACATCATCAGAAAGGACATTGAGTTGGGCTTGGCCTGGATGCTTACTGATGTCTTGGTTAAGACCTTCAGCTCCTTCCAGTGCATTTCCAAGACATTTGTATAGAGAGGCATCATCCTTGAAGGCAATGCTAATAGGAAGCTGGAGAAGGGAAGAGATGTTCCTCATTTCCTAGGCCTTAATTTCTTCCTTTTAGACAGTGCTGGTGAGGCTGATTTCAGGTTCCTGCTCTCCATGGGGTCTGCAAGGTTTTGGAGAGGTCACTTGATATCCTGGAGTCTCCCAAAGAGATATAAGTGTTAATGGAGTGACTTAAAATGTAAGGAGATGTTGTTGGTGCATCAGGGAGCAATCTGCAGTTTCAGGGTGCTCCCTGGGATGGTTGGTGATATTCTCACTGTCCTCTCTCGATTCAAGTTTAGAAAAGCTGCTGCAGGTTACAACTGGCCACATTCTCAGCAGGCCCAGCAGTGAGTGACCTTCTTGCATGCAAAGTTTCAGGTTGGCAAGAAATTACAAGCCCATTTCACTCTTTCACCCTGTCTCTCTCTCTTCCCAGAGGGTCCCTCTTTCCAAGTCACCCATGGGGGAACCTCCCTAATCCTTCCTGAGCAAAGCTTACACCGTGTCATGCCATTAGGGGGTTATTTGGATCCTGTAGGTCCACAGTGGTTTGTGTGGGAACAGAGACTGAACAGCCCTCTTGGGGGAAGCCCAATGTGCTTTGTTCCCATCCCACACCCAGGCAGTCCCCTGGTGGGGGGAAAAGGTGCATTTACAGGTCCCCTGGTCCTTCCAAGCCCAGCACTTCACTCAGGGGACAGCCTTGTACACCCTTGGGGACCCCACCAGCCTCATAGTAAACACCTTTCCCCAAACCACACCGTCAGTGGACCTCCACTCCCAGCCCAGATCTGGTCCAGCACCACTGCAGCATCCCTTGCCTTTACTCCCATGTGCCTGGTGCTGGCAAACGAGGCAAAGCCCACGAGGGAAGAGTTACGGATGCAGTTTCTGCAATGATCAGTGAATTGACTGTGAATCTGCTCCGACTGAGCCTGGTGATAATCTGCACAGAGGGTTTGTTTTCTTTGGGTTTGTGTTTTCCACCAGCCTCTTGTTTTCTTCCATGAATTCTACATCGCCTCTTGTGTTTTACCTTTCGTGGCAAAACTGTTTCTCCTCATGACACATAGCTCTCCCCCAGGGCCGGTTATGTAAGGCATTGCTGCTTGGTGTTTGTACAGCCCTACATCTTGATCCCCTGTAGAGAGCACATTGTGTATCCTACTGGCAGCAAACAAAAGCAGTTTCCTATATAAAATACACAAGTCTTGCCTCTGTGGCTGCGTGTTTAGGCAAACACCCTCCTGCTTTGTGGGACGCGAAGGAAGAGCGCGATCAGTACCTGCCATCCCGGTGATGCGTGGCTCCAAATGGCAAAAAAAAAAGGAAGGGGAAAAAAAAATCCTCCTAGAAAGGAGGAAAGGCTGCTCTTCTCTAATCTGTGTTGTATATATAACTTCCACACTTCACACTCTCATACCGTTTTAAATGCAAACAGCTCTTCCAGCCAGCAGTGTCACAGTTGTTTCAAGGACAAACATATTTGTTTTGTCTTTAAATGAATGTATTCATCCTGAGTGGCAGTGGAGGGGCTGCCTCTTTCTCATGAGGCTCCTTAAGTTTCAGCTAGTGAGATGGAATAACACTTTTCATTAAAAGGGAAAGAGCCAGACAAAAATTCCACCTCCCAAACCCCCAATCCTAGCTCATCAGAGTGTTTGACACGTTCCTGTTGTGGGTCAGGTGTAGGTGTCCTTGCAGGTGAAAAAAATATTATAAATACCTGCTTTCCTCATTATCTCTTCCTCTCTGTGCCTGGGTGATTTGTGTCTTCCCCTGTCCTGCCTCCAGCCTTCCCCTAGACACAAGCTATATTTTATGTAACTGCATTGCACTTTGGTCATACAGGTGATGGACTAAGCCCCATCCACCAAGCCAGAACTGCAGCTATTCAAACTCCATCTGGGGTGGGCTGGGTTGGGTTTTTTGGGGGAAAGGGGAGTGTTTATCTTGCAATTTTCAGTGTGTTCAGTGCTTGGGACTACCTGCATGGCAGCCAGGGTGGCCACAGTGCCTTGGAGCAGCTTGGCTGCAACCCCTCGGGATGAGCATCCCTGTGAGCCCTTGGGCTGCCCAAGCACAGACACATCAGCTTCTGCCCAGACCAAACTGACCTGAGTAAGGCCAGCTGTAGGATTTCCTGCTGCTTTCTTCAGTTTTCCAGGGCCAGAACAAGAAGAAAGGGGTTTCTAAGCCCGGGTGGAACAGATGGCAGGGGTGTGAGGCTTTCTGGGGGATGTGGCAGTACATGCCCAGTGCCAAGGTCAAGGGCAGGCCTGGCTTCAAGGTCGGGGTGCTGGTTTGCCCTGGGGGAAGGAAAGGAGGAATGGTCCTGGTTAGTTGGATGGAGGTTTGTTGTCTCTCAAACAGGGGATTTCTAAGTGAGCAGAAGCTGGGTTGTGCAGAGGTGAAGGAGCTTTGTAAAGCTCTGAACATGTGGGGAAGGCCAGGGCTGGCAAGGATGAGTGTAAAGGAAATAATTAATCCTTAACGAACGTGTGAGTGGGAGGCTTAAGGGGATGGCTGAGGAGGGATGGAGCAATACCAGAGAGGGAGAGGTTGGGATTTCAATGAAATAGCAAAAGAGTTGCACAGCAAAAAAAGCAAAACAAAACAAACAAAACAAAACAAAACTTTCCCTTGCCATTACTGCAGATTGCTCCATTTTTTTCCTACCCTGTCAAACTAAAACACTCCCTGTAACAGCCTCCAGCTCTTCGCCTACCTTCCAGTTTCTATCCTACAGCAATGTTTCCCAAACTGCAAGGTGCACCCCCTCCAGAGGAGGAAGGGGGAGCAGAGCCCGGAGAGAGAATGAGAGATGCAAGAAGCCTGTGAGTGCTTGACTGGCTTTTGCAACCTCATTCAGGCTCCCTGTCTCTGAAATCAAGGCCCTCACAGGAAAAATTCCAAACCATTCCTTTTCATTCTCTATCTAAAACCAAATACATAACAAATATATATATTTTATATATATATATATATATATTTTTTTTTTTTTTTAAATATATATACAGGCAGTTAGAGGTCCTTCTGACCAGCCCTACACATGCTGACAGCCTGTGCTGGGCTGGGGACCACCTGAGTGCCTCTGAGCACTCAGCCTGGTGGTGTGGCTCCTTCAGCAGACACCTGTCAGCAGAGCACTGTCCTCTCCCATCTGCAGTGCCTCCCCTGAAGGTGATTTTGGCTCTCCTGGCCATCCCCAAAGTTGTTTTTTTTCCTCCATGTTTAAATCACGATCCCCTCTCCATCCCACGAGACAAGATTAGCCACTAGTTCAGTAATCTTTTCTCCTTTGTTTTCTACCTTCATGTTACAAACCTGCTAGAAATACCTTGCAAGTTTCCTTGTGTTGGAAGTGTGGGATTGTTCAATTTCTACTATCCTGCTCTGCTTGAGAAACTGGAAACTTAAATACATCAAAGGTATCAGACCCAGTTACTGTCAGGAGCGAGATCTGTGTCCTTTTTCACCAGCACTCATTGCTTACAGACATGGAGTGAAGTGTGGCTTACATTTCTCCCACTTGTCTCCCATATTTTTGGAGTGTCAGATCTGATAGACCCTTCAGTCATTCTGCCTTTCCACTTATTTTCCTCTCCTTTAAATGCAGTGCAATGCTGGGATTGAGACACTCGGTGGGTTTTGTGGGAGCGCAGCGTATCAGAAACGCTCTCTCCGTTCAGTGCCTGCTTCCATCTGCCTCTGCTCAAAAGAAAATGTTCCTCCACACGTTGCCCACCTCCAGCACTAGAGCCATGTCAGGGGGTGGCACATCTCACTGTGAGTGCTGCTCCCTCCTGCCCTGGCCAAAGCAATGCTCAGGGGGAGCAGGGACCTGCAGAGCAGCAGCTCGGGGCAGGAGGCTGCTGCTGCTCTGCAGAGCTCTCCAGGGCAGGTTGTGCTGCTTCACACAACCAAAATCTGCCTGAAGGAGGAAAAAACCCACAACTTTGCATAAGTGCTATTGGGAACAAACCCAGAATGGGAAATCAACCAGCTCTGTTCCATTGCTGATTTTTTTTTTTTCTTTTAATATATAAATTTTCTGCAGAACTGTGTGTGATCTCCCACTTGCTAATCACAGATTTCTTATGTGGGTGGAAGGCAGATTTCAGTTTTATCAGCATTAATCTGGAGCAACTCTATTGATGATCTTACAGAGAAGGTTGATTTGGGTTTGTTTTCTTCCTTGCCATGCATCTCAAATGTCATCCTAAATGGAAATTTCTTTGTATGGTTAGGATATTTTTTCAATACTTATAAGACAGTTCTGGGGGGTTTTTAATTGCCTATTCCACTCAGATTCTATTGTCTTCACTATTAATAATCTGTCTGCAAATTAATTCTCTACAAGGTGATTTTGTCTTTTTTCTTCTCCCTTTTTTTTTTTCCAAGATGTGAGACAGAGGTAAAGTTTTGGTCTAGAACAGCACTTGTAGCTGATCCAGTGGCTACCCACATTCAAACACCAGGATTGAATGGCAGATGAGACTCCTCCATGGTCATGGAAAGCTTGGATGTGGATCAGGCTTCTAGATCCACCTATAATAAGGTTTATTTGTTACATTGGCCTAAAACACTGCCCCTGACAAGTGAGACAGAAGTAGAACTTCACAGCACAGGCTCCCTCACCTGCTGTGACTGCCAGCTGGGCACCTCCCAGTTACACTCAGATGTCTGAGACATCCTCCTCCCACCCACCCTGCTTTTGTCCCACTTCTGTGTGTCTCTGAGGATGGGCACAAGCAGCTCCATGGAGTGACCGTGGTGGGATGTGGAAGTTGAGTGTCAGCTTTCCTTTCCCAGGCCCCAGCAACTTGGCCAGAGATCACAGTGGATTAAAAGCAAAGAACTTTTCTCTCCCGTCCCCATGCTTACCAGGCAGCAAGACATACACTCTGCTTTCTCACCTCTGGTATTTCATAGTTCCTTATGATGCCTTAGGTTTTAACTTCTATATTTTTCAAATCCCGTGTGTAACTCTGAAGTTTCTTGTAGCCTGCTGACTTCAGCTCTCTAGACATAACAAAACCTCTCTGGGCCTGCTCTCCAAGGACACCCAGGCTGTCCTGGGCCCAAAAAGGTGTAAACCAACATCTTAGAAGGGGGGTGAGCTTGGGGAAATTACATCATTAACTGAAGCTTTAATTGGTGAATTTATGCTGATATGCAAATAGACCAAATCTATAAAAGTGTGGGGAACTCGTGACTCGTCGTCCATCTTGGGGTCCATTTTTGGATGTAGCCTTTGGCTCCCAGGGTGCACCTTTGAAGGCCTTTCAAATAAATACCGACCTTTATTCCCTTATTCCTGTCTAGTCTCTGTTTCTAGGCTGCCACTCAAGGCATCACTTAGAGTTTCTAGTAATTACTGATTTCCTCTGCCAGTAGTGGCAGATGGGAGGCTGTGGACCCAGTGATGGACTGTGGGAGTGTTTCATTGATATTGTGGGAGAATTACTGCTTTCCCTAAGTTATGGAGTTACGGTCGTTTTTGTAAATTTTTTTCTATTTTTTCTTTCAGAAATGCACTAAAGAACAGCCAACAGAAGGAAAAGACAGAACTGAAGGCATATGGTATTTTCCTGCAGTTTCAAGCATATCTTAGACAATTTGTGTGGCTGTAGGAAGCCCCATGGGCCACAGGTTGCCTGTTTTTAAAATGGGCATCATAATACTTAACAAGGCCAAAACACCGTGAGCAGCTTGGGTGGAAAGCACTTTGAGGCTGTGCAGTGGACAGCTGCAACATTTGCCTCAGAAAGAGGCCATATGTTGTCCTCTCTGCTCTACACTCTGCAGCTCTGGCCATGGACAATAATTACAAGTGAATATCTTTTTTTCCTGATTTTGATTGTCTCAGGACCAGTCCTTGAGCCTTGAGTGGCCTCATGAGGCGTTCCAGCTTGTGTGACTCTACAAGCAAGGGATGGTCTGAAGGACTGGGACTTCTGAAGCACCAGCAGCACAACAATAAAGCAAAAATAAATGTAGAACAAAATGCCAGTGGAAATCCCTCTCTTCTCACCTGCCTGCAGAGATGTTGTTGCTGCCACTGCCACTGGTGCAGGAGAAGTGAGGGCTGAGGGTGGTCAGCACCGGGGTCTGGTGTGGGTGGCCTAAAGGAGGAGCAGAAGTGACCGGGTCTGGCTGGGCAAGGGGGGTGAGCAGACACTGCTCTGGGGGCTTGTCCAGCCTCCTGACGCCTTGAGAGGCTCCCTAGAGACAGAGACTGGACAGGAATTAGGGAATAAAGGTTGGTATTTATTTGAAAGGCCTTCAAAGGTGCACCCTGGGAAGCCAAGGGCTCCAAGCTGGACCCCAAGATGGACCCCGAGTCACGAGTTCCCCACACCTTTATAGGTTTGGTTCATTTGCATATCAGCATAAATTCACCAATTAAAACTTCTGTTAATGATGCAATTTCCCCCAGCTCAGCTCCCTTTTAGAGGCTTTGGGCCTGGACAGTCTGGGTGTCCTTGGAGAGCAAACCCAGAGAGGTTTTGTTCTGTCTTAGCGTGAGAGAACAGCAGCTCATAGGCTACAAGGCACCTCAGGGTTACACATTAGGCAATACAGGATTCGAAAAATCTAAGAGTTAAAACCTAAGGCATCACTCCCATGGGAAGGGGAGGGAAGGGGGAAAAGGGCTAAACTCCGACCCCAATAACCTGGATTTTTGTGCTGGATAAACAATATGGCTCCCTTACAGGCACTCCAGTAAAATATAAGGAAAATCTATTTCTCTTATTAGCTGCATAAACACAAATTCAAATTTCTGGGCTGAATTGGGGCAGCACTACTAACCTCAGGCATTCCAGTATCCAGAGATAAACTTAGAATCACAAAACCCCCTAAATTAATCCTCTTGATTTCCAATTTTTAAAGTATAACTAGGCCATATTTTCTTGGTTTTCTTTGTGTGAAAGCTAAATACTCCAAAGTTTCCAAAGGGAGGTGTGTGGGGAGATATTCTCCAGTCTCTGGGGCTGGCTGGGGCTGTGAGACCTCCCCAGAAGTTGTAAGGCTTGTGTTAAACCGGAGAGGTGGCAGGATCTCTCTTTGATGTGACATCCAGATGGAGGGGAAAGCGGTTGCCAGGGTGACACTGAAAATAGAGCTGGGCCTGCTCCCTTCCCTGTGCAGGAGCAGCTCTCCGGGATGGCTTCAGTGGGAGAGGAAAAGTGCATGCAGTGGGAATTCGTGTGCTGCTGGTGCACTCTTGTGCACTGGTGGCATCATGTGGGAGACCCCAAACATGAAGGAGAATGCTTTTTGGGGTTTTGGTCCTAAATGCAGAAGCCTGAATTTTGGATTTGGAAAGTAAATGGAAGAGAAGCTTTTGTCCTTCCCTCACCCAGCACCCACTTGGATCCCATGCACCTACGTGGTCTCTGAGCAACTGAAATATTTGGGTTCGAATACAAAAATGTGTTTCAGACTCCAAATCTGCAGAAATATTTGGTTAATCATGTGGAATCTAATGAAATTTAGTTAACTTAAAAAAAAAAAATCCCATAAAGATTTTCTTTGAAATCATTATCTTGGGCAGCCGTATTACCAAGCCTTGTTACATTTTGATTTAATTTAAAATGAAGGCTTTCATCTTGGGTTGTTTGTGGGTTTTTTGTCTGTTTGGGTTTTTGCAGTGAAAAATCTTGAGGTATATTTTCCTTTTTAAAGTTATTTCTCTGCTTCTTGGCTGTTAACTCAGCATTTGTTGGAATGCCTTAGGAAAGGGGCTGTCCTGCCTCCGAGGTGATTTATACTGAGAAGAATGTTAAAGAATTACAGATGACTGTGGGTACCATACCTGCGTAACATTAAAATCAGGTTAATTGCTTACATTTCACTGGAAGTTATGGACGGCTGCAGAGCTCGGTGCTTCGGCAGATCCTGGTACAGCAGGGGGTGGTTATTGATAGTTAAATTGCAGCAGAAGTTGTCTGTGCTCAGATGGGACCTCTTTGAGGGAGGACAGAACATTTCTCAAAGCTTCCTATTTTCCCAGAGGGACTTTTCTAGCAGAACATGCCTGCTGTTCAAAGGAAATATTCCCCGTATGAGCAAATGAATGAAGAAGTTAGCTTTACAATAGACACCCTATTAAACTTTAAGGGGGCTGAAGTGAAGGAGTCCAGCTACATGTGTTTTTGGAAAGCTAATAAAAACCAGAAAATTATCTGTGGTGCTCTGTAAGGCAGCATGTGCACAGGAGGCTGTTGCAAAACCTGCAGAAGGAAAGAGGACAGGGACATTGAAAGAGGATAACTAGGGAGTGATGCAGCAAAAATCCAAGGTAGTGAATCTTTGCAGATTTAATTGATGAATTTAAATGCCAACTTGTTTTACTGTCTCTCTCTCCCTGTCTCCCACTCATCTCTTCAAGTTTCAAGTGAGATTTCAAGTGGCAACCAGGGAGTCTGCCCCTCCCGTGAGCAAACCAGGGGATGTGAGTTCAATGGATGCAGGGAAAGGACATTGCTGCCATCGACAGCTCTTCCTGCGAGTGCTGAAGCAGCACAGGAGAGCTGGGCCACCCCCCTGCTCACAGCCCACCGCTGGTGTCTGTCCTGGGTGCGGCAGGCAGAGGGTTGAGAAGAGAATCTATCTTTTTTTGGGTCCCCTTTCCATTTGTCCCACAAAATCAGCCATCTCCAGGCTTGTGGTGGGTGCTGAGTGAAAGAAAAGGAGCGTGATTTCAGCTGGAGCTGCTGTGGTGCATCCTCGTGGCCCTCCTGTCTGCTCATGCGTGTGTGGAGAAGGGAGGTTTTCTTGGCCTGATCTGTCAGCATGGGTGATATTCCTACAATAAAGACTCATGCTAGTTACACAAGACATGTTGACTAGTTTATTGTACAGTAATTGCTGCTCTTGCAGGACATCCACCCACTCTGACTGCGAGCAGAGGCTCCAGGCTTTTCTCAAAACATCTGATTTTATAGGAAGTTCTAGAATCTGATTTTTAAAGCATTTGCTAGTGCAGTCTAAAAGAGAGCGTTGCAGATTTCCCTTTCCTGCCCCACATTCCGACAGACTTTTTTAGGAACTGCAGAAAACAGTAAAGGAACCCATGAATACAAAATTGAACGTTGCAATCAGACAGAGGAGCCAGCTCTCCTAATGAGGCTTTATTTAACCAGTGACAATGTGCTGAGAAAACTAGAGGAAATAGGTCAGCTAAAAAACCTGGTACTACAAATGCCTGTTGTAATTTCCCCCCACGAAAATGGATGTCCTTCTGAAAGGGCTGGTTAAGGAATCATCCCCTGAAGTCCTGCAGCTAATTTGCAAGACATGGATGAAAAGACTGGAGCTAGGAACTCAAGGCAGGTAATGTGACAGATCCAGAGTAAGATGGAGTCACACCACAGAGTTTAATGAGGAAACACTTGGCCTGGCTCAGCAATTAGTGGGGTCGTTTCAGCACTCAAAAGCCAATTAACCCCTCCTTAATGGCACAATTTCACAACTCCCTTAAACCAGGAATTAGCCAGGGCTCCTGTCAGGAGAAGTGATGCTTTCCACTCCCACCTGCGAGTTTTTTGCCTCATGCCATCTCCTTTCTCAAGCACGTGTTGTGCCACGAACTGGAGCAGGGCATTGGGCAGGTTTAAAAGGAAGAGACTGTATGAGTTAGTTTTGACTTTCTCCACTTCTCCAAACCACTTTGGTGCAAAGGTTTGTACCAGCTCAAGCAAAGAGGGTGTGGGTGAAGGAAGAGGTGCTGAGGGCTGATGGAACGGCTTCATTGGTGGCAGTGTTGGTCTGTGATCTGTGAATTTGTGACCTCTTGGTTGGACAGGGCTCTGAGCAACCTGATCCTGTTGAAGCTGTCCCTGCTCATTGCAGGGGCTTGGCCTAGATGAACTATAAATGTTCTTTCCAGTCCAAACCATTTTATGATTCTGTGATTAAGGACAACAGTGATGTACAGACACGGCTGTTCACCTTCCAAGACCTGATCCTGGCATCTTCATGCAGAAGTGTATTAATCTCTCTCAGAGAAAAACCTGTGGACCAGGTTACTTCAGGCCCTATTATTGCCTCAAAATTCTTAGTGACTCTTGTACCTGGTCTCAGGGACAGCTGAGTTAAAAGCTTACACCCCTGATTCTCTGGATACGAATGCATAAAATCGTGTTGTCAATGCACATGTTCTTATACAACGTGAGGACTGCATTAGAGGAAGATTTTGCTCTGAGTTCAGATGCTGCCTTCCAAGTACGGGAAGCATCTACATCATCAAAAAGTATAGCCAAGGATGAGATAGCACAGGAATTATTTAATATTTGAGCCAACAAAAACTGCATCAGACCATCCCAAAGAAATATTTGTGCTGTTAAAAGGGAGAGAACGACCAATGGTCTGGTAAAATGAAGATGTAAACCTCCCTGATTAAAGATAAAGGAAATCTCCTGGAGTAAAGAAAAATCTGAATAAATCTTCAAAGAGGGATCCCGCCAAAGAGGGATCTGCACAGGAAAAGCCAAATTCCAAGACTTAACACTTCCTGTAGTGCAGAGAGGATGAAAGCCTGACAATCACTTAAGAGGTCTCCAGCTAGAAAGACCAGGGAAGAAAACCCGTAAAAGTGATCCCAGACACAAAATTCTCACATCAAATCCTGTGTCCAGTTCTGTGCCCCTCATGACAAGAAGGATGTTGATGTGCTGGAGCGTGTCCAGAGAAGACAGCAGAGCTGGGGAAGGGTCTGGAGCACAGGTCTGGTGAGGAGCAGCTGAGGGAAGCTGGAAGTGTTCAGCCTGGAGAAAAGGAGGCTCAGGGGTGACCTTTTGGCTCTCTAAAAGTCCCTGACAGGAGGGCGTAGCCAGCTGGGGTCGGGCTCTTCTCACAGGTAATAAGTGACATGATGAGAGGAAATGGCCTCAAGTTACACCAGGGGAGGTGTAGATTGGATATTGGGAAAAATTTCTTCACTGAAAGGGTTGTCAAGCACTAGAATAGGCTGCCCAGGTTGGTTGTAGAGTCAGCATTTCTGGGGGTATCTAAAAGGCTTGGAGCTGTGGCTCTTGGGGACATGGATTAGTGGTGGACTTGGCAGTGCTGGCTTAGTGGCTGGACTCCATGACCTTAAAGGCATTTTCCAGCCTAACTGATAGGTATGATTTCGTGATTCCAAGTGGGAAGGGTCTTGGGATCCACAGGTCCCAGAGAAGGCAGTGAGACTGCGTGGAGCAGCCTGCCTGGCTCAGTGCCTGGCTGAGGACCTTGGTGGCCACGTCCTGACCAGCCGTGTCCTGGGACTGGCTGAGACACAGAGCTGCCTTCCCTGCAAGGTGCTACCAAAACAAGGAGCTGAGCAACCGGAGAGCTGGGAAAAAACATTAACAAACAGCCTGTTTTACAAGTGAACCTGGCCCAAAGTCACTCCCCACTATGGATGGCCAGGCTCAAGGACCTTCTATTCATTTATTTCATTTAATTCTCTTCAGAGCACCATGGACTCGAGTGTGCAGCAGCAGCAACAGATGCTTAGATACCACGGTGATGGGTGCTATACAAAACCTTGCATAGCTATGGAAACCACAGTTGCATTTATCCATCAGAAATGAGTATCTGGCAGCCCATGTCTATCCTTCATGTTCTGGAAGATCATGAAAAAAATCCTTGTACATGGCATTATATTTCACAGCTTTCTTTTTACTTGGCAACGCACACTTATCTCTATTTGATAATAATAATGGTACATGTATTTTTAGACTAACATTATGTGATATTAATTCTAAGCGTTATCCAACATAATGCAAGCTGAGGAAAAAAGCCTTTAGAGAGAAGAATTGAGGAAATAAAATAAGATTTAACCTGGTAGCAAATAGGCAGAATTTATTTCAGAGTTTAAATAAACACTTTTTTTATTTAAAAAAGTAAAGTAAACAGCAGAAAGTACATTTCTGGATCATTCAATCTTCAGTTTTTGTGTTCAAGGAGTCTTCCTAATTGTCTGATTTTGCTAAGCAGAGTGTAAGAACAGAACACGTACTGTATCTGTCACGTCTTTATAACCCAGAGGAATGAGAACAAGACTAAGAGGAGGCATTTCAGAGCCTCCCTCATGGGTCTGACAATGGCTGTATCATCAGGGACAAGTGTCATTCCTTCTCTTTTCTCCTTTCTCATTTCCAAAATTAAGGCAATAATACGAAACTGTAGATATCTGCATTAGAAGAAAAAAAAATTCAAATGGAGGTGATAGAGTTGCTTTTCAGCAGCAGTAATTGGCTGCATTCAAAGCTGTGGGTAAAAGTGAAATAAGCTGTGACAGCATCGTGGTACCTTGTGCTTTTACCTGTCCTATTTTCACCCAGCAGGGAGCTCATCCTGCATTCCCAGGCAGCCACCATGGCTGAGCTGGCAGCTGCATATTGCTGACTTGGTCATTCATGCTGGGTAAATGTGCTCCAAAAACACTCAAATCCACAGGCCAGACAAGAGCTCGACAGAACCTGAGTAAAATCCTGGCCCTGAGTGAAGTCTGTGGCAAATTTTCTGTAGGTAAAGGGATGTTCCTCACTGCCCTGGTTAGCACAGGATCACCAGGAGACACTTCCTCTCCTCTTGTCCCTGCACCATCAGCTCTCAAGCTGTCCTGGGAAGCAGAGGCATGGAAAGTGGAGACCTTGGACACTGCAGAGAAACTTGCAGAGGTGTTGGCTCTTTGTATGGGTGCTCCAGACACACAGGGAGAAGGAATTCTCTGTGTAATGCCTTTGTTAGCTAATTATCTGGAAATGATCTGGAAATGAACTGTGATCTTAAGTTCAGTAAAGATCCTTACATGAAAAAAAAAATCTGGAACAGATAACAAGAATTGCAAAGGTTCATAAAGACATGAGTGATAGAGAAATTAAAGTAAATTACACTTCATTTTCTTCCAAGGAGCTCAAAGTCACAGGGCCTTCTTGCTAAATCATACTAACCTTCATTTACACCATGTTCCTTTGGTGCCTCCTACAGTTGTTTTTTTTTTCAAATCCAGATCTTCTCGCCCCCTCCCCAAAGGTTGGTGATCTCTAACTTTATTCAAAGGGCAGTTTCAACACTCCTGTCCACAAATTATTGACAGCCCTCTTCTCCCCTCAGATGGCAATGCCTCTTCAGTGAACCAGGCACCCCCTGATGGTCTGGGCTGGGCAATTAGCAAACCATTGACGTGGCAAGGAATAAAACTTCTCTTTTCCTCATCTCATCTACCTCTGATGAACCAGCGAATATCAGCATGAAGCTGTTCAGTGTTTAAACTTCATTCCCTATCAATGTGAAAATGGACAGCAGCTCCTGCTACAGACATACAGGAGAGATTTATAGGTACAGCTTGTTACTGGCCCCTGACTGAGACCAAATACAGCACTGAGGGGTTTGAGGCCACTAGATCTCAACCTCCAGTTTCATGGGGTGCTGTGAACAATGTGAATGGCAGAAAAGGAGAAAAAATTTGAATTAATTGTGTTTTCCTCTAAAAGTGATCACAGGGCAGATCAGTTCCTGAGGGTAAGGAGTCATATATTCCTTTTGATAAACCCCATCTGAGATTACTGTTTCCAAATGCAGACCCTAACAATGATTTAACTCAGATGTAGGAAAAAAAAATAAAATAAAACTGTACAGCTACCTATCCATCTCTGTTGGGGAAAATCCTCAGTTAAAGTCTCAAGCAGTGGAGATCATGTGTCTTTCACAGCTTGAAATCCTGGCAAAAAGGAACGGGAGGAATTTCAGCTATTCCACATGACACTGGGCTTGCCTTGCTACTTCCTTCTGAGCAATCTGCCCCTCCAAAGGAAAATCTGGAGCAGCGTGGCAATGGTGCAGAGGTGACTTTTTGCTGCTCCCTATTTTGGGTGCAATGCCAGCTGTCCCAGCCGTTGCTGCCATCAAGCAGGACAATGTGCAGCCTGCAGCAGGGACAGTGTTGCCTCACATCATTTTTTTCCCTGGGAGAACACCATGACCAGGATACGTGCTACTCTTTCCTGCTCTCCACGGATATATCTGCCTCCACAAAAAGTGGCCATTCTGGTTCAAATCCAAGAGGTTTGGCCTGCAACGTAAACAGAAAATGTCTCACAGCTTGAAGCACTTCACTTGGCTGCTCCCCCCACCCCCTCCCACCCTCACCAGAGACTCGACAGGCACTGAGTGCAGCCAGAGGTGAGGGATGTCCCTGGTGTGGTGCCAGTGGCCATTTTCTCCTGAAAAATTCAGAAATTCACCTGCCTTGTGGTACAAAGTAGCAGGAGAGGAAGGAATTGGCAGGGAGAGGGAAGGAAAAGCAAACTGGACATGGGACTGATGACCACGGAGGAGTCAAGGCAAAGAGGCAGGGAAGAATCTGCCATACACAGCATCATCCTCTGCCTATGTGACAGGCATCTCCCCCAACAGGGCTGCAGACAACCCTCTCTGGCGTTATTTCCCCCAGCAAATATTACTTGAAGCAATTTAAAGCAGAGCTGTTTCCATTTGGGCTCCCCTTATGCCAGAACCATCCCTTCAGGAAGCTACCGACTGCCTGGACCCTCTGCCCGGTGGAGCTCAGAGCTTGCTGTGGGCAAGGGAAGGCTCCTGCCTGTCTGGGCCCTGTGCTGCCAGGTGCTGCCTCAAAGCCACTGAACCCAGACAAATCCACGCTTGTTCCTCCCTCCTCCACGTTTCCTCCGCAGGGCCGGCAGAGCAGAGGCCAAAGGGATCGGCTGTGGCAGCCCCGTGTGCAGCCTGTTCCAGAGCAGGGTCACACGAACAGTCCTGCTCCTCTTGGTCCTGCCACTGGCAAACTGCTCCCAGGGACAAAGAAATAGCTCAAGGATCTGGCAAACTTGGGCTAATCTGAAAAAGATGCTATTTCTAGACATCTGAGAGCGATGTGCGGAGCTCAGGTGTAGCTGACCCCTCGGAGCTGTCCTCTTTGGGGATTTTGGGGCCCTCTGAGGGAGAATGCCTTGGGAAAACCTGCACCTGCTGGCTGGCACCTGGCAAACAGGGCCATTTCTGCTGCCAGGGGATGAGCTGACCTCTGAAGAGCCTCACCTTTCCCATCAGTCGCTGAGCGCCCATGCTGTCCACCCTTTTATCAGTTTACAAAATTGAGAAGTGGAATACTTTGGTTGAAAAGCAGCTTTCCCCCTTTTCCTGAAGGCTTTCTTCCTCTTTATGGAAAGATTTTCTATTGCCCAGGCCACCTTCAGGGTGAATGGATACATATATTTTGCCAAGGAGCAAACTAGAGCACCAAGAGCTGTTGGGGTTTTATGGAGCTCTTTACCCAGCACCAAACAATTTGTCTTACATGTCTCTGTTGCCAGGCCTGAGCCGCTCCCTGTGTGTAGGAAGAGGCCTGGGTAAATATAAAGCAGCATAAAAATGAGCTCTTGAGAAAGAATGAGACACTTGACCCTGCTGGAGAACTGGTTCAAGGATCCTGATGCTGGAAAAGCTGCATCCTCTGTCCCTTCCCTCCCCTTCCCCCTCCAAAGACCCAGAAACATTTTTCAGCCTTCTGTTTTTCAAATGGAAGACAGATGTCCAAAAACATGTGTTCAGGTGTAACGTGACTGAAGATTCATATGGAGAAGCTTTCACTGGACATTTAAGGACTTTTGGTGTCCCCCCGCAGCCAGAGGAGGCTCCTCTGGAAGGTGAAGGGAAACATGACCCAGCCTGGGTGCTCTGGGGCTCAGGGCTCACCCAGCATTAATGATACTTTTCCCAGATTATCAAGGACATGCAGGACTGGATGTGGAGCTATTATTCACAGATTCTTGTCAGCACAGGGCAGAAAGCATTTTTATGTCTTTTTTCCCCACTAGTTCCTCTGCTACACCTAAGCCAAATGAATTCCTGTGTGATCCAATATTCTGAACTGATTTTGAAACCACCATTCTTACTGCTTTTAATGATGCTCCTTCAGTCACAGGAGGTTCTTTGTGTTCCCAGAAATGTCATCTGCCTTCATCCTGCTACATTCACCTGTTGTTACGTAGAATACTGAATTAAGGAATTTTGTTCCTTTTATTCGGTAATAGGAACAAAAAGCTCCTAATTAGGACTAGACTTGAGCAGTAACTAGGCCTCACTTCACTCTGTGTTTCAGAGCCTCTGTGTTGCCCTTTTCCAAGAGTGGTACCAACCTGTAGGAGCAATCCTTAGGAAAATTGATCAATCCATCACGACACACGGTTACATACTGATCTCTTCTGCAGATTCAGCTCAAGTTGAGCTATTTCTTTGTCTCTGGGACCAGTTTGCCAGTGACAGGATCAAGAGGTGCTTGCAGTCCTGCTGAGATCAGCGGCGTTCCTCATGTCCATGCAATGAAGAGCTGACTTCAGTCCTTCGCTGATCCACCACCGGGGCAGAACTGCCGTGACCATCCTATCCATCAGAGTGAGCACTGCCTGATCCTCTCAAGCAATGATCGTCCAAAACAGGCTTTCAGTCTGCTGAAAGAGAGAGGAAAATTTAGCAGTAAAGATATTCCCCCTTTTAGAAAGGTCAAACGCAGAAAAAAGACATTTTTGAAGGAATGTCGGATGACCCCCAGAGCCTCTGACAGGCAATTTTCCTGTCCCTGCACTGTTTGGAGTTTTAATTGCCTCTTTGGGGAGGTGCTAGAAGCCGCCTGAGAGCGCAGCCACAATCCAGCAATTTGGCACACGTGACTCCTTCAAATATGGGAGCAATTAGCAAAAAGTGATATGGTGAATGGTAGCGTAAGCACTGGATTCTGGACAGCTTTCAGACAAGAAATCTAAACCAGAGCAGAGTGGGGCAGACGGAAATCCAAACAAGCTTTCACAGAAATAAAACGCATCGGCTACACTTAGATAATGAGAGCCCAGCATTAGGAGATTGAATTCAAAGTCACCATCGCATTCCCAAAACTCGCTGACTGAACGGGTTGCAGCAGAGAGTGCGAGTTCACTAAAGCAGTTTGTGAGGAAAAAAAATATCCAAAATGTTTAGCAGAAATAGCTTTAAAGACTTCTGGGAGAATTAAGTGAACCCAGATTGGACAATGAGCACACCGGTTCACAGAGGAGAGGGGAAACAAATCCGTATCCTAGGCATTAGTCAAGATTTGTGTGTACCCATAGGAGCTAATTTCCTAGATAATTTTTGTTGTATTGTGCATGCAGCATTCTTTTTTGTAACCTGCAGGATGCCACGAAGCATTAACAGTAGGTTTAAGACATCAGCCAGTGAGCAGTTCCTATCTGAGGAACAGAAAATCCCCAAGTCATTAAACCCTTCCATTTCAAACAACTGCAAGCAGCATTTGTCCTCAGTCCTGTCTCCCCAGTCCAGCTAGGTTTGCTTTAATAACTGGAAATGAATCACTTGCAGCCAGGATGATGCTGTCTCCTGGGATCATCACACTTCAAACAGGTTTTGCTCTGTCAGTGAGGTCCCCACCCTCTCCAACACCTGAACGTGGTGCCCAGATGGGTCCACTCTGTCTGGGGCAGTGGCTGTGCCCAGCGAGGACTGGGCTGCTCCACTGCTGAGACAGAAGAGCAACAGCTGAGAAAGGAAAGAAAGAGGAAGGGAAATTGGGCAGGAACAAAAAAGGGAGGAGGGCTGATATAAAAAGAAGAACATGGTAGCTGGAAAAGCAAGAAATGTACAAGTAGCTGATCAATGAAATAGCAAGAAATAATTAATTAGTGAGCAAAACCAGAGGGCAATGAAATTAAATGGTTAATTATGTAATGGAGAAAACAGCAAATTAATTAAATGTGTGTGGATCTACCAGGTGCTCTGATTATTTAAGGCAAAACATGGTTAGGGAAACTATTCATTCTCTGGTATTTCAGTTATTCATGGTATCTCTGGCCATGGGGATTAGAGCCTGTTTAAATGCAAGGTCCAGCCACGTACATCTAAAAATCATTTATCTTGAGAGTGCAAGTGAGATGAACAGGACAGTGATGGAAAGTAGTAGGGACACAGCTGTTCTGAATAAAATGCCTTAAAAGAAGATGGTATAACAAGAAAATATATAATGTGTTGCTTTATTTTTATTTTCTTTTTTAATTTTTTTTTCACTAATCAGTTTGAATTGTTACAGCTGAGAAGTTGGAAATGTTTGGCTCTTGCTGCCCTGACAATGGAAGCTCTACTGTGTCGGAAGCAAGGTAATTGAAATAGATACAATTGCTTATTCTTTGGTTAACTTTAAACTGCTGGAGGAAGCCAGGATTTTTGAAAATGAATGATTAACAAACTATTACAATAATGTCTAACGATTGAAAAAAAAATAATCTCCTGCTTACCTGTTGATTAAAGTCTTGATAAACCCACTGTACTGTCTGAAATGATTCTGGGTTACTCTGTAACTCTACTTCTCAAATATGGCAATGTCCTCCTACAGTCTGATCTTCTAGTATTACCTGCTTCCCCCCCAGTGTGGGTTTCCTATTTATTTTTGGAGTTTTCATTCTGTAAATATTTTCTAATTTCCTCTCTGTTAAGTAGATTTTGATCTCAGGTGTGATTACGTTAAATTGAAGTCATTCCTTTTCTCTTATTAAGTGTTCCTAATGAACACAGTCGGCCCATGTGATCATTCTTGGGAATATTTATATGTGGTATGAAAAATTTGCTTGCATGAATAGCCAGAACACACACTCTGAATACTTTGAGGACTCAGCCAGGAGTTCCTCATAGCACTTAAAAGTGGTTTTCCGAGCTGGGAGGTCATGGGTAGCAGTTGTCTGTATTTGGAAAGAAATAGAAAATGTAGCAATGCCTGTGTCATTCATTTATTCTCATCACCTGCACATAAACGTTTCCCTCACCTAATACTTTACAGCTCTACAGGACACATTTACTGTCTCAAATGTGTAGAGCTATAGCAGAATAAGGACTTAAATAAACCACAGGTGTGAAAAATTCCAACTGGCAACTTCAAACTAAACGCCACGAAGCATAAAAAGACACTTGTCAGAGGTGGAAGGAGCACTTTGATTAAATCATTGCTTCAGCCCAGACATGTTGGGCCTAATTCTGCCCTCCCACCAGCTGACTCACAGGGAGCGTGGGCAGTGGCACTGCTGCGAGAGTGGAGTGGTGGCACTTGGACTCTGGAGCTCTCATTATGCCTGTCTGACACCAGGGAGCTGAAATGTGCAGCTGAACAGATTTATGGTGCTGTGCTCCTCGGAGGTGAGGGACTGCTCCTACTCATGATCTGGGATCACTAAACTGAGGCGGGGAGAATTTTAGTAGCCAACTTTGCCCCGGTGCTGAAAGCAACAAAACCTGCCTGAGCTGCTGGTGAGGCAGGCAAGAGGTGGATCTTGCTTTAGCTGTGTTTTTCTTGCTGCCAGTTGCTAGGGAGGAGCCAGCGTGGCATCTTTGTGAAGTACTGCAGTTGAAAGCTCCACTGCCATCAAATTTTATGGCCCCATCCTCTGGTCCCTGTCACTTTGGCGTGTGTCCCCACCTAGAATCCCCTCCTGGCAAGAGTCTCATCATTTGCAGCAGGGCAGGACCGGGCAATTGCAGAGCCAGCACCTCCTGCCTGCATCTCCCTCTCCTGATGTGACTCCTAGGGGAGAGAAGGTATGGCAGCCACACCGGGCATGCCAAGCACAGCGCCTCCAGTGAGGAGGCTGGAGAACTGAATCCTCCTTAAAATACCTTTTAAAGACCATGGCAAAGGGGGATGACCAGAGCCCTTTCGAGCCTCAGCACAGCAGTGGCCAGCTGGAGAATACGGGTGCTGCATTGCTGCCTAAATGAGCAGGGAATGTAGGAAAAGAAGGATTTTTTTTTTTTTTTTAAGTGTGAAATGCACCAGTGCATAAGTGTTAAACTTATTTGAAAAACATCAGCACGAATAATTAGCATTACATTGCTTTGAGTTCTACTGAGAAAAGTGTTTGCCATTTTTCTGTGTTAGTGAAAGCGACACGATCCACTTTATTCTTACGTTCATATTATTGCAGTTACAAGAGACAATTTGCAAATGCCTGGCTGCTTCATAAAAGCCAAAGTACTTGGATTCACAGCAGGTACTAATTTTGTGTGCATCTGCTGAGCTGTGCATGGCACCAACCTGTTTTTAATTACACCTGCATGTCAGGCTCAAAATGCATCTGTGAACAGCAAAGATAAAAGGTAGGCAGAACAGGATGTCATGTATTTCCCATCACCTTTCACTGGCTGGCTGCCCACAGAAGTAAGAGGAAATTCCCTTCTTTCATAGTGAAAATGTAAAGATTTACTAAGCTTTGCACTGCCAACAGCAAGGTGTAATCACTCCTTTAAGGAAGCACGCATGTGTTAACAGGGGTGAGCAGGGAGTTCCAAATAGCTTTCCACACCTTCCCTACCACTGATCTGTACAGAGCAATAAGTAGCTCTTGCTTTGTTATATTTTATTTGCATTGAAATGTGTAAGTTGGTTGACTTAATATCCCAACTTCATTGTGAAATAAAATATGTGAAAGAAGGAGTGACCGGGGCTTTTCAATGACTGGAGTAACAAAGATAGAAGTTGAACACTTCTCTCTTTTATAATTTTACCCGAGTATAGAAAAAAAATCGTGTATACAAATTTTTACAAATAAAACAATTCAGACTACAGCTAGGGATGGCCATGACTCTTGAAACACTGGACAAGGTGATTCAAAAACTGCTAGACAGTCTGAAGAAATCTTTTTCATGAAGCAATTCCCTCTGAATGAAAAATACTAAGCCATTTGTGATTGCACCTTCAAGCCATTCCTTTAATTTATTCCTGTCATTTGGAATAGTTTCTTTTTCTAATTGCATCAAAAATTGTGCACTGTAAAGGCTGTGGTGTGTGCCAAGAATGTGTATGTGTAGTCAGTGCATAAAACACGGGAACAGGAAAAGAACAATTGGATTTTTTATTCTGGAATCCAGTCAGACTTTGAAAGCTACCTCAAATACTTTGCTTCAAAAAACAGCAATGAAAATCAATAATGGTAACAAGAAAGACAGAGAAGTTATTCACAAGCCCCTTCTATTTCGGCACAAGTGCAAGTTGTTGAAACTTTTTGATCCTGTTGCTTATTCCTACAACATTTCTTGGCAATTTGGGGTCTCTCAGGAGAACCTACATGAATTAACCAATGATAAAAAGCACCCGTGAGATCAGCCCATCTGGCAGGCTGAGGCTTGGTTTTGTGTGCAGGTAACCTCGAGCCCCTGGCTTTGGTACCCAGGTCTGGGCTCTGCATAGCCCAGGTTGGTGCAGGAGGGCATCCCTGCCTTGTGCCCAGGGTGGTTGCCCCTCTGGCAGCCCCAGGGGCTGGGGGGAACTCCCTGGTGTCTGCCAGAGTTAGGGGAGGAGAAGGGATCAGGGCCAGTGCATCTCACCCCTTAATTTTTGTGTCCAAGTTTTAATGAGTTTAGTCAGAGGCCTTGGAGACCGTAGACCTGAATTCCTGCTTTCCTCAGTCGGGCACTGATCCAGTAGAAGCTGTGGTTGTAACTGCCCTGGCACCATCTTTGCTCTCCTGGAGTGTGATATGAAAAACAAAACAAAACAAAACAACTCTTTTTCAGTAGAGGAAAGGGCCTTTCAGTATATTTCAAACTTGAAGTGAGAGAAAGTAAAATAAACCAGAAAAGAGGTTGAGATCCAAAGACTCCTGAAGGCCTCTGCTCCCAAGGTTTCCTTCCTTTGTAGCCCCATGATCCAAATATTCCCTGGATTTTTTGCATGCCTTTTCAATTTATGCCACCAGCTGTAATTTCAGTTTCACGGTAACCAGGCAAAATCTCACCATTTTCAGCAGTGCCCTGCCAGGTTCTACTCTTTATGAGCCCTGAAGTTTACAGAGGTGGTACCTTTACCTCCCTCCATTGTTGCCGTGCAGATGCATTTGTTTCTGAAGGGTAACAGCTCATTGCTGGTTTTAAAGTTGCATCCTATTAACTTATTTCATCTGTCAGTGGATGTAAGTCTTACATAACATAACACTTTTTTTTCCTTTAGTGAAACCACAGTTTTAATACAACACTTTCTTTGTTACCTGAATACACTTTTTGTGCACTTTTGTTCAGGCTGCAGGAATCCAGGCAAACAAGCGTTAATTCCCCATGATGTTTTCCAGCTGACAGGCCTAATTGATTTGATTTCCACTGTTTTCACAAGTGACCCCCCTCAACCCGTCATCACCACTTCTTTTGATACCTGAGCTTTACTCTCTACTCTCACATTCCACTTCAACAACTAATAAAGAGCTTATTAGGAAGGAAGAAACTCATTATTTGTTTTCTAAACTCTGCTCCGTGCGCAGCAGATTCAGCGGGTTATAGCCCTGTATTATTAATCAATACAGAACATTTGCTTCTATTAGGTTACCAGCATCTTTTATCATCAGGCTGAGGGTAGGAACCTGTTTCTTTGTGTTCTGCTACCCACGCTCCAGCTAGACTAGACAGAGATAAAAGACAGCTGAGTAATATTTTCCTGAGATCCCTGATGATGCACACAGATGGCCTGTAACAAATGAAATATGCAAGGTGACGGCTGGAGTTCTCCTGACTCCAAGTTCAACTTTTACGGCTTAGAGAGTATTTCAGTCCTTACACCACGGCTTCATGGTAGAGAGAGATTTATTTTCTTATCTGTAACAGGGTTTATGAGTCTTTGCCTACCATGGCCATTAATGGTTGCACTAGGAAGTAGCCAAGTACTCTCACCGTACTTCTTGCCTTATTGAAAAACAGCTGGGGAAAAAATGCATTGAAAAGAGCAATGCAGATATGTGGAGCTTGAGAAATATAAAGGGAAGCACTGGAGAAGTTTTTTATCTACATGGAATGAAATACAAGGCTGAAGAATCCCATTAAGGGATGTAGCATACGTAAAAGCAAGCAAACAAACAATATCAAATACATATTAAGTCAAGTGAAAGATTACATTGTTGGTAGCACAGGAAAAGAAAGCCCTTTGCAATAAAGTAAACACAGATCTGTTTACAGTGCTTGAAAGAAACAAATATTTTTTTTCTGGTCTATTACTATGTCTTCTCTGTGACTGCCTTATCAGATCACAGTCCAGCTGGTGGCTGTGTCCATCAAATTCACTTTTGCTAATGTATTAAATAATCTGACCATAATGCCTGACTGTGGATCATAGTCTGGTGAGCAGGAATTCATCCAATTTGAACTGAACACAGTTTTAAACACGTAGCTCCTAACCTTCCTAACCCCTGGAGTCTCAGCTTAGTGGAAGATCATCTTAAAACAATCCAAATGTCTTCTGCAAGAGTTTAGAGTCAAAAAGAGATTTAGCTCTGTTGAACTGCAGAACAGCACTGATAAAGCAGGGATTCCTTGACTGCTTAGGCAGCCTGGACTCCAGAAACCTGGGAGCAGTTCACCACCTTCCCAGTATTCATGTCCTCAGGGGCAGAAGCAAAAAGATACGGAAAAAAACCCCCGAAATCCAAACTGAGCTGCTGCCTGGGAACTGTGCCCCTCCCAGGAAAAGTTTTTTTATGTGTTGCTCCCCTAGGAAGGGGTGGCTACAGACAGTCCATGGTTGTGCAGAAGAGTGCTCTGCTGTGGACACACCCCACTCCTGAGGAACTCAGAACTGCTTCTTCCAATCCAGAGACAGAAGAGGACAGTGGACAGCTCCAGCCAAAAGAAGTGGCAGGTAGCCAGGGAATTTGGGACTGGGGACCCCCACAGCCCTGAGCCAGAACGGGACCCAGCCCCACTGGTTGTGGTGCCAGTAAGAACAAAGAGCTGCTGCCCCATTAGGAGCTGTGGGATGAAGGGGTGGTGGGAAGACAGAACTGTGAGGATACTGTAGGAATCAAGTGGGACTGTAAGTGAGGACACATGGATGCTGAACAGAGCAGATTTGGTGGCTCTGAGTGACTGCTGAATGGCACATGACCCTCACACCGTGCATGTCATGCCTTCAGAGTCTGATGGCAAGGAGTCCCACTGAAAGTTTCCAGATTTGTCTTTTCTGGGCTGCACTGAAGTATTTACATAGGTGTGTATCAATTTTGCAGCTTCAACCAATTACAGTGACAGTTTTTAAATAAATCAATACATTATGAATGCATATAAAATAGACTGTATTTCTATATATAAACCTAAGCCATTTCCTGTCTATATGGAAAGTATGGGTATTGTCTGCTGTGTGAAAAAAAAAAAAGGATATGCTCCACTTTTTCCATTTATTGTCCAGAACATACCCTCATATCAAACGGTTTCTGATTGAAAACAGCCTCTTAATGCATTACAAGTAAAAATAACCCATTATTGTGTAATACATGATATACCCTTTCCTCTTTTAGGCAAAGCAGTGCCTGCAAATATGTCTAGACAGGGTGATGGAAAAGCACAAATTGGCCTCTAACTCTTGCCACCCACTTATCAGACAAACCTGGAAAAAAATTTAAGATATTACAGTCTCACTCGTTGCACGACACCCATAAGGCAGAGAGTCTCTGAGGCTTCATGGCTTACTGCAAAGCAGAAGTGTGAGAAACTCTGTGAACAGGAGCATGACTAACTTGCCTTCATGGCCTGATGAGAATTGCCAAGTGACTGAAGTAGGCCAGGGTGTCCTGCAAGCAGTGGAATATCCCTTGTATGGACAGTGTTAAAAAGTCTTCTTCCCAAGCTGCAGATGAATCAGTCACCTGCTGACGCTACAGACATGATCAGAGTTCAGAATCTATTTGCCACATTTTGGAGGAAAGCTTTTAAGTCCTGGCTTAATCCTTCTGCCCTGCACCTGATCATTTTTTAAAATAAGCTTTTTTAACTCTCTTGAGTGTATGTCTGGTAATAAAGCTGTCTTGGACAAGGTTCTCTTTGTAAAAATATCATTTTCCTTCTCTGGCACACCTCCCTGCTACCTTGTCGTGGCAGGAAATCAACATTGTTTGTACTTGCACTGAGGAGTCTCAGGCTGCAATGTACATCGTGGATAACAGCCTTTGGGTTTAGTTATTCTTCTGTTCTCCTCCTCACCTTTAGACAAGAATGACAGGGTAAAAATGCTAATGGGAAGAAAGAACTGCAGAAGGACAAGAGAAATCGGTTGTTCAAGAGTTTTCATCTGATGCCACTTGTTTCCCACTTGCAAAATACTTAGTGTCTGTTATTCAGAAAGAGTTAGTCTTCCCCGTGGTGAAAAGAGAAATGTTGAATCAACAAGTGGGTGACTTTTGTATAAAGGGTGTGCTGGATGATGTTTATACAGTTTGCAAGCCCTTGCATGTTTTCATCTGTGTATGTACAGAGTGCTGGTGTGTAGGAAAAGGGACTCTGGTCCCAGAGAAGTTATGGGAGCCTTGTCACATTTTCATGTTTGAAAACACTGTGATGGTGAAAGCCAGGCATGGGTTGGGATGTGCAAGCCCTGTGTAGGAGTGGGGTACTGGAATAACACACAGCCACTGGCTTTAGGCCCTTTGCTTTAGTGTTTTGGCTTCTTCATCTCCACACTTGTGGAATTCCAGGAGGTAAGGGGCTAATGTGGATGTCTCAAACACCGAGGGAGAAGCCAAGCTTGGCAGGTGGTTTGTCTGGGTGGAAGAAGAACAAAAAACCTTTGCAGTCACTCTGAGTCAGCACTGAAGGAAAGTCTCTCCAACACACACATGTGTACACTCTCCCCACACCACATCTATGCACACATACACACAGCTGAGATGTACCTAAACAGCACCTTTTTCTCCTTTTGTTTTGGAAAGCCAGCACAAGGTTTCTCCTAAAGGCATAAACAAGGAAAACGGCACATACAGAACTACCATCTTCACCCAGAAAAGCAAAATGCTGATGGACTTTGCAAACATCACAACAGTTCTGACACAGATGCCCCCATAAATTGAGCCAACCTGTTCACTGTGCACCAGAAATGGTCTTGTGTTTGAGCTTCAAATTCACCTATTTGTGTAAGTGAGGTTGCAGCTGCAGCTTTGCTGCAGGGACAGGCAGAACCTCAACCCAGGCAGTAATCTGCAAGACAAACATCAGGAGGAGGCACTTTCCAGTTGAGCTTTGAAGTTACAGCCTTTCTACCAATGTGCTTTGGATTTGCTCCGCTATTTTTAAACCAGAAGAGATGTCCAAGCCTCTGCCCAGCCCTCCCCTTCTGTTTGGTGCACTTATCGGGGTTGGCATCCTGTCTGAGGCAGGAGATCAGTCAGGAAGTTAACCAGGAGTCCAGATGCTGCTCTTGGAAAGGCTCATGCCAGAGCCAGGCTTCCAGGCCTTTCAGCTGCCAAATTCCCTCCACACAAATGTCCGCAGTTCCTGGCTCTCGCTCTGGGGTAGTTAGAGGAAAAGCCTGAAGAAGAATGTTTTCTACTCTACAATTAACGGGGAGGAGCAGTGCCAGGGGAGCAATACTGCTGACATAGGTTGGCATGCCTTGCATTACAAGTTACTGTTTTCCAGCCAGAGAAAGTTCGTGTTTGTCCATGAAGATTTGCACACGTGATGGGACAGGCAGCACACTCCAAGCTCTGCCCTGAGGAAGGGAATTAGGCTGGGCTGCTTTCCCCTAACAGGTTGCACTGAGATATAAATGCCTACACACATTTATATGTTAGATAAATATTGCAGTCCCTATCTCCCCACCCCATCCTAGGAAAGACACTAATTTTTCAATAGCTGCTTACACTGCAGACCATGACTTCTCTGAAGCTATCACATTATTTTCCTTCAGGCTCCTGAAATCCCAATCCCATGGAAAGCTAGGACTGTACTTCAGACTCTGAATAACAGAAAACTTCACATGCTAGGAATGCTTTTTTTTCCTAAGTGGGGCTTTGGTTAAGCAAATCTGTCTGTGATGCTCTCGCTGACATCTCTGCCGTGGGGAACACACCTGCCTTTCGCTGAAGGTCTGGCTCTGCAGGTACTGAAAGGGCTTTTCTTCAGCTGCCCTGCTTGAAGGCTGGGGCTGATTTTGGTGAGCACACACTATACTACCTGCTCATAAAAAACAACAGTGAAAAGCCAAACCTGCAAACAGGCGTACATGGCGATTTCCGGTCATGATTAATCATCACGCTTCAAATAATTTGCCCCCTAATTTTATACCACTGACATGCAGGTTTCTGAGACTGCAGGATCTATGAACACCATCAGAATCATTTCCTTGGACTAAACCTAAGGGTCAGCAGAGAGCACACATGTACGTGTCCCTCCCGGGACAAGAAAGTGTGAGATTTTAAATCCACAGTCACATTAGCACTTTCCAGGATGTTAATGATTTCAACATGCTGAACCCTGGCGTTTTTTTCTTTCCAATTTGATATTACTCATTGAAATCTCTACTGCAACTGTGGACCATAAAAGGTGATGTGAGTAGTGAACCCTTATGGATTCAGTTGATGCTTGATTTTGTTTCAGATACCTCTGAGGTGTGTAGTTTGTTAATTTTGATCTAGGCTAAGATTCAGTTTCAAATTACAGCTTAGGGATATCCAAAGAAGTAGGAAAAAACAAAAAAAAAAAAAGAAAGATTATTCAATCTAACATGGATTCTTTTACCAGGAAGTGATAACAGCAAACATGACAATTGTAATCACAAAAGGAATTGCTTCCAAAAGTTTTGAGCAGCTAAAAATACACAAGAGAGGTGAAGGAGGAAGGATTTAGGACAAAAGCTGGAATTCAACCTTAAGTATAACAATGAGTATCTACATTTACTGTCATAAAGATCTTCTAATCAAAAGCATGTGCTAAAAGTCCCAGTGCACACAGCAAACACTGCACTATTTTAACTGGTCTATTTTGGGCCCACTTCTTAAGGACCCATTGGTAAGACACGGTGGCAGGACTCACTTTTTGCTCACATCTCCATATGAAGAGACAGCACTTCTCACAAATGACAGTAAAGGCCAGGGTATTTCATCCAAGATTTTATCTTTTGTTTAGTGGCATTTTGGCTTCAGTTTCACTATGCTGTTGACAAAGACATTTGAGCATTTTTATTGATTCAGAAATCTGGGCATTAAGACTCATCTTTATAGTTCACTTAAAAGTAAATGTTTCAAAATGTAAAACTCCTCATGCAGCTTTTAAACTTTATTGGCTGAAGACTGAGTGCTGTAAAATGATTTTTTTTTCAGTAATGGAAGTTCTATTTTACAGAAAACAGTAACCATTAACTCTGCTTGCTGAGAGCAAATGAACAAAATCAGACCTGCTGTATGAAAGAGGAGGATTTGGTCACCATAATAAAAGTACAAATTTTTCATATCCCCTGTTTTCTCAAGACCTACTCATTCCTAACTCCTGGATTTTACTACACAGTCATGTGTTAAGAGAGGAATAATTTTGCTCATTTTAAATGCAGCTGGAATGAAAAGTGATATAGGCGGAAAGAGGAATGAATGAAGGACTACTCGGAAAATAGTTTTTTCCTCTTCTTCCCTGTAGTGCTTGCATACTACCTGGAAGGAACTCAGGAGGTTATCCATGGCAGCATCAGCTACATCCTTGTCCTTCCTGACTGCTGCTTTTCTACTTTCAAAGGCATCTAGTGTGGAAACACAGAATTTGTCCAGTCAAAACATTACAGGGCTTCATAATCTTACTATCACAAAGGTTGGGTTTTTTTCTCCTTGGTGTCTAAGAAGAATTCTCCCTATTCCAGCTGAAGCCTCTCCCTACCTCTCTAGCTCACCACAGATTCTGTGTTCTGCTATTTGTAGTAACTCGTCAGATATTTAAAAACATTCCCAGCATTCACTCCTATCTCTTTTTCTTTACAGTAAGCAAATGCAGTTTGTTCAGTCCTTCCCCCACAGGTAATTTTTTGCTGTACCTGTGGGGATTGCAACAATGCTCTGGATCCTCATGAGATTACTGGCATCTTTCTTATGTGCTGTGACCAAACTGAACTGAATGGGGCTGGATTCATAGACGGACAGAATACCTACAGCACCCAGGAAAAAACAGCTCCTGAGTGTCTTTTTTAGCACTGGTACTGGGCACACCACAGTCCCCAGGCTCCATGACCTGCATATGGCATCTCCATGACCCCAGACATGCTCCAACAGCTTCTGGCACATACCTGGCATCCCTTCAAAGAGAACTAAAGGCCTCTTGCCTCCACTTTTTATAGTGATGGTGTTGTCGGTGAGAACCTGGCCCCAAATTAATCTTTGTTCCCCTTTTCACTCCCAAACCTCATAAGGATGTGCCTTGTCACTCCTTGAGCTCTCCTTGTCTGCAGTACACAAAATTCTTCACACGAGGGAACAGCATGTGGGAAGGTTTGAGAATTCAGCAAGTTCTCCTCACATAAATCATCTAACATCTCTCACAGTGTCCTTCAGCTGCTGGAGAAGTTATTATCCCCATCCTGCTTTACTGCATGCTATTCCTACAGCTTTCTTGAGAAATGTTCTGTACTGGACACCTATGGAGTAGCTGCTTGGTCATCTGTTGCATCCTTGCCTCTGTCTCTAGACTTGATGGAATTGTTGAGAAAATGTTTTTTGGCAGTGGCTTCCTTTAACAGACTTGAGCCCCATCCCAAAACAGAACAGTTTCAAAATTGCATGGGCACTATCAGACACGTGCAGTCACTGGAGAAAGGGAAAAGAGTTGTACACCGTCCCCCAATGACTGCTTTTCACAGGTATCTATTCTCTCTCCCTAGCAGTAAAGTCTGGCTGCAGGAATTGATTTCAAAGGCTGAGAGAGAGCTGCTTGTGGCTGGTGGAAGTATTTGTGGGGGTAACAAAGCTGTGCTGTTCTGAGTGGATGCAGCTACAGAAAGCTCAGGGTCCAGGACTTCAGGTTAGGGTGGGCTAGACACACATACAGCTTCTCAGAGGGCAAGGTATAGGAAAAGGTAAATAACTGTCTTTGGACCATTTAGTCCTAGTTGAACTTGTGTGAACCTGGAATGAAGGCAGAGCAGGGTCTGAGTCTGCTCAAACACGGGATGCTCCAAAATGCCTCTAAATCCACACAGGGTTGGCAGTTTTGTTGCTGTACCCACCACTGACTGTCAAAAGGACCTGAACTCAGCCTCTCTCCAACATCCAGGCTGTGCCTCAGCATGGACATGGCCTAAAAGCATCTCTCGTTGGTTCAGACATCCCTTAATTTTGTTCAGTGCTGAAGGTTAAATAACCAGGACGGTCAGAGAGCAGTTCGTGGTGTGCTGACCACACAAGCAGACATGTGCAAGTAGACCAGAGAGCCACAAGAGCACAGAGCTGGGACGGGATGGGTTGTCAAAGTACTCATCCAACATGCTGGCAGGATTTTTCAGCCCTTGCTGGTGTTCACACAGATGAATTTAATGCTAGCTTAGAAATTTCTTCCACAGCAATACTCACACCCATGAAGTGGAGACGTATTTTGGGAGGGAACAAGACACTCGAGCGGAACCTCCCTCTTTTTCCTTTGGGATATGCTAGCAGCCTTCCAGCTCACCCTGGCCCTCCCTTGGATGGCAGTCCTTGTTCCTGCTGTGCAAACCTACACGGCACGCCCCCTCAAAGCCCCAGCGCTGCCATAGGAAGGGATGTCGAAGCCAATATTCTCCTCCCAGGATAGCAGGAAAAAGAACGGCCCTTCACCTTGCATTTAAACTCCCTAAAATAAGTGCTAAATAAGCTTGAGACTGCCTGGTGCGTGCGTGTCCGTGTGGGAGCAGGGAGCTGGTGGGAGAGGTTTGACTGACACAAGGTGCCTCCCTTCCTCGGCTGACCTGGCGAGTCCCTCCCAAGGATCTCCCAGCACCCGCTCCCTGGCGGGATGGCATTCTCCCGCGAAGGAGTGATCGCATTACCCAGGCCCCTTGTGGAATTCTGGTTCCCAGCAATTGTTTTCTGGTGACCTTTTATTGTTAACAATTAGCGCTGGAGCTGGAGCACAACTGGTGTAAGCATATTTTACATCCTCCTCGAGCAAACAAAAAAGCTGGGTGGGCACGGTCTTGTTTCCTGGTTCACACCCATGACTCCTTTGTGTCTCAGATCTCCTCCCACCATGTGTCACAGTCAGCAAACCCACTCCCTTACCTTTTGGCTCCCAGATAGAGTGACGTCTTCGAGGGATGCGTAGGCATGCTCAGTGTATCCCATTATTTCCTTTCACATCCTATAAGAACACTGCCTCTCCCTAATACTCAGTCTTTCCTTATACACGTGGCCAGAAATGTAAATCCCTATGCAACAGAGTGCAAAGAGTGAGTTTGAAGGATGGTTTCTATTTATTTAAATGTACAGGCTATAAACACCGCCCTCCTACACAATGTTTTGGGTTCTTGCATGTATTTCCATACAGTAAATATCTTGACAGTTCCCTCTGCTCGACCTCAGTGATATACACACATCCCTGGAGGCACAAACACATCAACAGTCTGCTAATCTTCACGAGTAATAACGTAGATTTTCTTCTCTCTCCTCACTTTATTATTATTTGGGAAGAAAAGGCGTAGTTGGCCGCCTGCTCCAAACCAGTAGTGGTAGCCCAGGAATATGCCCAGCTCCTGAGCTGAGGACCCTTCCCAGACGTGTACTTTGCCAGTAAGTCCTTGTCTTTCCTGTGGAGAAGAAGGGAAGGTGGGGAGGCAAAGGATCAGGGAAAGACACTCCAGTCTAATCTTGTTTCCTGCACTGTGTGCGTGTGAGGGGGTGTGCGGTGGGCGGAGGGGGGACACTACATGAATCAAATCACGATTCTTTTAGGGTACAATGGGCAATTAAAAACAACAACTTGAATCTCTCCTGCAGTCTGTTGGCAGCTAACACACAACTCATTCTCTCTGTGGATAGCTTCACTTAGCAGGTCCGTGCCATGACTAATGAAGCCGTCTCTCCGCTAGAGCGCTAATTCCAGACCTTTTGGGAAGGAGCCCGGCTGCAGCTCACTGCATGGTCCTCCCCTCCTCGCAGGCTCCTTATGGCCACCCTGCAGGTCCCTCCCACTGCCTGCGCTCTGCTCGGGAGAAGTGTGAGAAAATATTTCTCCCTCAAATCTGCTTTCAGGAGAGCGCTGCTTTGCGATGACATTTAAGGACAGATTTTTCTGGGGCACTTCTCATTTTATCCGAAACATGTGAAAGCCACTTCCTTGGCAATCTTCTTGCCTGCTCCTCGGTGGCGTGTTATCTGATCCCTCCGTACCCACTGGCTGTGGGGAGAGGCACGCGTTTCACCGGTAAAGTCATAGTTAAACTAAACATTAAACTGTCCAAGAACTGACTTCCTCGACAGCTCTGATTCAGGCTCCCAAAAATGCTCTGCGCAGTGAATCATGCTTCCTTCTGGAAATGACAGAACTTCCTCATCATGGTGTTCTAACTTGCCCTCTCCTCGTCTCCGGTGCTATCAGGAAAGGATTGAATTGCATGCCACATTTTTTCCGTGGTCGGCAGGGAGATGCATCCTTTTTGAAGAGGAAGAATTTCTATGAGTCAAAGGATGACAAACTGAAAATTAGTACCAGCCGCAGAAATAAAAGACAAACAACAACATAAAGCCCCGTAGAGGTGGCCAGTGGGTGTATATTGGCTATTTGCCTTTCTGGCAACTTGAGTAGCCTAACAATTGAGAGGCAAACTTGCTTTTCATCACTGAAAGTAGGAGCAAAGTTGAAAATGCCAGTATTAGCTCTCTGATTATCTTTCCTGTGCTTGGTTTGACAGGTCTTGCCTGCTTGCAAGTCAGGTAAGGTGGGGTAGTGCATGAAAGGTCCCAGAGTCCAGCTCAGCTTGGAAGGACACGCAGCAAGAGTGTGGGGAGGGGGAGGATAAAGGACAGTGCTCTTTGGGGTTTGTTCCAGTCAGACTCACACAGAGTGCCTCTGGCTCAGAGGCATTGTGGTGACAGCAATTTAGAGACAGTTTGCTGCACAGAACTTTGAAATCAAAACAACAACCCCCTACTTGACCCCCTCTCCCCTCAAACCTCTCTGACTGCTGAACAACACGGAGCTGGGGTAAATACCTGACCATATGGTAAATGATGACTTGCACTGGAAATCTAATTTTTAACAGCTCTTTTTGCTTCTTTGTATAAAAATTTTTAACTCCCCCAGACCTGGTGCTGGTGAAAGCCCAAGATGCACAGTCATTATTAGTTGCCAGGCTCTGGGCATTCCTGGGATGAAATCCTGTCCCAAATCAAATCAGTAGCAAAATCCCAAAGGATTTTTCAACCTCATTTAGACATAATACAATAGGAGGGGCTGGACATCAAAAACTGAAGAGAGGTTGCATGGAAATAAAGGGGCAATTACTGTGCTTTCCTTAGAACAAACTTACTTTCTTTGCCTAGCCATATTCCATAATCAGCAAAGCAGTATGTACTTAATAGGGAAGAAGAGTAAGTAATACCAAAATATGTAAATTTTCATGGATTTTATCCAGATGAAATGCATTTTTTCAAGACTAATTTAGGAGCATGTATTGCCTTTGAGACCTAAGTTTATGTTCCTGCCCTTTACATTGTCCCTGAGAAATGGTATTATTTGTGTATTGACATTTCATTATTTCAATGTGGTTCACACTTGCTGTTAATAGCAGATGAAATACATTAGAAACAGGCGTGAAGAAAAGAAATAAATGCTTAATACATCTTAGCCTCTTTGGGGTGCCCTGTTGCACCAAGTAGGCTTAGAGCACACCTAAGGTGGAAGTCAGGGAATGTAGAAGGGGAAGAAAACTCCTGAACCATCGAATTCAGTCACAGGCAGCACAAACATAGAGTACTTTCCATTAATGGGTCAAGTTCTACCCTGAAAAGAAGACAACTTGTTGCTTCTTGAAAGGGCTACCCCAAGTCTTACTCCTCCAAGTTATCTTTTTCTGATTTCCTCCACACGCTTCTTTGTGGCCAGAACAATCTTTTTGGCATCTGTTTTAACTCAAACCCACTAGTAACAACAACCCATTACTTAAATGTAATGCTTCCAGGCAGCAGCTGATTCAATCACAGGAGAAAAAATATTCTTAATCATAACTAACAGTCAGGTCCGTCAAAGGCATGTATTAGGGACTAGAGTAGCACACAAAATAAAAGTGCCTGCTCATTCATGACCCTGAAACCATGATCCCGTAGCAGACTGATGTGGAGCTGCAAGGCAGGGGGATAGGTACTGAATCCCAAGGACTGATCATGCTCAGCAGTTTTGCAATCAGATAGGACCTTGCCAATTTGCTGACTCATTTCCTTTGGTCCCTCGGATGTAAAAATGAGAGGTCTCATCCCACTGCCACTGCACAGGGTATGCCTCATCGATGGAGTCCAAACCAAAGCAATCTGAATCTAATGGGAAAATTCACACATCAAAAGTATGTAGACTCATGGAAATGTAATTGAAACAACACTCAGAAAGAACATTTTGGTTTTTTAATTTCGTTGGTTTGAAAACTGTAGTCTTAATGCAGAAAGGCTTATTTTAAACCACAAAGAGAGAGCTGTGGGAATTAGAAATTATCTATTTTCAGCAGCAATGTCTGTTGCATTTTTTATTCATCTGTCTTTCAGATGAGAGTTTGAGCCCAATTTTTGTACAGCTGCTGGCAAACCTCCTCTTGACTGCAGTGGAAGAGGCCGACTGTTCATGTTTGGAAGATACTTCAGATGTCTTCTCTCACACAACAAGCACATGCAAAAAGAACTTGAACAGGTTGGATAGGCTGCAACACAAGACCAAGGTCTCATTCCAGGAAAGGGAAGACTTGGTTTACAGGAGGGTCCAAGCCTTCCATGGACAGGAGAGGAACAGCAGGGTGAAAGGGGCATTTTGAACTGGGGAAAAATCAACAGACCAGTACCAGATCTTGTCACTGTGGCTGCAAACCAGAGAACCTGAAGGCAACAGTGGTGGCCAGAAGAAGTTTTGGAGTTGGAGAAGTGCTGGCTGGAGTGGGGAGTGGAAGACATGCTCCTGGCATCAAAATGTCTCCTTATAGCTCTGATGGGTCATATAAAAATGCTCTGTGTTTGAGTAACGCTTGGTTGGTTGTACAACACACTCTGCTTATCAATGGTGACATTCATGAATGTAACTGCACAGTGATTATGGATTTAGAGGGCCTGTTCCCTCTGCTCCCACCCCCCTTAATACCTGTGAATACCACAGTGAGTAGAAAAATACCATAAAAATTCACAGAAAGGCTTTTCTCGAAGTGCTGTCTTGGAAAAGGAATAATTCAGCTCCTCTGTGGACTGGGCGAGAAGCCGTGAGCTGTCTTCAGAAAAACTGTCAAAATCAAAACTGCAAAACTTCCCCATCACTTCCAGTCCACAAGCTGGTCTCTCTCTTCTCCTACAGACCCACATGTGTACATAACCATGGTTATGAGCTCTCTTTCCAAACAACTCCTCCCCATACTCACCCCCTTTTCCTCCTGCCCTGTCCACATGCACACGTTCTGGCTCTTTGCTCTTCTGCTCAGGGACAGACTGACTGCCCTTGCACACTCACAGGTGGAAAACAAGGTGAAAACCCAGGGCCAGCAGGGCTTCTCCATACCCGAGGAGACTCAGGGAAGAAGCTCCTGGCAACCCACAGCCCCTCCTGGCTATCAGGGTGCTGCTGACTCCTTGGCTGTGGACTGCAGTCCTGTGATTCCCCCCAGGGCTGGAGCAGGTCACCACGTGCCTTCAGAGGGCTGTGGCTGTGGCTTTGTGCTCCCGGTGACTCACCAGGAGGTCACCAAATGAACCAGATCCCGAGCACTGAGAACCTCTGCCAGCCCTGTGCAAGTGGGAGAAAAAGGAGGAAGGAAGTTTTGTTGTTGCATTTTTTCATGGTGATCAGTGCTGAGTCAAAAGAAAGGGCTCCAGGATTAGAGGGGGGAAAGCTAAAATCATTAGACAAATAGAATTTAAAAAGGACAAGCCAGCTGGACAGGAATGGGAGCCTAAAAGACACCATATTCTTCTCACTGGAAATGATGGTTGTGAGAAATATCAGAAAAAGGAGTGACAAGTGGGTGGTGATAGTCTTCACTGCTGGAGTATGACCTGCTTTTTTTCTCATCCTGGCCTCTCACTAATCCAACCAATTATTCCTTCTGGGAAGACAGAGGGAGAAGGCATCGTTGGGCAGATGCAGTTGAGTCTGCTCTCCCTAAGGAATGCCTGTGGAGCAACGAGGTTGATTTCTGCTCAGCCTTCAGCGAGCTGTTCTCAGTCACTTGTACTGACATGGAGCTGGTGGACACCACAAAGGCCCAAGGTGCTGACCAGGGTGTTCCCCACGTTAAGCAGAGCTAAAGCTCAGACAGACTGCAAGTTTGGGAGAACTCTTACTCTTTTGCCAAGGTGAAGCTGCCAGGTTTTACACACTAGAACGAAGGAAAAATAGTCCAGCATGATTGCACTTCTAATAGTGTGTGCTAACTGCTTTGCTGGAGAAGAGAGCAGCTGTTCCCAAAGTACCAGAAAATTACTGGCTACATGGGTTTTCACATAGGATGCAGGACATGCTCATATTATATGGGATGTTCAGCAATTCCAGTAATATACCAAATATATGCCCAGAAGTTAGTTTTTGAGATATTTACATTTTGGGCAAGAATCCTTTCAAAATATTTCCTCAGGCAACCAGTAGCGTAGGGCTGAAGAGTTTATCTTGGTTAATTCTGACTGGTTTAAAAGGAAAAGGATTGTGGGGATCAGCTCATTAGCAGTTGTAAACTGGCGCTGGTCCAGCAACCTAAATAAACTTCTGAGTTCATACACTGGCTGGAGAGAGTCTGGCCCTATTCTCCAACTCTTTAATCCCACAGTATGGCAAGGATTTTACCCCACTGTTTGTGCAAGAACCAGTTTGGTTTGAATGAAGAAATACTTGATGTTTTTCAGCTCTCTCTTAATGTCGAGTTGCTACCACCAGTGCTGAAGTCCTAACACTGCTTGTGATCCTCTGTATGGTCAGTGCTTGACATCTACTAGAATGGATTTCTCAAGCAGATGGATGACACTGATGTAGAAATGTTAATTTTTGTGTCCACACCTATTAAATAAATGTCCTGCTTCTGAGCAACAGTTGGCCCTATGTGTCTTTTCTATGGATATTATTTTCTGCATATTTTCCAAATCTATTAGTACAGTGGAAACTATATAAGATCTTTGATGCCAAATGTGTTGCTTAGACTGTGTTTCCTCCAGTTGCCCGGGAAAGGAAAAGTGGGATAAAGAGCTGCTAGTAAAACAATTTCCAGGATTGCCTGTTTTCTTTGCTTGTAAAAAGGTTCACTTCAATTTAATGTTAGTTACTAATGAATGCTCAGCATAGAGGACTAGTGCCTTGATTTATGCTCCCTTGTGATATATATTTGGCAATTGTCCAAACCACTTTTTTTTTTTTCTTAGTGTTTCATTGATTGGGAAGGAGGCAAATTGGTAATGAAGTAAATTGATATTGAGAAGGCAGAAATGCTGCATTTGGTGTATCCAGTTTGTATATGCAAATTTGTATTCCTGAAATGCATCATCCTTTTGAAAGCCAGCCTTGCTAAGTCTGTATTTATGAATGTTAATTAGAGAGGCAAAGCTCATGACTTTAGAGCCTGATGTGATTTTGGTGCTTTAAAAAGGAATTAAAACATTTAATTATTTTTGAAGAATGTAAAACAACCCTCCAAAACCTGCATCACTTGTTATACACAGAATAAATCTTCCGAATATTGGCATAACAAAGTTTGAATTAGTGTGATTTAAAAAAAAATAATAAAGACACTCTTTAAGAACTTTTTTCCACCTCTCTCAACCTGTGAGAACCCGACTTATATAATTCGCTCAGAACTACCATATGGCTGTAACTCTTTCAAAATTCATTCTTTCTTTTATTGGAAGGTGCCTCTTCCAAAAGAGTTAAATGATACTATATGCCAGAGATTGCCACAAATAACTTTCCTGTTTGCAAATAGCTGTTGCTACTATTATTGCCAATGCCAGCACAGCTCAGGAAAAAATACCCTCTGTCACAATGATCCCTATTCAGAGTCCAGTGGAAACCTAAACTGCCCCAGGAGGACGCTGCCATTAGGGACCACATTCTCAAGAAGACAGACATGGTGCTCTCTGGGAGCTGTGCAAAATGAAAAAGTTGTGGATATTTTATGTACAGCCCCATATGTGCAGTCGAGGGGATGGCTGGCTGGGGAGATGCCTGCGTAGGCTGGAAAGGAATTCTGAAATTAACATTGAAAGAAAAGACAGCACAACCTGGGCAACACTAAAGTTACAGGGCACTGTTGCATGATGAGAAAATGAGGACTGGCCACAGAGGGGTCTGTGTTTGTGGATGCAGAAGTAGGGTATGAACTCCTAAATGCCTGGACTCTTCATGGCTTTGTTTTTATTTTCAGTTTTCATGTTAACTGTGGCACATATAGAATTATTTTAACATACAACATAAGAATTTTTATTTGTCTGAATTATAATGCACCATATGTGAATGCATCTGTTCTTCACTGTGTTACATTTATTATTTGTACTATGGTGGGGCCTCAAGTTTCCACCTCAGATCAGGGTTCCAACTTGCTAGGCAATGCACAAACACATAATGGGAAACACTCCCTGCCTTGAGAAAAACATATTCTAAATTGACAAAAACAGCTCAGGGTGGGAAAGGAAAACAGCCGGAGCACCGTTCCATGGCAGCTTAACCTCATCTAAACTGAAGTTGCCACGGTCCTGCACCTCCAATCCAGAACTCAAATTGCCCGTTCAGTGGCTTAAACTGACTCACAATTTGAGTAACTCCACCCCAGCAAGGAGAAGAGCAACGCTGATCTGAAACTAGTCCCCTTTTTTCTTTGGTAAGGTCAGTTTAGCATAATTAGCTCCCTGCAGTGATTCCCAGTGCAGCACTACAGGCACCAGTGCTGGCACAAGGAAAGGGCTGTGGCAGGACAGTGGAAGAGCAACAACCATGCCCTAGGTTGGCATAAGCTGCTGTGGAAGCTCACAAATAGAAGTAGGACACCCAGGACTGGAGAGGTCAGGCACAGAGTAAAAGCTCTGGCACTTGCTAGCAAGTGGAGTTTGCTCAACTTTTCCCACTTTGTCCAATTTGTCCCACTTCTTCTCTCCTGTGTGGGCAAGGTTGGACACACACACAGAGGCCCACACAATGGTCCAGAGGGTGAGGAGCAGCACGGGATGGTCAGCACTTCTGGATCTTCAGAGCAGAAGGCTCCAGGGGCTGTGCTGGGCTCACCAGGCCATGGTCAGGAGATCCTGTTTGTGAACCCTTTGATGGTAAGGGGTATGTCACTAACAACCGGTGTGCATTTCATACGCCCATGCCACAAAAAAAACAATGGCAATGGTTTTCACCCTCAGATCTGTGTGTGCTTTCTGCTCCTTTCATTTTCAATTTGCACTCTTGTTTTTAAAAGTCCACTGGGGCTTGCTCCATCTCAGCATTTGGTTTCTTTCTTTGTCCTCCTACTGCAATCTGTTACCTCTTGTTATCTACCATTATGCCTTTCTTTACTCCTTTATGTGGTTTTGCATGGTTGCTGCTGCCTCTAGGAACAAGCTGCCTGCCTCTGAGGGCATATCTTTTTTATTTATTTTTTTTATAAAATTCTCATTTGAAAACACATGTTTTTCCTGTATTTATGATGCAAAATTGTTCTGTCCCTCTCTGCTATGGGCCATGAAGAATGCCTGCTTTAATTTACCCTACATGCTGTGCTGTTCATTCTTCTTGTCTGTAATTTATGCCACATACTGTGCACTCCCTTGTATTATACAACATAAAGTTGCCAGATGGGTGAGTGCAATGCATGCTTTAAAATGAAGGCTTTTAGGCAACTGCTTAATCCGAAGCTGCAGAAGAAGCCAACATGAAAAAAGAAAGAGCATTTGAAAATATACCCAAACAGGTCAGTAGTTATTCTGTGGGGCTAACACTCTGAGAACACTCGCTAATTAGCATATCATGTTTTTAACTTCTCCTTGACATTTATTTTTTCCTGCTTGGTTTTCATGGTGTGTGATGGAAAAAGATGGAGCCAACAGCATTAATGGGAAAGAAGAATATTTGGTCTTAAACCAGGAGCAGTCACTTTTCAGAATTAATTGGTGCCCAGCACCTGGAGACTCGTCTGGCTGTGGTTAGCAGGTCAGTTTGGCAGTGCACTTCACCAGGCTGTGGGGGATTCTGCACAAGGTACTCAGCATATGGGAGGGGTTGTTCTTGATGTCTTGCATTCCTTTCCTGGCAAAGGCCATATTAGGGCTCCTTAGGATTTATTTTATGCAGTGTGGGCTGAATAACCAAGGAGCTCCAGCTGCCAGGCACCACTGCTGTGCACCCTGCATGGTTTCAGGGGCACGTGCTGCCATGGCCACTGCTTAGCTCTCATCTTCCTTCCCCCTGTCCCATCACCAGGAGAGCTACATCCGGCTGCTGATCTGCAAAATCTGCTCTGCTGTTGCTGCCCTGGACCACTCTACTGGGTTTGCATGGCCAGGTTTTGGCAGTGGGGGGGTCTACAGGGGTGGTTTCTGTAAGAAGCTGCTGGAAGCTTCCCCCAAATCTGGCAGAGCCAATCCCTGACAGCTCCAGGATGGAGCTGCTGCTGGCCAGGGCTGGGCCAGTTAGAAATGGTGGGGACACCTCTGGGATAACAAATTCAAGAAGTAAAAAAGTAAAAAGTAAAAAGTAAAAAAGTTACTGTGCAGATGTAATTGCAGCCAGAGAAGGGCAGTGAGAATATGTGGGAGGAGCAGCCCTGCAGACACCAAGGTCGGGCAGAGGGAGGGCAGGAGCTGCTCCAGGGGCTGGAGCTGAGACTCCCCTGCAGCCCCTGGTGAGGCCGTGGTGGGGCAGCTGTGCCCTGCAGCCCCTGGAGGAACCCACACCAGAGCTGGGGGATGCTGAGAGGAGGCTGTGACCCTGTGGGAAGCCCCTGTTGGAGCAGGGTCCTGGCAGGGACCTGCAGACCTGTGGGGAGAGGAGCCCACCCTGGAGCAGGGTCCTGGCAGGGACCTGCAGACCTGTGGAGAGAGGAGCCCACCCTGGAGCAGGGTCCTGGCAGGGACCTGCAGACCTGTGGGGAGAGGAGCCCACCCTGGAGCAGGGTCCTGGCAGGGACCTGCAGACCTGTGGAGAGAGGAGCCACCCTGGAGCAGGGTCCTGGCAGGGACCTGCAGACCTGTGGAGAGAGGAGCCCACCCTGGAGCAGGGTCCTGGCAGGGACCTGCAGACCTGTGGGGAGAGGAGCCCACCCTGGAGCAGGGTCCTGGCAGGGACCTGCAGACCTGTGGAGAGAGGAGCCACCCTGGAGCAGGGTCCTGGCAGGGACCTGCAGACCTGTGGAGAGAGGAGCCCACCCTGGAGCAGGGTCCTGGCAGGGACCTGCAGACCTGTGGGGAGAGGAGCCCACCCTGGAGCAGGGTCCTGGCAGGGACCTGCAGACCTGTGGAGAGAGGAGCCACCCTGGAGCAGGGTCCTGGCAGGGACCTGCAGACCTGTGGAGAGAGGAGCCCACCCTGGAGCAGGGTCCTGGCAGGGACCTGCAGACCTGTGGGGAGAGGAGCCCACCCTGGAGCAGGGTCCTGGCAGGGACCTGCAGACCTGTGGAGAGAGGAGCCACCCTGGAGCAGGGTCCTGGCAGGGACCTGCAGACCCGTGGAGAGAGGAGCCCACCCTGGAGCAGGGTCCTGGCAGGACCTGGGACCCTGTGGGGGACCCAGGCTGGAGCAGGCTGTGCCTGAAGGACTGACCCCATGGAAGAGTGACCCACGTGGCAGAAATTTTTGGAGAACTGTTTCCCATGGGATCAACACACGGTGAAGTCCATGGAGAACAGTCTCCCCTGGGAAGGATCCCATTCTGGAGCAGTGGCAGGAAAAACATGTGATGTAAACCCCATTCCACATCTCCTTGTACCACTGGATGGGAGGAGGTAAAGCTGGGAAGGAAGGAGGGGTGGGGGCAAGGTATTTTAAGGTCTTATTTTGCTTCTCATTATCCTGCTCTGATTTTGTTACTAATAAATTCAATCAATATCTCTAATTTGAGTCTGTTTTGACCATGATGGTATTTGGTGAGTGATCTCTCCCTGTCCTTATATCAACTCATGAACTTTCATTATATTTTCTCTCCCCTGTCCAGCTACAGAGGGGAGTGACAGAGTGGCTTTGGTGGGTGTCTGACATCCAGCCAGGGTCAACCCACCACAACTACATTGAGATGTCAAGACTTGGGAACATCCTTGCAGTGCTTGAGGACTTGTCTTGTACCTGGACAAAGCTGGTGTGGCCATGGAGGGCCAGTCCTACCACCTACCATGGGATTACATGAGCATTTATGCAACATTTTGTGGGGGCAGCAGGGATATCCTGGGTGAAGTCTGGGCTCTGTGGAAGCTGACAGAAACTCTGCACGTGCTGGCTGTGAAACAAGACTTTCTCCCCACACCCTGATGTGCTCAGAGAGGCTGTGGTTGCTGACACCAGCAAGAAGCAAGGTGGCTTGCTCAGCCAGAACTCCAGCAAAAGGAAAGGCTGGAAGTAACCATGCATTTCAGGTGGGCTATTGGAAACCAGGCTGGGATTGCTAAACAGATGGTGTCACACTAAGCTTCAGCACCACCACTCCCTGCGATGAGTGTTTTCAAAGAAAAACGTGAGGATGGGTAGAAAAATATGTTAGAGTGTGACAGAATCCTACTGTGTTATGGAAGGGCCAGTGGGAGGAAGGGAGATGTGGAATGAATCTATCTACATAGTAAAGTGAAGGCACAGCACGTCTGTGCCAGCCAGCACTGAAGGCAGCAATGAAGATGTACCAGCATGGGCTTTTAACACACTCTTCACCATCAGAATGCAAGTTCTCATCATTCTGCTCCGGTGGCAGCCTGTGCTGAAGCCTGTGTGGCCTCATCTTGGTGTCCCTGCAGCTCTGGGTAAGGAGCTCGAGTTATGAGGCCAAGCTAAAGCACACCTCAGGAGGAAAGGGGCTGCGTGGAGCAAAGACCTAAAGCTGCCAAGAGGAGCTGGACGCTCTAAATGTAGACAAAAAATTATTCTGTGAACTCACAGCTGAAGGTGCCAGGACCACGATTTGGCTTCTGCTTTATCTATCCACTTACCAAGGCTCAAGCTGATAAATGCACTTATTGCATTACCCAGAGCTAGACTATTTTTCAAATGGTTCCTACAGTCCCACCTGGTGTAGCCTTAATTGCTTTAACTATGAAATTGGCACCAGAAAGATGAGGAGTGGAAAAAAAGTCATATTGCTCATGCTAAGAGAACAAATGTAGCATTACAGGGCAAGATTGGTGCTGTGAACACCTCTTATGCTCTCCTACACTGAGTGACACATCATCATGCACACATCTTCTAAGGACACATATCTTCTAAGGACAAAGAGTTGACTGGAGGTATTCCAAGACCATTTCATTATCATTTACATTCAAATGTTTTAATTGTAAGTCACAGACCAAAGCTCACTAACATAGCTATTTAGCATTTCAAGTTTCCTTCTCAATTTTTAAAAAAATTCTTCACCACTCTGGATGATGATGGATTGTGCTTTTACTCCAGAGTATTTTTTAAAAAAACCACCAAAACATGAAGAGTTTTGATACAATGAATTTCCTATTGACACATAAACTGGCAGTGCAATGTAACTGATAAGTACATTTCACACTTAGTTTAACATGCCTTAAAACAATCAGGTTAAAGGACCGAGAGTAAGCACGGATGTCTAAAATAGCTGCTGATATTTCCCCTTACTTTCTATAAGGCTTGACTTTTTAATAATCAACCCATTTCTCCCATGCATTTTCACGTGCTTCAGTGAGTTGGACACAGTCCAGGCATTGACTGACTGTGCTTTGCAGCACTTGCTGAGTTTCTATTCCTTCTAGAGGAAAAAGAAACTCAAGAAAGAGAAACTTTGTGCGATAGTGCCTGAAAAAGGTATTACATCACGGGGTCTGAAAATAACCGATGTGAGCCTGTTTGTCATGGGTTTGTTTCCCCTTTCCCTATGACTGTCATTAATGAGCCATGTCAGCACACCCAGCACAGGAGCTTCCTCTCTAAGGTTATGTATCCATGTGTATATACATATATTTAGCTTCTATTCAGGGCTTAGTCTCTATCAGTCCATAACTTTCAGCTGCAACTCAATCCCATTATTTGGGAATCAGATGCCACTGGACTGATTTGTTGTTAGTGAACCTCTGATGCTTGTCCTCCAGCACAGTGCTTCAAGAGCAAGAAATTGGAGCAGTGTTTGCCAATCCCAAAATTAAAATTTCATTTTCTGGGCTTCTCTAAACGCTTCACTGTCTATCACAGTCAAAATTCTGCACCGTGTTAGATGCCCCTGAATTGGCATTTCACAGGGTAAAGGATGCTGGAAGATCCCAGACACTCCAGGGGTCAAGAGGACAGAACCTTCTCTTTGGAGACCTTGGCTCCTTTCATGAGCCCTGCTCTGACATCTCATGCAATGTTTTGCTTCTCTGTTGTAGTGGTCTGAGGACAGTGGGTCTCCTCCAAGTTTTTCATTCTTTTGGTTTGGGTGTTTGCACTGTCATCAAGAAGGATTGAGGCTGATATGTTCGTTTTCATATCACTAAGACAGCTTTCAAGAGAGAAATCTGTCATATGGTGGGAGAGGGAAGGACACACACTGCCTTATTCAAGATGAAAACCTTCTGTTAATATGACTAAGAATTAGTCACATACCTGGGACAGGGCTCTGTATTAGACTTAAAATTAATGTGAAGGGAACATCCATAGTTTTGGCAGGGGTGGGTATTCAGTGCATTTTTCAGGGATGAAACTCAGAAGAACAGAGAAGGTCAGTTTAACCTTGTGGTTGTGGTTATGAATGAGCAAGGAAGTTTAAATTACACTGGAGGACAGCTCCTTTAGTCACAGGAGCCCATAGTGCACTCTAGACCCTTCATAAGTAAATATGAGCACTTTGTGTTTTTACAGCAATAAGCAAAATGCTAAGACACAATGATTAGGTTGTTCTTATTTAGCTTTGCTGATGGTGAAGTTCCTTATTGGCTGCTCCAGATTACAGCTATGGAGCAGTCTATAAACAGAACAGCCAGGCATTTTTCACAAGTGTAACACAGTAGGCTTTTAGCAGAGCTCTCTCCTGCTTCCTCATCATTTTAAATGACAAGCATCAAGCACAAAAGCTAATTACATTTGTGTTTAATCCATCCAACTGCTCATTCGAAATAGGATGGATTGTTTCACTCATCTGGCTGAATTCAGCAAAAGAAGTGGTTCCTTCACAAGCAGCTGATACATCATGCCCAGGATTGCTTGGACGTTGATCTCTGCAATTTTTCCTGTGAACTTGTCTGTTTCAGACGTGTGAACGCTGATGGCTGAGATTCCCTGCTGCCCTGCTCCTGGTTCACGTTGGGATCAGCTGCACTCAGCTGCTTCCAAAACCCATCTCTTGCCCCACAGTCGACACTGCAGCTCTGTCTCATGAAATGCCTGTTCAGAGAAATCCCCAGCTGTGGTTTGGAGCTGCTCTCTGCCACTCACGTGCCCTGGAGCTTTGCTGGCTGATGCTGGTTGACTGTTCGTGCTTGCTCAGCGACACTGGGACCATCCAAACCTCCTGGGGTTCCTCTGTCAACTTTTTCTAAATTGTTCCAGGAGCCTTTGACTGACTCACTGAAGCCTTATTAACTGAATAATAGGACATTTCCCACTGCTTTACCTGGCATCTGCTTTCATTAAGTAATATTAAATATTTCCTTAGTAATTTAACCAGAATTTTAAAAAGCCTGAAGTCACTAATGCTCCTACTGATTTATGCCACCAGTTGTAAGAAAGATCTGAATCAGACCTTTAATCTTTATTAGCCAGGTGATTAAGTACAAAATTACCTTCTGGGACAGGGAGCAGATGTCCAAAATACATTTACCAAAACTTATGTAGAAAACACACTTGCATTTCAAATGGCACCTCATATTGTAGGTGGAAATTCAGCAAAACATGTAATTGTACAACACTGAAATGATGGGGCCACCCTTTAATAAATAATGTGCAAAAAAAGGCCTTTTGTGAAGAGAAACAGCACTTCAGGCATATTCTTATTATTACTTAAACCTAAAGTCAACCAAAAGGGAAAACTCTCGCTGCCAACTGTGACAGACTGCAGCACTGCACTAACAGGAAGGCTATTTTAGTTCTGAGCTGGGAACTGGATTACTTATTCAAACAGTAGTTTTCAAAACTGCAAGACTGTGTTCTTGTTCCCTTTGCAGCACGTTTCCAACTGTATCCTATTCACTGCACAGTTTCAAAGGATTGTACCTTTGCTATATATATATATATACACACAGCATCTTGGCTTCTGAAATTGGTTTCCCCCAGTTTCTGGCTGAACAACCATGACTTGTTTCCCATGCATCTATTTCAATAACACCCCAGCAGATGACAGCAGGCAGCTTGGACCAGGCTTCACATCAGCCTTCGGAACAGCTGCCAGGAAAAGGACAATATTTCTGAGCCACAGATGGGTACTCTTAGCGTGGATGTGTCACAGTGAGGTTCATGCTACTGCACCACAGATACCTTTGGAGATTTCCATGAGCTTTGGGTTTCCTTCCTGGGTTTGCTGAAGTCACTGGGAATTGTGCTACCAACTTCCTAATTAGTGGTGTATCTTAGATTACCAGTACAGACATCCCTCCTTTTGTGGAGACGGAAAGTATTCTGCTGCTGAAGAAAATCCTTTTACTAAAGGATATTTGTTCATGAAAAAAAAACCAACCAACCAACCAAACAATTGCAATAGGACATAGGATAATCAACAGAGAGATAATTTAGATTATACTTTACAAGGCAAATATTAAAGGTGCTTTTTCCCTCTGAGCAGCAGTTGGGAGCTAGAATAATGGGCACTGAAGCTGGGCAGCCTTGGCATGATGGAAATTGTGTGTCTGAGGGGTCCACAGCTGCAGATCCAAAACCCTCCTTGGTCTCCCACTGCCCTGCCCTGTGAGGATAATCCTTGGGGGAAAGTTCTGCTGCAGTGAAATGAAACTTGACTTGCACATTACTTGTTCAGACAAGCTACGAGTACAAATGACTCATCATTTCCCTACTTTGTTTTGCCTGTTAGCAGCCATCAGCATTTACATCACAATTGATCATAAAGGAGCAGAACCCATGTAGCCGTTCCAACCTCGCCCCTTGTGAGTTACTACAGGAAATTTGCAGTCCTCCCCCAAATTCTCCACCTTAATGTCCTCGCTTTGAATATTCAAGGAGAAAACATTTTGAGAGCTCTACATTTCTAGGCATTTCTTGCCTGTGACTTTTTCTCTGTTCAGTGGTATTCTTGGGCTTCCCAGTCCTTACTCTCACAGTTTTGGGGGAATAACAAACATGATGATGTGCTGTGGTGGGCAGACTAGAACAAAAAAAACAGTTTATAAAACTTAAACCACAGGCACAAATGTTGTTCCATGCTCCTTCAACCTGACCCAAGAGCTCCAACTACAGCATCATTCCGTAGCCAAGTGGCACCGTGATACAAAGATGGCACAGAGGAGTGAGACAACAAATTAGCTTTAATTGCAGCAGTTTACCCAGGTCAGCTGTGTAACCCTGGCTACATTTCACCTTGTTTTTGTCCTGTCTGCTAGAACCATCGTGTTCAGTGAACTGCAGCCAAAGCACAACGAGACCACAGTAAGGCTGAGACTCGAGAGCCTGTCCTGGGCTTGGCAGTGCCAGGGCTGGCGCTGCAGAAATCTGCCCTCCTTGGTGAGTACAGACTGCTGTAGCTCTCCTCTTTTTTGGGGAAAAGAAGATTCACAACCTAAACAATTTGGATGCAAACTCAGTTTGGAGTGGCAGGAGGCAGGGGATGAGGGACTGATTTGCAGCCCGCAGACACGAGGCGCCCTGTATGCATTTCACACTGAGCACTACAAATGGTCTGACTGCAGCTCTCTCTGCAGAAATCTTGCCTCATTTCTTTGCCTCCCCATGTTTCTCAATACATTTGAAAATAAGTTGTTCTAGTCTGAAGGGGTTGTTTTTTGTTTCGTGTCTCAGAAGGAAAAAAAAAAAAGGCTTGTTCCCGCTTTACAATCCCAAGGGTTCAAAGCATGATTTAAGTTTCACTTGAGAGATTTTGTGTTAGGAGGACTACAGGTGCCAGGATTTTAATGCACGTACTGTACAGGACTTAAGTGCTGGTTATCCTGTGCAGATGTTCCTCAGCTTCCCCCCTCACACAGCACACAGGCATTAGTGATATCTGGATGGATAAATACGTGCACACCCACACCACGGGTGCACTGCACTTGATTTTTCTGAGAGCACCCAATTTGTCAAGAAACCCAGAAGAAGCTGACAGAAAGTGCCAGCATTTTGCCACAAACAGCAGCTGAGGAGGGAAAGAGAAACTCTGGCCACGAATGAGAACTCCCAGCAGCAGCTTCGCTTTCTGTCGATGATGGGTTGGTGCCTTAAGAAAATCCCTGTGCAGGGGAGGCACAAGAGAAAGATTAAAAGGGACAGAAAGCATCAGAGCTGAAAGCAGAAAAGTAGATGTCACGGAAACTGGAGATGTCTGGAAATCATGTGATTTTTAACAGTGTTAAATAAAGCCAGGTCTGGAGCAGGGTTTACTGGACTACGAGTCCCTGCTACAGACTGTGTCACAGTCCCTGTCTTTGGTAAACTGGCACTTAGGACACCTTGCAGACTCACTGACATCTCTCTCCAGTGCTGGAGCAAAACATTAGGGAGCTACTGAACTAAAGAGAGGTGCAAGTGAAACACCAGGAGCCTGTCCTTGACTTTAGTGACTGTGAGGAGTAAAATACTGTAATGCTACCAGTGGCGATGCATTTCTGTGCATTTGCTACTGTAATTTTTCCTTATTAAACAAAACAAGTTAATTAAATGTGCAAAAAAGGCATTTCACTCATTTTCCATCACAAATGATCACTGGCTGTACTGAATGGCTTTGGATAAAAGCCACTAAAGAAAGGAAAAAAATTGTGTGTGGGCAATGCTGTAATATTCCATCCCTGGGTTTGCTTCCTCTTCTTTTTTTATTTTTTTTCTCTGAACAGCAAAAATTTAGCATTTTCTTTTCTTTAAATAATCCTTCTTGCTGTTGGGACAACTCCCTTTTAAGGCCAGCTTTTTGCTCAGAGGGAATGTTGACTGCACTTATAAACACCCACTTCCTAGGGTTTAGAATAGTAACAGCAACATAACCTGAACTATAGTTTCAGCAACATGCAGCAAACACATTCAGGCTAAGGCTGGCCTACCAGCTTTTTCAGAAATGCTTCAGAAGTGTTGGCAATGCCACCGGGTTTTTATTTGGTATCCTCAAAAAATCACATCTTTGAAAACCTCCCATCTTTCTCCTTTCCTCTTTGAAAGTGCAACCCTGTGGTTCTTCCAGCTCCTAAAGACATAAGTGAGAGTTTTTGGATGGGGCAGTAAACACTGAGGCAGGAAAATGCTGCCCTCTTTATAACTTAGGAATTTTAGGTGGGTGCAAACTGTGATCATGAGGAAGATTTCCAAGAACTACACTGAGGACCAGATTTCACCATATGTGTATTCTGCCCAAAATAACCACTTTATCTCCAGGGAAGGTTGCAAAAAAGCCTAATGACTTTTCAGCTGCTAGACTGTCATCCTCAGTGTAACTCACTGAAACCTGGTTAATTAGCCTTGTACTTTGGAAAAAGATTTGGTGTAACAGGGTAAAAATAATTTCCACTTCAACGCTGTGCAGTTAAACAAAAGTCCAAGGAGATCAGACATCAGAAGAAGTGCAGCCTCCAGAAGTACCAGTGACTTCCAAATATACCCTGGACTTACATGGCATCAGCACTGAGCCAGGGAATGATACTGGTGTCTGATCTTTACTGGCATCACTGGTTACTTCAGATACCTCAGCCTTTCCAGTCACACAGGTTTGGAATTGCTACCTGGAATTTATGCTGTTGCCTGTGCGTTTGTGCCACTTCTCAATATTTCACACCACGACTCCCCTTTGCCTGGAGCAGGATGTGTAATTCCAGTGCTGCACCAGCTGAGCACATCCCAAGGGGCTGATGCTGAACTTGTTTGAGTGGTGATAAATTAGGAGCAACTCCACTGCTGGTGGTGACACCGAAACACACAAGCCTGGACTCGGGTTCTTCATACCTATTGCAGGGTTTGGTTTCTAAGAGGATGGCTGGGAGGCTAAATGTAAAATGATCCACCCCCACCCTCCTGAAAAAAAAAAAAAAAAAAAAACATTCAAAAACCAAAACAAAACCCCAGCACATGGAAGCACATCAAAAATGTGTAGGGATGGGGGGGATGGGGAATCCTCGCTGAAAACAAAACCATCTTGTGCCAAATGAGTTGTCATGGCTTTACTATAACATTCCCACAAAGAGGAACAGAATTTTCTTTATTGTGAAATCTTCGTTGTGAGTCTTGCTGCTCCTGGGAAAAGTCATATGTCAGAATAGAACAGTGTTTCCAAATATGACTAGTCTGAACAGATAAACAATGAATGTCAACACAGCACTCAAGGAAGTATTTATCTGTGGTTAAATCCCTTTCTGAGAGTTTATATTTCTGTTCTGACAGTAGTACATGTAATGAGTACCTATAGAGGTGCTGGCCTTTGTACACCAGACCCTATTAAACTCCAGTTAGAGTTCCTGGAGTCCCAGTTATGGACAGCCAAAGCACCAGCTGTGTCTGAGAACATCCTGCAGCATTATCTGCTGAGGTCTGAACTTTATATTCCATTTTCTCCAGACGCTGTGGTCCATAAGAGTCAGACAAAATTAATACTGTTGTTCACTTAGGTTTTTTAACTGACGAAAAATCTGATGAATTTTCAGGTTTAGTCTCTTAGATTTGGAAGGGGGAACAGCCATACTCCCACTTCGGTTGTTCTGGAGCAGGGAGCAAGTAGCAAAGTTCAGAGAACCACGAGAAAGCAGAAGGAAAGATTCCAGTCCTGTGCCCTCTCTCATTACAAACACTGGGACCAAGTTCAGCTTGTCCTTTACCAGGTGAAAACAAAATGCAGTTAGGAGGAGGTCCTTGAGAAGCAAAACACCATTGTAACAATCCTGCTCCTGGGGCTGCTGCATCCAGGAGCTCTTGAATCAACGTGCCCAGCAGTTTTAAGGAGCAGGTTTCCTACCCCAAGCCATCCTCTATTTCAGTCATGTCTGCTTTGGCCACCAAATCACAATTGTGTTTCTACTCTTTGGGTGGATGAACTTCCATTTCTTTGCAGCAGAGCAATGGTACTTTTTAAGAGAATCCATCCCTCTGCTGCCCATCAATCTAAAACTTAGGGGTCAGGACGATCCACAGGAGATAAATTTGGGTCCCCCACTTCCTTGGGTTATATTCATATTTATATAGGCTGTGTCAGTAAAGACAAGATCTCTCTCTCCTGATAAGCATTCAAAGCCTTCCAAAACTCAGATCCTCTCCTCTGCCTTCCAACTTCTCTTAAATAAAGACAACAATGACTTTCAGCTCTCTGCAGGTTTTTCCCTCAGGGCTGAGAAGCTACTCAGGAGATGCAGCATTTCAGAGATTTCCATTCAAACCTGATTTTCACACGGAGGGGGGGAGGAAGGCTGGCCTTTAATTTCACTGTGCCCCAACTCTGCATCTGCAAAACAGGGATGTTACAGGGCAGATGAAGATCTGACAAACTTACAACACGTATTCTGGACAGCAACTTTCTTTTGTGGTCCCACCACACAGCAGTTTGAATCCAAGAGAACACATTAAATCACACTGTCCTTGTTGTTAGGGGAGAACTGAAGGGAGTTTGGCCACTGGAATGGTTTTGTTTTTCGTAACACTGCTAAACACAAAGAAACCCAGGAGCTTGGCAGCCTATTCCACCATGTAAATCCATGTCTTTCTGATTACCAGAAAGTTCACTTGAGGTGAAAATCCTCCATGAAAATTTGGCTTCTGAAATACCTCCTGACCAGCACCTCAAATCCTTTTTTTAGCATTATTCACCACAGGTGAAGAAAAAAAGGAATACCACTGGCCTTTGAGAACAGCATAAAAGTTTCAGGGGACTGATAATGAGACCAGTGTAGCAGTAACTGAGAGCAGCTGAAACATCCATCAGCAGCCAGGTCACACCCGGGGGGGCTGCCACAGCCAGGAGGAACTGGGTGGCAGAAAGGATCAAGAACCTTCTGCAGAGCACTGCAGATTGACCATTCAACAACAGGTAGGGCTCACTCTCACATCTTTAGCCAGCTAATCTGTCTGTAAGTAAACTGAGGGAGACATTAGGAAAGGTTTTTGCAATTCCTAATCCTACACATCATGAGTCAGTTCTGTTTGCAGCAGTTGCCTGGGTTTACAGAGGTTACAAAAGGCAATGGCAGGTTTGCTTACTTTCACATTCATTCATTTTTGGCTTATTTCTTGCTGCAGCTACAAAGTTCTGGTATTTTTGGCTGTGCTGCCGTGATTGTAATGCCTTTTATGTGCATGTGTTGCATGTAATTGCAGTTATCCAGTTACCTCATTGCTCCATGGAAGTGTGCAAGACACGCTGCTGTGTGAAGTCCATGAAACAGAGAAGGTACACTCAAGGAAAGGAATGGCAGCTCCTGGTCTCAGCATACACAGTGCCCTGTTCAGGTGTTGATATTCCTCTCAAAACAGGCTCAGCTCACCTGCCTAGACTATGCAAGCAACCAGGGAAGACTCACAGGCAAAGAGGAAGAAAAATCCTTGAAGTGTCTGGTATAGCACATATGTCCAGTGGAATGGTATACTGAATTTCTAGAGGTGGGGGAAGAGAAGGTGCAGATCCAACCCTTCCTTCAACAAGATAAAACAGGTTAAAAGAAAGGGAAAGTTTCCTATACTCTTCATCAACCCTTCCCTCACATCTTCATGATGCCTGCCCCTCTCTAAAATCCCCAGCACCTACCCAGTCAGTCGTCAGCCAGCCTTGGAGCACAGGAAAATTACCAACCTAATGATTCAATCCAGGTCCTTTCAGAACTCTGCACTCTAAAGAAAGCTAAGCTTTAAAGGATATGTTATCACCATAATTTATATAACAAATATAAATTATAAACATAAAAAAAAATTATATATAAACAAATATATAACAAATTTGTATTATAAGTGTGCCCCTGCAATTTACTTCTCTTTCTGGAATTAGCGTGCAAGTATTTCAGAAGATACTGCTTTCTTGTAGGTAAAAAGAACTGGAGATTCACCATATTAGTGATTCTGCAAGTGTCTTTAGATGGGAGAATTAACACCTACAGCAGGCAACATGATTGACTTGCATCTCAGCACCACTACCTTTCAGGAGCTTGACAGACACTAATTTTGGAAAGGTGTTTTGCATGGAAGACTGGCATTCAGAGTACATGGAAAATTAAATACGTGCAGGTGTTACTTAGCAACCTACAGAACAAGACTTTCAGAGTAGATAGAAAAATTACCAACTTGAAAGGATAAAGTTTGCTTACGTGTAGGAGCAGCAACTGCGTTTCAAAACCTTCAAACCAAAACTCGCTGCTGTACACAGAGCCAGCCAGTCAGAGCCACACCACTGCCTCAGAGCAGTCTCCTAAAACAATTCAGCATTTTCTGTGAGCTACAGCTAGGAGCTGTAAAGCCACACAGCAGGAGAAAAATGTCAGTATTAAACTGGATTCTCAAGGCTTTCCACAGTTTTGGTTAACCACTTTTAGAGTAGCTGGCTAGCCAGGGACAGGACAGATTCAGAAATTGCAGGGCTCTGCAATGCCAAGGACCACTTAAGCTCAACACCTCTTTAGCAGAGCTTTGTTTTGCAAACACGCACAACCAAGGTCTCGTTTTTCAGTTTATTGTACAAAGCAACACATCCCAGCACAAAGAGCCCCACAGGCAGCCGGGCTCTGCGGATGCTGCAGCACTGCACAGAAGCACTTCTGTGCTGCAGGATTTGTGCTGGGACCCTCCGGGGAAGGCCCAGGGATATCTGATAAAGGACCCGGGGCTGTTCATCTTGCCTGGAACGCCACTTCAGGAGAGCAGGGAGATACTGACAGAGTGAAAAAGCACCAGCACACCAACATCATTCAAGTCAGACACCAAAGCACATTGTGAAGAGGGCACTTCTGCTGAGGAGTCCAAGGTGTGTTCGTGCCTCTGGAAAATGCTCACTCATGCTGAGGGAAAGAAAATGTGCCCGCTGGAAGGTCTCCAAAAGACTGCTCTAAAACCCTCAACACCTTCCTTCCGCCCTGAACTTCCATAGGTGACTCCTCAGGGAATTCCTTTGTGCTGAGTGGAGCTGCAAAAACAGCCACAGCCAAACAGACCCCAAAAAGCAGCTGTGCACAAGACACAAAATCTGCTCAGTTACTCAGGACAGCAACAGAAGTCCAAATTACAGGTTTCCATAGTTTAATTACAAGCCACCTATCCAATGGATGGAGCTCTCCCATTAGAAATGGCTGTTCACACTCTTGGGCAATTAAAGCAATCCATTAATTATTCTGTTCTACAAAAATCATAGTTTTGGTGTCCCTGCTTCAGGTTTTATTCTGGTTATTGCCATTTCAGAAAGTTAATGGCTGCAGGGTTGTTTGGATTTTTTCTGTTTTAAGAAACTTACAGAATGTATTTTTGCTACCATGTACTGATATGGCAGGATATGCTGCAAGTACATCAAGGTTGGGCTAAATGTGTCCTCTCCAGCTTGATTTGCATAGAAAGAATAAACACAGCCAAGAAAACAAAGCTCGGAGTCTACAGAAGTATTTGTCACAGAACAGAGAAATAGTAGGCAGCAAGGCTTTCCTAGCAGTTATCTGGAGCCAGAAAGTAAAAATATTGTTCTTCCTGCTATTAAGATTTAAATAGATATTCAAGTCAATTCTAAAAGCAAGTCAGAGGATGGGAAGAAATATCAGTGTGGGAAGATATTACATAAACTGAGATGCAATTGAAAATAGAAAATTAGGAAAGTGCTGTGATCCTCTTCAATCTACCAGGTCAAACAGATTCAACTGCCACTATCATCTTATTTCCCATTATTTGCTTGGGCAGGAAAGAGGGGGGTTTGGGGGAAAACAGGTTTGAATGCTAAACTCCAAGCTCTGCATTTTGAAGGGATAAACCCAAGATTTTTAGCAGTTGTGTTCTCACCGTTTACTGCCTTAAATATTGTCCTGTTCCAGCCCCTGCCATGGGCAGGGACACTTTCCACTATCCCAGTTTGCTCCAAGCCCTGTCCAACCTGGCTTTGAACAGTTCCAGGGATGGGGCACCCAAAACTTCTCTGGGCCACCTGTGCCAGGGCCTCCCCACCCTCACAGTGATCAGAGGAACAGCTCTGGCCCGAGCCTTGGTCTCACTTTCCTGTCTGAAAAACAACATTCACCCGAGTCAGATCTCACACTCCTGAGCATCACAGCAGAGACACATCGTGAAAATACAGCCATGGGTGGTGTTGGGAGCAAAAGCACAAAGAAAATGTGAATTCTGAGAGCCTCACTGAGGTTGAACAGGTGGAAAATGTTATGTCACAGGATCTTTCATTGAAGCTGAAGGAGGACTTCTGGCTGCAGTTAGCAGCAGTTTAACCAGGAGTAGTAAAAGCACCCTCAGCAGGGGAGAGGAAGGAAGAGTCATGCACTTATGCCAGTTTCACTGAAATCCATACAGAAGGAACAAAAAACTTACAAAAAAGAAATAAATATCACAGTAGGAGGAGTAACCACTTTTACATGCTTCCATTAGCTATGCTAGACACTGAAAATAAAGTAAGAACCTCAGAGTAAGGTAACAGAGGGAAGTGTGGGGGTTTTTTTCCCTTTTTTTTTTATTTTAAAGGTGTCCATATACAAAACCAAGTAGCATGACAGAAAAATAAGAGGAACCAGAAGTACCTGCCCACAAAGGGGATTTCAACATGGTAAGTTTAACTGAAACACAGTGGGGAAGTGAAACTGAATAGGAGAGGGGCTTGATGCTAAACACTAGGTTGTTCTGCTCTTCAGTTCTTTATGGAGTTTGTCATGTACAGTTGGGGCAGACGTACCTTATTCTGACACGAGTCCTTAAGGGTCGAGTTGAACAACCATCAACAGAGGAACAGAGCAATGCTATAAAAGCTGCTGGTATCTTAATACTGCTGAAGTTAAATGTGCCACAAAAACAGTGCAGAGAGCAACTTATTACCAATTTTAGGAACACTGTGCATATGCTGGTCAGGACTCAGGAGGTCATATGGAATGAAACGTCAGTAACAGCACTGAGAAAGTGCCAGTTAATTTAAGAAAAAGGCTCAGATACATCAAAGTCCCCTACCAATTCTGCATTATCAGAGATGCAGATACCAACAGACTGGCACTGAGGAAAACAACAAAGCGAAGGATAAATACTTGTTCAGCCTTAACAAGCAGTTTTCAAGGCTATCTAGACAATCCACAGTTATTTCAATAGGGAGTGATTAATTGTGCCAACTATTGGCAATTGTCTGTACATTTTTACTTAAGGTACAAATGCTTAAGTGAATGTGTACTTTCTGAGAACAGTCAGGCTGACATAAGTATTGAGGGGCTGTCTACACAAGATCGTAATTAACAGCTTTATAGTCCCTTTATAGGTCCTAAAAATGTGGTGAAAGCCAAAGTTTGATGCAGTAAACAAGAAAAGACACACAGTTCTTTGCATGAGATGTTTTATTTGTTTTAACAAAATACAGTTTTTGATTTCCCTACTCACTTAGAAGCCCATCAGCCTCCTGAGTTTTGTCCTTCCAGAGGAAGGGTTCTGGATGCCTGCTGCTCTAAAATCACCTATGCATAGTCCAGACAAGCTTAGCCAAACCATACATTGCTTCACTTTATGCTGAGCAGCCATCACAACTCTCCTGATTTCCGTGGGGAAATGGCACAGAGCTCACCAGAGAAGGGTTAACAGCTCAGACATACCATGTACAAGCTTCCCCATTTACTGCTCTGACTGCAGACCAGGTCTGGAGGGACACCAGTCCCCTGCTATTCCAGGCCTAATGTTCTCAAACTGAAACTGCCCTTTTTCTCACCGTGTGGCTGGATGTGGTGCACAAGTGAAGCACATTAGGTTTGGTGCCACTAAATGACAAGAGATCCAGCTGGAATCAGCACTCAGGACATTATCTTATTCCCCTCCAATTATTTCTAGGCACTTTCTGTATATAAGTCATGCTATACACAGCACACTTCTTAAAAAAAAAAAGTCAGGCCTATAAATAGCTCCCCACTACTCCCTTCTCCAAAAAGAATTCCATAACTGTACAGCACACACATATATAGCTTTCCAGCTGAAGATTAAAAAAAAAAAAAAAAAGAAAGTGAAGCACCATTACCAAGGGAAACTAATGGTTACTCAGGCAGCAGGCATTAGCTTCTGTTCTGCCTGACATCTACTCATGCTCAGGTGTCTCCACACTTCAATCCCTTGAAGTTTTATCTTCTTAACTAATTTCAGATCTACCCTATCTCCAAGCTCGAGCTGACACCAGCTGGATCCCTTGTGTGAGAACAGAGGGGGAGGCAGCAACTGGACATCAATTGCATTGTCTTCCTCAGAGACATAAGGGAGGTAACTTGACCCAAAAAAAAAAAAAAAATGTAGATAACCCTCCACTTTGTATTTCCAGGCAGCTGGAAACCCAGCAGACAATGTAGCTGTTGCTTAACAAACACAGAAATCTACATTGTATGCCAGGTTCATGCCCCAAACCCGGAGAGTCTTCACATAGAGCTGATAAAAACCAGCTATGCACATCCCAGTTCACAGTACGTTTCCTCCCCTAACACACTGTAGGTATGCAATCAGCAAAGGTGTTTCAATACCTTCCATGTGCAGGAGAGGTTAAAGATCCTTCACTGCAAAAAGTGAAGTCTTATTTTCTTAGCTTCAATTTGCAAATATTCCCATCAGCTTTGACTGCTGTAAACCCCAGGACTAGGCTACAGAAAAGGCTGTTGCTTTCCAATCTACAACATCCAGGTATTTAATCTGATTCCCACTGTGAAGCAGATCCAACAATCCAAAACCAGATATCCAATCCTTTATTTGGGGCCACACCTCAGGCATTAACTTGTCCGCACTGTGAACTTGTTCTGCACCCAGGAGAGAAGACACAAATCCAACAAAAAGTCTAGATAGGAGGTAGGAGATGTCATCAGAGACCCAGTAGCCAGATGTAGCTGCTGATTGTAAAGACAGAATCTACACTGACTACTGAGCGACTGATGGGCAACTACAGGTTCTGGGTTGATTGATCCACAGCATTAATCCAACACGACCTGCAGAAATAATCAGGAAAAAGAAATTAAAATCAGTACATGAAAGAGTTCTGTAGATCAGCCTTCGTAAATAAAGAATTTTCCACCGCTGGTGTCACACAGATTTCTTGTGGACAGCAAACGGAAAAGTGTGTGGCCCAAACAGCCACCTCCAGTATGCATGGGCATAAAAGTCATTGGCTTTTATAGTTAAAAAGTACTCAGTGCTCCTATATCTTTATTATTAAATAACCTGTTTCATCCCCGTGTATTACTAAATACCTGCCCCCAAAATGCAAATAATAATAAGCATTTACAAATGTGAAGTAGAATAACAGCAGAACCAAAGTCACGTTAAGTTCCTTCTTAATCCTCCAACAATATTGTACAAAATGCCATGAAAAACGCATGAATTATACAAAACCAGGCCGTTCTTAGTCTGTCAGAAAGGGCATTCAGTAAATAAAAGTAAATTTATAGGCATAGAGGCAATCCTGGAATGGGAAAACATATCCCACATTGCAGTGGGGAAAAAAGCACAACTCCTGTGTAATTTAGCAGAGAGAAGGGAAGATGCTTAGAGTCAGCTTCTATTAGAAATCAGTCCAGTACATCAAGTCTTTGCATAAAAAACCTCCTATTCACGCTGGTTTGAAATTCCTCTATCTCTGTTGTTAAATGAAGAAATCCTGGCTGCTCTCTGCCAACTCAGGAACTGCCCCAGCACAGTGCAGCACATCTGAGAAAAACCCCAGTGGATCCATGCTGAGCTTGGCCTTCCAGTAAGGCTGAAAGGTACACCAGGTAACTCCTTGAAGTCTTGTACATTTTAAGATTTTCATTGCATGAAATGTCATTATTGGTAAAAACAAACAAAAAACGCCCATCAAGTTAGAACTCCTCGTTAAATATTTCAAGTATTTGTTTAAATAAAACATTTATCTGGGAACTGGGAAGACTTTCAACTTCAGTGACAGAGTATTTTAACACTGTCATCAGCCTGCCAAGTGGTTTTTTTTTTCTTCTTTTTAAACACAGAACCATAATCGAGTGTAAGAATTTTTATGTATTTTTAATAATTTATTTTTTTGGAGCACTTTTACCACTAATGTTTGATTAGATTATAGCAATATCAGCAGTGATTCAAGACTGGTCTATTGGAAAGGAAATAAGAGAACAGTTTGCTGTCAGATACTTCTGGAAAAGAGTGGTAGTCACTGTGCCCCCATTGTAATACAATCATGCGTGCCCTGCTGAACTCTTTTCCACAATAGAGTTTCACAAATAGCATTTTATTAATGATGAACAAACATTATTTAGCCTCTATACAGTACCTATGCCAGCCCCTGGAGTTTGCACAACACAGGGGTTTCCCAGGAACAGGTACCAGAAGCAGGGGAGCAATGGCACGGAAGCTGGGAATTGAACACGGGCACTTCTCTGCTGGAGCACTCACCTCAGAGATTTGCACAACTCATTCACTGCAACCTGTCCACTTCTCCCTCCTTCTGCAGGCAATGATTTCACCCTCCCCTGGCTTCAATCCTCCTCAAGCCACGCCAGCATAACCCACTGCAGTATTGCCACCATGCTGCAGCTTAGAGCTAAAGCCATTCCCAGCCTCAGAGCACAACACTCCCAGCTTCCCTCCCAGCCAGGGCCTGGCAGGATTCAGGAGGGCAAGGAGCATCCCACAAAGGGAGACAGAGCTTTTCCACCACAGGCACTCTGGGTTTGGAGCCACTCAGAGGAAATATCTCCCTTCCAATCCTCAGTCAAGCAGGTTCTGGAACAAGCCAGAGAAAGCACAGTCACTGTGTCTTCAAGGAGAGGACAAGAGGCTCAGACAGAAGCTTTGCAAGACTTTTGGTGATAAAAATGTTATTTTTAAAATAGAAGTTTTTATTTTAATGAAAAAAACCTTTTGATTTGTTACGTTATCAACTATTCCATCATATGTGAGTTTTAGCCAGAGCCCTTGCAACTGTAAGAGAAAAGTGAGGTGAGGGGATGAGCAGAGCCTTGAACCCAGATATCAATCACCCCCTGTTTTAGGGCAGGTGATGCTGAGGGGCAGCTGTTGAGCTGTGTTTTGTAAGAACCCCCAGACTTCTGAAGTTCCCCCACACTTCTAAGGGTGTGCATTGCACCCAAATTTATCCCAGCCCTAACCAGGGCAGCAGGGAAAGGTCCAGCTCCTCAGATGACAAAGGGCTGGGTCACTTCAAATTCAGAGCTCCTGCAGGAAGGGAAAGGGAGGAGGTTTGTGAACCCCTCAGAGATGCAGGAGCTCTTTGCACATATGTAACCTGAAGCCTCGAGCTGTACCATAATCCTGAGCAGTGCCTGGGTTTGATATTTCTGCAGACAGGAGTCTCACTGCCTCCTGAAAGCAAGAAATACCAAGTTACTGAAAAAAGCCACCATCTGTCGTCTATAAAACCAACAGGCAGAGCTTTTGACACTGGTGAACTGTTCTAATATAAAGGTTTATTGCCAAAAAAAGGCAAGATGCGACTGAGCCCATCACCCTACCATGCTCAAATTAGAAAAAACCTACTGGATGTGTGTTGTGCATTAAACACAAAGGCAGGTGACTAGAAAACCTGTGAATCACCTGCTAACAGACTCACACCTTTACTTGCTGAATCAAGGTATGTTTAATACGATTGAATAATCTTCAAGTACATCAATCAGGACAAGAAACATAACTGATACACAGGCCACCATTCTTTTTTCTGGTTTGGATTAAACAAATAACTTTTAAAACCAAAGCTGTAGAATTGATAGGAAAGGTAACAAACAGGTTCTTACCAAACAGCTCTGCTGTGAGAGTCACATGATGGGCTAGTACATTCTAAGGACAGGGATGGCACTGACAAGCATTAAAATCTGTAATGAAAGGGGGGGAAGCTATTCAGTACAAATACTTTAGTGGGTGGGGAAAGGAAGAAGGGAAATACCAATTACTTGTGTTGGACAATAATTCTTCCCATGAAGTTACTGAATTTATTAAAATGTTTTTGTCCTTGACAGCACAGCCACAGGTGTCAAGTGAACTGACCACAAAGAAATAGGTGCTATTTTACTAGTTTGTTTACTACTTTACTAGAATCCATACTGTGATATTTACAAGTCGGGAAGCTGGATGCTTTTAATAAAATAAAAAAAATTTAAAAATCATTACCTGGATGTTGGCTTCAGTAAACTCCCAAACACAAGCAAGCCAGCATCTCTGCAAGTCCAGAGCTGACAGTTTCACTGAGATTTAATAAAGCCATCACCAGGGACAGCCAAAACACATAATTTAGTGCACTGGCACTGCAGTTGAAGAAATATTTCCCCATGCTTAATGCACAACACAATGGAATTTCAGCATTTACCAAGCATGCCAAGAACTTCTAATTACCTAATATGAACTTAGGCAAAGAGCCATTCTGTCTTAAGTTCTGAATTCAGTAGAACAGATCAGTGCATTGTTTCAAGCGAGTAGGCACCGAGTTTATAAAGGAAATGCATAATCGAGGAGTTCAGCTCTGCACTGTAATGCACACCACTTAACGAAATGGCAAAGTTAATCAAGGCAGTAACTCTTCTTTTATAAAAGCCCACGGTAATGACAGAGAAGGTGAAACCAACATTAAATACAGGTGTCCAATTAAAACTCATTCTCACACACATGAATTCCTCTGCAGTTACATAATTACACCAGAGCCAGGATATCTCTGCAGCAAAGCATGTTTTCAGTGATCCCAGCTCCTGCATACCTCAGACCCTGTGACTGTAGTGGTCAAACCCATTCAGACCAGCTGATGGTCACTTGACTCTCCGCACTATTTATACATTGCTCTATTAAGTGAAGCTTCTGATTGGGCTGAATAGATTTACGAAAATCCTGCCCAAGACATTTCTTAAATTGCTTTGCCAGAGAGCACTAGTATGAGCAAGCCTAGGGAGGTATAGAGTTGGCACAGCCTTCTAAAACAACTTCCTAAAGGCAAAACCACTCGCATTCTCAAAGGCCAACTAAGTAACTTGTTTTTAAAATTTGATTGCTGATAAATGCAAACACAGTTACCCTTAACCAGGATGTATTTTTGCACTGACCTCACAGACATGGTCTTTGAAGGATTTGATACAAACCAATAAGAAACTGACTTAGCTGCAAAAATCCATAAAGGACGCTGTAAATTAATTACTTATTTGAGCATGCAAAAAAATGAGCAAGCCAAACTGCAGACTAATTCAACATACATTTTATAGCCGTAATAAAACAGGTTTCATAAGGCGTTAAGCAAACTGTTCACTGAAATTGATGGAATAATGAAGCCTGCAGCTTTGAAGAGTGGCACAAAACTTCCAAAGAAGGGTATAAGCATGAGTTAAGGTCCCTAAGCTAGAGGCTTCTGTATGCTAGGAAGTAATGAACTAAGTTTCTATAATGCCTGCATTAGGACCACACTGTTCTGCAAGTGAGTAACATTCAGTTGTCAGCTATTGTTAGTACCTGCTCATACCCCGGTGTATTGTAACTGTCCACTGGATGGTAACAGAATGTGAGAAACTGAATTAACTTATTCATCAAATCACGATTTTATGAGCAGCAAGGTAGGTTTTTATATAAAGGCAGCAAACAGTGCCAGTGAAGTTTCTGTTTAGGCACTTGGTGTTAAACAAACACCTTGCCAGAGGATTCCAGATCAGTTTTTTACAAGGCATATGGAAGGCAGTGCTGTGCTCATGAAAGGTATCACAGAAACACCCACAGCCAGACCTGCTTGCATGGACACAAACCAAATGTTCCTAAGCATGAGGCCGGGTTACAGAGCAGGAGACTGCCAAAGAAAAAAGTGAAAATAACACTTTTCCCCCACAACCCATGTGTCCTGGGTTCCCCTCAGCAGTCACAGCCCCTGTGCCACTGCAGTAGATTTGCCAGACTCACTGCACACCAGCATTTCGGGCACACATCAGGGTGTAGAACATGTGCAGAACAGACCCACCCAGCCATTCAAGAAGCAAATAGCTGGTGCTCACAGCATATCAATATTGTTGTAGTAGAGATGCTAAGGATTCAACAGCTGTCAAAGAATTATTTTATCAGTTTCTCAGCTAGCTTAATTCTCTTTTTCTGAACAGCATGTGTGCACCTTGCACCAGCACAGCCCCAGCATGCCAAATATCAACAATTTGACCAGCAATGCAGCTGAAACACGAGTAGAAACTAAATGGGTAATCATAAAATACTGAATTTTGGTGCGGATATGATTCCGCTGAAGTTAAGACTAAATACTAATAAATACTGATGCTGGGTGAAATTACTCAAACAAGCCTCTCTCAATACCCTTACAGCACATAATCTTTGATGGCTGGGCTCTGAATGCCCTGCTATGTCCTTACCATGCAATTCAATTCAAGCTACCACGCAGTTCCAGCCTCTATAGTACCCAGTCTGTGTGGAAAACAGGGGCCCTCATCTTTAGTAACACTGTTATTTATTCATGCTGGATACTTACATGCAGAAAATATCAGGGAAAGAAAATACCAGCATGAAATGGCAAGCACCTAGTAAACAAGTGAAAGCATACCAGGGATGAGACCAGTTTGATCCAGAAGTTGGGTAACAAGCCAAGTGCCAACAATTTCCAAGACTAACTGGCAGCACTGACAGTGTAATCCTTCTGTATCCTGCTCAAGGACCTACTTTACAGATAATTACTCTTCTAAGTGCAGTTAGTAGTTACTTCAGAGGAGAACAGCATTTGTGTTACTTGAACTTCACAAAATAAGGCACTTGATTAGTCAATTACAGAGCTGATGTTACAAAGCTGCCTGGTCCTGTACCACACCAATATGCAACAGGAGGGTGGGGAATATAAATTCATTTACTGTCCTGTTGCCCACCATCTCCTACTTGCCTTCCTGTGAAGTGAACTCAACTGGGGGAGCTAAACACACCCCCCTGCTTCCAGCCAAGTACAATATGAAGCTTAAACATCTATGCTGAGAAGTTAAAATGTTTGTGTTCACCTTACAGTGCTATAGGGAAAGTAACTCTGGCCCCCAAGCAGGTCTGGGCAAGCTGGGGAAAGAAAATAAAATAAGTACCTAGATAGGTGTTTTAAGCCAATTAGTTGTAAACCTGGAGGATTGGGAATCTGGACTGCAGGCATGGTTTGGGCATTGCTGTGCCTTATGAATCAGAGGTACTCACTTTATCCCTCCAGTAGATGCAGTTCAGATGACAGCCACCTTCCTCCCCCTGGTAAATGCTACAACCATCCCAACAAACAAAACAAGTCCACATAGGGTGTCACACCCGTTATCTTACACAGCAGCAACCTTTACCCTGGAAACACAAGGGGGCAAGTTACAAGTGTGTGAAAGAAAATGCAGAGTCTACAACTTCAACAAAAACACACATATAGTCTTAAGGTGGACATCGAAAAAAATCATCAGGGGGCATTAAAGCCCTCAGACGCCTGGAAATCTGAACATAATGCCCAGATTACAATGCAGATGCAGTTAAGGTCTTTGGAAAATCTGAAATTAAACCAGAACTGGCGTTCTAGGTAAGTGCTCTGCAAATTACTTAGAAGATGAAGCACCTTTTAACCACCAAAAATAAGGTTCGCAATTCTTCAAGTGTTAAGAAATCTTTGCAAGAGACATCTGAAAGCCAAGGGCACATTTTATCTTGCCTGAAGATTTTCACATGACAACAGCATGCTACTGTGCCACAGAGACCTAAATGTGTGTTTATCCCACAGCTCACATGACTTTGCTTCCTTTAGACCATAAACAGTGAAGAGAAATACATTTAGCAAAAAAGCAACAGGTACAATGTCCTAAGAAGCTTCCTAAAATAGGCATCTATTCTACAGAACCCGGGGTAATATTTACTGGGATTAAATCTGTATAAAGTAATAGACACCAGCCAGTCACACGTAGGTCACAAACACCAATTCATGCAGCTCTAGATAGGCAATATTCTATATTTAACTTAGGAGAAAGCAGGAGTAGTGATGTGTAAGGGACCCTGGCATCAATGCTTTTGAAGTTAGTAAGATTCTTATTCCAAATTGGCACTCCCAGGAACATTGTGGAAGAAGTATCACAGTTCTAGCTTTACCAGTTGACCAGTGGAGGAGTTTTAAAGTACACAGGGAACAGAGTGTACCTAGGGAAACAAGAGGGTTTGTGTTTTACTGAGACACCCATTTGAGTGAAGATCCCCTGCTCATTCCACATAAATACCCAGACACATGTGCACTTCACTGAAGGGATAAGGTGAATGGGGACAAACTCGTGCCTTGGCAGGGAGATGGATGGCTGTCATTATGGCTTCACCTTCTTTAAGCATTTCAGCAGAAAGACCTGTTTGGAGCTGGGACTGTACTACATGAGCCACCAGCCGAGTTGTGTAATAAGGCCATTAACATTTGAGTGACACGTGTAAGTCAAAGCCAGGCTGCCCTCTGATGCTTGACATCATACAGATAATTAAGAGGGAGCCAAAACACGGGGCTGCATCTGTCAGCACAAAAGCAGTTTGTACACAGTGAGTGCTAATCAGTAAACTTCTAGAAAATGTCACAGTAGCTATGCTAAAAAGGCACAAAAGTCTGGGATCCTGAAGAAAAACCACAAACCCACGACCGTAGTAGGTCAAAAAATGCATGTGAACACATTATGATATTAAAATTTAACTTTGACTTTATCCCTTTTTTCAAAAGGGGAAATACAGAACCTGGAAGAGAAGACTGAACTTAAAGAAATACTTTGTGCAAGTGCTATAACTCCCACGAAACAGAATAGAGGAGGCACTAGCTGGAGAAGCATCTTCTCTCATGGTAGATACAATCTCCAGGCTGTTTTACCCACTCAGAATCTTGCCAAGATTATCTTTTAGTTTTTCCATAACATGAACTGTTTTTAGACCACCTCCAAGAAAAAGGCAAAAATTAGCCCAGGACTGTTGTGTAAGATGTGACGGGAAAGAACAGAAAAGTAACTCACTCAAGTATCCAGTTAATTGGGATACCTCAAAAATCTCAGGAATACTCAAAAATTCAAAAGTATATCCAGGACAAACAGGAAGAAATATTGTCCTTCACCAAGGTGACCTTAAAATGAAGAAGGCAAATTTATTCAGGGCAGGCAGTGACTACAGTGACAGGAATTCACAATACTGAGAAAAAGAGTAAGGACAAGCATACCAGTGGGTTTGAACAAGGCCTCTTGAAGGGAAATCCTAGAGAGTATGGAATATCAGTAATATTTAATCTTGTATGGATTGCTGATAGGTTCAGGCTATGACAAAACAGCAGACCACAGCAATCATAAGTTGGTGTCAGTTTTGAGCTGGATATTAAACAGTATCTGCTACCAAAGCTTTGAGATTAACACCCCACTACTACAGTGTGTAGTGGTGGACAGTGATGAAACTCATTCTGCAATTTGAGAAGGTCTCTTGGAGAGTTACAAACACCGTGTTAGATTTAACTGGAGCTTCCCATGACATTCCCGATGTGATCTGAACAAGCACTGCTTCAGGAGGCTGTGAAGTGCCCACAGCAGACACAGAAAGGAGTACAGGTTCCAAGTGCAGAACTCCACTGAAAAGCCATTACTCCTGGTTCCCAGCACACAGTTAAAACACCAACTCAAAGCAGTCTGTGATTATGAGCATTATAGAAACCCAGGCTGTACCTGTCCTATTCCATCCAGTTCAATTTACTGCAATGCCCACTCATTAGTCATTGTTAAATTCAGCTGCTTAACAGGACAGCTACTCTAAATGCAAGTATTATCTATTCCTACTCCTAGAAACACCATTGCAGAGCAGGAGAAAGTCCTGGTTATTCCTCTGAGAAGTTTTAAGGGTTCTGTGGGATTGTTTGGGTTTTTTTTATTCGTACTGAATTAGCCACAGTACACCAGAATAAACAAGGGAGCATTTTTGAATCAGGCCTACTCCAACTGAACAACTTTCTGCCCAAAAGGGCTGGAACAGAGTGTAAGATGCAGCATAAAGAGATGGCAGCAGAGTATACTCTAAAGGTAGGGTTTTAAAGACCAGGACAGTGAGGATGATCAAGCAACCCAAAAACTTTTGGTACATCAGAACACTACAAGCATTTCAAAAGGGCAAAGCTCAAAGCCAACTTAAGTATGAATCAGCAAGCAGAGGATACAGACCAACCATTTCACACGTGCAGCAGTATTGTAAAAGAAGATTGCACTGCAGAAAAGAGTTGTTTCACAAGTGAGGTGGTCTCCATCTCTCTACAGCTGCAAGACACACTGACTAAGTGTGTCAGTATGTGTTTTGTTGGTCTAAAAAGAAAAATATCAGCAGCAATCTCTGCAATAAGCACAGAGGATAAGTGGCAGAGAGTTCTATATTCATGCAGAGTGGTTTATCTAAATGCAAGGCTACCCGGACAAGGAAAGTAAGTTTCACTGCAAAATACTGTACAGCAGTCAGGAATGTCTCAGATCCATTGCTGCAATTAAATTTGATATGTGAAGGAAAGCTTTTAGAACTAGATTCCTATTACAGGTCAAGATGACATTAAGAAAACTTAAATATAAGAGAACTTCAGTGTGGCCATATTAAATGCAGATCTCATACTGCATACTTTTATTCTTAATATCAGATGAAGGAAATATTGTCTTTGTAGCAAAACAGTTGTTTGATCCTAAATATTATCAAAACACGTTTTAAAAGCACCAGGTAGATTTATACTGAAAAATAATTTCCTAAAGTCTAGTTAAGTCTGATAGCTTGTAATGCACAGCAGTAACACAAAAACTACTATCAAAAAGCCAATCTCATTCATCCTCACTCTTTTCTTAGGTGCATGGGAAAGCCCAAACAAAAAAACATGCATGAACACTTCTGATAGGCAGCAAGGATGACAGGCTCTCTTGACTCTCCATTCTGTGTCTGCTAAAGGCAGGACCAGCTTCAGAATAAGTCTTTTTATCTCTCTGCCATAAGAGATTCCCAACTACTGCTGTGACCACATGAAGTAATGCAAGAAGCAATTCCTTTTCCCTGTCAAATGTTGTAAGGAAGGCTCAATAATAAACTACTTACTAATAGAGCAGAGTCACTCATTTACAAGCTTTTAGAGTTACAGATAACAGCTTTTCCACTCTAATTGTTTTCTACCTATACAGCACAGTCAGCACTGTAAATAATGCACAGATTTACAGATAAGAGACATGAGAATTCTGTGTTCCAACACAGGTTCAAAGCATTTTCCCATCATCTGGTAGCAGCATTTTCTTTTAAATGAAGTGTATGTTCCCATTTGGAGACTTGCTTCCCCATCCCACTGTAGCAGCCTTCTAAAGGCTCCCAGGGGAAGCATCTCCCTTTTGTTGGCAGGATGCCTCACACAGCATCACTGGATAGCTGGGAAATCCAGTGCACTGCAAGAACACAAACACCAGCTCAAGATGACAATTAGATGGCAGAGCTGCACGTACCAGTAAAGGAAAGGAAGTACATTAAAACAGTAATTTTGGAGAGAATGCCATTCAGAGCCTAGATCCTGGTGCACATAATCTCAAGTATTATATGTACAAAAAATATATTTCCATGGTATAAGGCAGGAAGACTCTGGTAAAGTTGTTGAAAAGTAAGTCATTCTAAATAGACAGAGATTCATAGTACAAGGCAGACATTTTCAGTGAAAGTAATCCCTCTGACATCTCAAAAAAGACACTCTTAATAATTGATGCCATCAAGAGAACTTACTTAGCTGAAGCTATATATTAAACCCCAGGAGATGCAGTACAAGTGTTTTTTACCACATTCTGCCTTAAGAACTAGGAAATAACACTACAGGTTCTAATGGGTTTAACTGCTTTCAATACTAAAATGTGGTGAGGAACTAAATATGCCCCAAAGTTTGTCAGAAGCTGTTTCTAACCACGTGTGTCGCTGACGTACCACAGTGATCAGTCATCCACAGACATGCTATTGGAAATTCTCCTGAAGAATAACCAGGCACTTAAACCTAAATGGCAAGAAGTGCAAATTGTGAGGGAAGATGCAGATCTGAGCAAACCAGCATTCCCATCCAGCACTGCCTGAGTTCTGACAGTGGCAGGAGTTCAAAGGTCACTTTCACAGTTGATGTGGGTTTCCTTTAAGATGCCTGGAAAATGACTGTGCTGACCACATCCACATTCTGAAATACTTTTTTGAGAACTCCTAACGAAGCTTCAGCCAAAGGAACAGGAACTGACTCATTTGTACAGTACCCATGCACTGCACAGTCACACTCAGATGTGTGCCCGAGGTGCACGTGGGCAGGGATGAAGCAGGCAAAGTTCACGTTGTATTTGAGAGGCTCCAGTTGGGGATTCTGCCCTGGCACACCGGTGCTCAGCACGAAGGTGTGTTCACACACATCTTTATCACTGCAGCCTGCCACTCACTGTCAGCCCCAGCTCTGCTGTTTCTGCTTCTGAACACAAATTTATGCACAGAACTGAAGACTGCAAGCTGAGCTCCAGACTGTGAGCTGTCCGCAGTATTTTACTATTTGCAACTCAAACTGGCCATGAACAAAGAGATAAAGATAAATAAGCTGTCATGTTATTACAGCCTGTGTGTAGAGTGGGGAAAAAAAAACCAAACCAAGTTACCTTTTAAAATGGACTTGGCTGTACATACTGTGTGTGAATCAAGTCAGCCCCAGCCATGTTTTACTGCAAGATAAAACAGTTCTGAAAGTGAAACTTGAAGGATCCAACAAATCATTCCAATATTTCCAATTCACTTGGCAGTCTTCGGTGCACGGGAAAATAGAATGCAGTGAGGGAAGCTCTGTACAGGACATATATACTACTAAGTATCACCTTGCAGCTGTTAGCTATGTATAGACTTGCAGAAAACAGGCATCCCATTTAAAACTGCTTTCTACAAAATAGGTGTGCCACTAGGCCATTGTTTAAACCCACTGAAACTGCACTGAATCATTTCCCTGAATAGCATCACAATGAAGTGGGTGTGTTGTTTTTAAATCAAGGTGTCTGCTAAGCAAGTTCTTTTAACAATTTTTGATTATCAGCACATCCCAGAAGCATAAGACCCATCTCTGAAATTCCATAGGAATTGCACTTACAAGCATAAGATGCCAAAGAAGCAACTCTGCACCAAATAAATCAGGGAAAGCAAAGGTTGGATTCCAGGAAGAAAACACCTTTGGTCTGACTACAGAACTGTGCTGCTCAGGATATCCATCAGAACCTTCACTGCTCCTGTCTAACTGGGCTACTCAATGCAACCCTTTAAAAGCAGCTTTACCTGACATCCCAGAAATAGTGTTCCCCATGGGTTTGGCTCTCCAGGCTATCACAAAGAGGCAATTTTATCTACAACATACAAGTGTTTTGTTTGGGGTTTCCCCCCTCCCCTAAATGAATATTTGACTAAGCTTCCTTGCCCATATCTAGGCACCTTTTAATTGATGTGTACTTCTGTGGTATTGAATTGCATACTTCTCCTCCACCACTGCATTGCTTTTAACCTCAGCCAAGAAATAAGAAAGTTCCAGTAGCCAAATTTATCAGGCAGCAAAAGCATTTTGGAAGTGCTCAAACCAAACAAGTCAATCTCAGAAGTTACAAATTATTGAGGGGTATTCTGGCTACAACATGCAGCTCCTTGGGCAGAAAATCCTGGGGAAAAAACAGCATTCAGCTTGCTAATAAAGCTTTTCCCCCCTCTCCCTACCAGATCAGGTAATTAAGCAGATGAACTCTGTGCCTAACAGGAGTGCAAGACATGCCATGGTAATTCATACTTAAGAGGCAATTAGAGACTTCTAATTCAAATATATTGCCACCTTCTGTACTCATTTTCTAGAGTATGATCCACATATGTTTTATGGGGAATTTTTGTTATATAATAGTGCTAATAAAACACATCATTACCAAGAAAGAGACACCCAGATAGGATAACAGTTATAAGAGCTTTCTTTTGTGGTGTGAGAAAAGTGGTACATGTCAGTTTTTTCTTACACAAGGGTTTCTCCTACCTTGCTGCTATTACTGACATACCCAGTGGAAGATACCACCTCTCACATTCAGGAGGGAGCCATTCCTCCCCATCATGCAGCCTGCTGAAAACAGCTGAACAAAACCAGCAAGGCAGTTGGAGCATCACTCTGACATCAGCACACTCTCACCAAGTTTGTACATGGATTTCAGAGTCTTGGAGGTTCATTCTTCCTACAGCCATAAACCAGCTGGGAAGAAAGCACTTTGATTTTCTGACTATGACAGGAGATTTTTGCCTTCTCCAGCTGCTGTACCAAAGAAGGCTTTAGTGAGACCTGCCTGATATTGCTCAACAAACAAGTTTCTGAGCAGTTCCAGGCAGGCAGGTGATCTCCCAGGAAAAGTGGTGCCACTAGTGAGAGACAAGCTCACACTACACCTGTCTGACAAAGGGCAGCATTTTCATGTTCTGTATGTGAAGATTGGGTATCGTCAGTCATTTCAACCTCTCAGCCATCTGAGCATCACGGAGCAGAGCCAGACTCCTGAAGCTGACAACAGTGGAGGGGACTGGACCACTACACTCAAGTGAGCAACTCCTTTACAAGACACATCAATCACAGACAGCTTCCACCAAAAGACTGTCTGGGCTAGGCAGCAGAGTGGAAACAAAGCAGCCACTCAACTTCCAGTTCCTCTCCCCAGCCACAAGGCACATCCTCCTGTCTGCTTGCACCAACAGATGCTCCCGAGAGGTAACAACGCTGCACTGCAGCTCGCTGCAGCTGGCACCTACTAAAGGAAGGTCAAAAATCTTCTAAGGATGCTCAGAATCTCTTAAGCAAGGATCAGTTCCCTGATAAAGCAGCTTAATACCTCCACAGCCCACACCGTGGTTGTTCCTCTCTGAGAACACCAGAGTTTCTAACACCTCGCTCTCCTCGCGCCCTGCCCAGGCTTTCCCTATCACAACTGCAAACACGATTATGCAACGTACGTGAGTGCTACATTTCCTATAGTTTCCGGGAGAAAGAATAAACATTGGATTTCATCCTCATTCCACAGCTGCTTGTGGGGAGGGAGGCCTCCCGTCCACTCCTTCCTCCCCTGAGGAATTTCGGAGGAGGCGCGGAGCTCTCCCGGCCAGGGCTCCAGCTCAGCCCCGGTTCAGCTGCTGCCCCCAAACCCAGGCACTGCATCCCTGTGCCACTGCTTTTAGGGAGCTGGCACCCTGGAGGCTGCTTGTGCTGTTAGAGGTAAATTGGAAGCACTAATTACTGATGATAATCTAATTTTTTTCCATTCACTAGGGACTGTGTCAAGAGCTGGCTCCCAAAAAGAAGTCTATTTGTAAGCACAGTGCAAATTGATTACTACTAGCACACATAAAACATACCCAGCAGAACACTTTTACCCTCGTTTACTTATTGAGAAATCAGTGCTTTATCAGGCACCTAAATATGCTCAAGCTTTACAAGAGACATGTTAAACTGATTTAAAAAGACTTCTGCACAGATAAGTGATTAGTGATGCTACAAACATAGTCATTAATGATGAATATTTACATAGTCATTAATTCATCCAGAAGCTTAAGCAAAGCCAGAGGTCTGAGGAGTTAAATATTTTGTGATGCTACATGAGGATCTCCTCCATTCAAAGGCTGTCTTCTTACAAATTAGTGAATTTGGACACAACTTGAAAGATTTGCCTGAAAGTTTACTCTTCCCATATGTTAAATGAATTAAGGAAATAGTTCAAAACCCATCAAATATTCAATTCTTTTAATTTCTGCAGATGCCTCCTGAAACAATCAGAATGGTCAACTATCTTGTCTCCTCATATTCCCAAATTTTTCACCCTTTGTTTGCCAACTTGCCAGCACACAAACTTCCCCTTTGTCTCTGCAGGTAGATACTGGCAAATACCTCCAGTTTTTATACAAAACCAAGAATGATACCACATGATCACATTCACACGACCATCTCCCATTCAAAGCATTCATATCCCATTCCATAAAGCACACCTCCAAATGCTGAACCTTCCTTATCACAATGTCATATTTTTTAACTAAGCCTGAAATTTAAAGTAGGATTGGGTATAAGCATTAGAAAAGTCTGTTCTTTTAAATATTGTTATTCAGGGTTTTAAATCTCGTTCCCCTCCAATATAAATTTAAAGGACAAAGCAAAGTGGGCCTCTCAAATGAACAACTACTGCAAGTATTTGCAATAAAGGTAGAGAATAGAAATCATTTCACATGTATTGCCCAACCCCACACTTGTTAGACAAGGGCAGCGAAAGATTAGTAAAATACAAATATTTAATTATTCACAAGCCATCCAGACCTGTGATGTTTTCCTTAAGGTGTGAACAGCTGGCTACAAAATTTAGACCAGATGTTGCTCTTAAAATGAGCACTGGTTTATAAACATGCAGTTTCACCAGGACCAAGACAGCTACAAAACTGTACAGCACTATGCATCTATTTATAGGAGATATTTCTGATGGTGAAGAAAAGTGAAACATCTGGTTCAAGATGATTATGAAACAGACCAATCTCATCACATAATAACTACAGAGCATAACTTTTCAAGAGCACAAACTGATGTGCAAAAAGGAACCCAAAATTCTGCAGAAAGGTACTTGCACATGTATTAAGCAGCATTACTGTAAAGATGGAGTGTAGAATGACCATTAGAAGGCCAACATAATTTTTTTCAGGATGTTGACTTTGATATCTCATTATGAAGAGAGTAACTCCAGTCTGCAGACTCACTGGGAGGGTTGCATCACTGCCTAGTACTAAAAGCAAGCATGTATTGTTGTAACACGAGTAAGCGTTCACATATTCAAAATGAAGGGGGTTTTGTTCTCCCTCATCTACAAAAATCTTCCGAGACAGCAATTTTCAACATGGATGCAACCACTAGTAAGAGATTGGCCTAGAAAACTTATTTCTTGATGGTTGGTATGTTCTAGTGTTCACTTGTGCTCTCGCAGAGAAATAAAGCACATTTTAGAAGCAGGGAAGAATGTGAACAGGGCTATACAAAAAGTCAGCGAGTATTTCCATTTGAGAAGCATGTTGCTTGCTCAGTGTTTCTAAGCAATAATTCTGTCAGATCATTAGTTTCCCTGGTTCAATACCTCATCTTATAATACATAGTATGAGCTGTGCCAATATAGCATATATTTTTTAAAAAACAGCTACAGCTTCTTCCCTAAAGTTGGATGCTTACAACAGTGTATCTGGCTGTTGTATATAATAGTCAAAGATGAAATTTTTCACCTTTATAAAGAAATCAGGCTCAAAAAAAGAATAATTTCTAGGAGATTACAGAGTGTGTTCTCCTGTGAGCCACACCCAGTCCCACCTTTCCAAATCCCTGTTTAGGCAACACGATGATCTGACTTTTGAGACACTGTGGGGATATAATAGCACACAAACTTGAAAAGGAGGTTTAAACTGTTCTTCTTGGACAAACAGTTTCAGTTCAAATTTATCACCAGGAATAGTCAGATTCAGCAGCATCTGTATTGTTAGGCAAGCCGGGACAAGGCAGCTTTTCTGCTGGAAATTGCACAACAGGCCCGTGTCAATTATCTCTGAGAATAGGTCAGAAACAGCCATCAGGATCTGCTTAAAAACTGTCAGCCGAACCATTTGGGCGGGATGATGGCCCAGAGAACCTCCCATGTGCCAGACAGAAGGTGTGAAAGTGAAAGAACAATTTGTAGGTCATCACTCCATCATCAACTTCAAAGCCACCCAGCAACTCTGTGAGGTTGCTTGAGTCAATTCATTCTTAAACTTTACATCATCCATCTGAACCATAAAAGCAGATTTTCTGTCCTGGGACTGTTGAACTTTTAAGATACTGCTATTTGTACCAGTAAATCACTTATTTAAATCTCTACTGCTCATCAGCCTTTATGAGCAATACAAGATCTTCACAGAAATGAGTTGATGATGACGTTCTGGCATTATGAACTGAAGCCAATGATAAATCACATTTTATCATATGTGGGAGACAGGAGGCTTTAGATATGCACTCTACCTCAGTCTGTCCATGCAGCAGCTTAGGTTTAACTTTTTTTTTTTCGTGCTGAGGATTTTCAACAAGACATTTAAAGAAATATTAACAGCCTATCACAAGCCTATAAAATTGCTACATCTTTTACACACGTATTTTGAAAGATGCTTCAACTTTCTCACAAATCCCAAGCAAACAAGTAACACCAGCTCAACTTTTCAGCTGTGTCAAGTAATTTGTAAGAACAAATCAAACATGATAACCCCCAAAGAAAACCACTTCAATCACGTTACACTGAATTTCTAACAAGTATAGGGGCAGAACTATCTGCAGTACTAAAATTACAGATGGATGAACAAAGTGTTTCTGAATTTGTAGAGAACAGATTCCATGTAAAGAAACCAGTTTTCAGACCCCAACACAACTAGAATATAAAGGGGGAAAATTTGCTCAGAGAACTACAGTGAAGAAAAGTAATCTAAAGGGCAACTCCTTCCTTTGCCATGTAATAAATGTAACATATCTTTAGGGATTGTAAACAAGCATCCCTGCCTATTAAAATCTTTCCCTAAATTAAGGCTAACTAGAAGTGTAACAGCCAACCCAGACCCCAATTCTTGGGCAGGGGAAAGAGTAATGTCAAGGAGGTGGGGAACCATGGTAGTACCAGCAGCAATCCCTCGCTGCCACACTCGGGAGTGTGCTTGTGAGCTGTTCAGACACCGAAATGACCCCTGGAGTCCAACCAGTTCAAGATGCTACAGGGTGAGGGGGGTACACACCATGCACTTGAAGTTTCCATAGTTCGCTGTAGCCATTGTAACGATTTCTCACTCAAAGAAGCCATTTAGAAGCAAAAAGTTATCGATATCCATAAGGTCAGTGTGTGAAAGAGGAGAGGGATGTGAAATGTTCCACCAGCACGTGGTCTGAGAACATCCAAATTAATGAGGCTGGAACTCTGACAATTCTGGGTGTCACCATGCAGTGCTGCTTTATCACACGGGTGTCTTGCTAACCACACAACCAAAATAATTTACAGAATCCACAGGCTGCTGAAGTGCTACCGAACAACAGAATTAATCAGGGACAGAGGTGAGCCAGCCACATAACCCTTTCAACATCTAAGCTGCCAGCTGACACAGAACTACAACATTGTCCCAACCAAAAATAACCTAATTTAATGCATTTTTCATGTTCACCCTTCTCTACATCAGTCAGGCAACACCACTTGCAATAATTAGTAAAAACTGTTATTATGACACATAACAAAATTTACTTGTTGCAGTTAAAATTTCAGATTCCCCCAAAGCATTTTGTATTTCCAGGCATTTTCTTTTTTAAAAACAAATATTTTCATTACATATGTTCACAAAAATCAAACAGCAAAAACTTACTAACAGAATGAGGGTAAAATGTGGTTTTGCATGAGATCATATACTACAAAACGCAAGGGTATTTTTTATGAATAAACTGGAACAGTCAACAGTATGACACAAACCAAAGTACAAGTAACAGACATGATCTAAACAGAATTTGACTGGAACATGTTTATTTAATTCTCGAAATTTCAGCTTATGCTTAAATCAGTCGGCCCTCACCTCATACAAGTATTTCAAAACAGGTGAGTGAAACCCAGTGGGAGGGGACTAATCATTTTAATAATAGACAACAAATCGACTACAGTTAAATTTTTTTCAAGCTCTGACTACTTAAACAGAGTAGTGTGTGCTTTTTATTTTTGGGAGAGTGGGGGGAAGGGAGAGGGGGGACCTCTGGGAAGAATGCTAACCTTATGAATTCTTCCTCTGGAATTTTAATTGGTAAATCTATAAGTAAAAACGTACCCAGCTGCAGGGAGCTGCTCCCCAGCCCCACCACAATCACAGAACCTCAGAGCCGTGTGCTCAAGCCCGAAAACAGAACTTTTCCCTCAGATGGTGCCCAGCCACACCTGAGCCGAGGAGGAGACTCCGACAGCAGAAGTTGGATTACGCTCTCCCCGATTTGTGAAGCCAGAGTGCCTCTGGAAGACGCGCTTATCTCAACATCTATTCTTTTTATTGCTTCTCTTATTAGACATTTCCTACTCGTTTTTGCAATAAATTTAGCTACACAACAACCTTGAGCTCTATTTTTATATACAGCATTGTTCAAAGAGCTTCCGAAAATTGTATTAGGAAAGAGAGAAAGGCCTTTGAACAATTAAGACAAGCTTCATACCAGAAATGTAATCTCAACACTAGCTAGTTTCTTTTTTCCCTTTTTGGAAAACTCTTCACATGGGGATCTGAGACAGATGAAAGCGAGAGATTTAAAAATAAGAAACAGCGTTTTATGCATCAGAACCAACAGAGAAGACCATACTCTGCATGACACCTTTTAACCTGTAACCAAAGAACTTTCCAAGCACATGTTTAAGAAGTTACAGCTCAAAAACAAAGTAAAAACGAAGCTCACAAAGTTTAACAGCAAATCTGAAACACAGGTTACAACTTCCACGTAATACATCCATTCTTTACTTATTGACCAGCACGCAAGGTCTACAATGTATTATGGGCACTACTGTTTGCCATCTGACTTACAGGCAGTTATCAATGTGGCAATGTACCGTATTTAAATATAATTGAAAGAAAAGTTTTTATATCCATTCACATGGTAACTTGGTTTCTAGGATCACACTATATTCGGAAGTCTTGAAAAAACCAACATCCTGAATATCTCTATATATTTATATATCACTATATTTCTGCCTTGAAGAGAATTGTGTCTCTGAAATACATTACTTTTTTTTTTTTCTAAACACTGAGAGGATATTAAGTAACAGGCACGTGGGAAGTTATATCTAGTTTTAACACGCAGAACGCAAGCGATCTCGCTCAGCTCGTGATTTAAAGTCACTTCAGCTTCCACACACGAAAAACAATGGCAAAGCGAACCTGCGGCGGCCGCAGCCTCCCCCTGCGGCGGGACCCCGCTCCCCGGGGACCCTCCCTCCGCCC
>VZRO01008019.1:59411-73567 GCA_013397915.1 Daphoenositta chrysoptera | reverse complement strand
GTCGAGAACACACGTGCTAGGCGTACTTTTATCCCGACCGCGTTCCGAGAAGCCTCCGAGGAACTCCCCCGCGGGCCAGAAGAGGCGGGGGGCGCGGGCAGCACCGCGGCGCTGCCCCCGCGCCCCACAGGTGCGCCCTCCCCGCCCTCCGTCCCTCAGCGCGGCTCGGCGGGCCGGGCGCTGCGCTCCGCTCCGCACTCACCCGNCGGGGCAGTTCCAATTACGGCGGAGAATTTTCTGAATTAGCGGGGTTACACAAAGGACACTCATTGAGGGGGAAGGAAAAAAGGGCAGCGAGCGGGAGCGGGAACGCCCAGCCGGAGCCTGCTCGGTGATTTAAAGCAGGAAACTCCCTCGCCTCACACAGACACGGCCGCATTCAGCAGCGGCCAGCATCTCCGCGGGAGGAATGTCTGGCGCTCACTGCGCTAATCCTCGCCCCCGAGCTGGGGTTTGCACGGCCGGGCCAGCGCCTCGCTGCTCCCCCCGCCGCGGGCAGGGGCGCAACCCGGCACCTCCCGCCCCACCGCGGGGAGAACCCCGTCTGTTACCTATAATATATCCATATATACCGCTCTGTTGTCACGTATAAGCTGGAAGCGAGTCCCAAAGCAGAGGCTGCTGGTGAGCGATGTGCCGGCACCGCTGTGAAAAAGTTCTGCGCGCGGCGGATGACACGAGGCAGCAGAAAAGCGGAATTATTGAAAGGCGTTATTGAGCGATCAGCAATTAACAGCCCCCCGTGCCGGAAAAGGCTCCCGCAAGAAAAAGGCGCCTGTGCTGATGAACGCTGCGCGTTTTAATTGCGAGGGATGGCTGCGAGAAAGGACGAACAGTGTATAAAACCAGGCCCGCTCAGAAGCAATGCTGAAAGCCTCACCTGCCCGCAGAGCCGCCCCCGAGGCGGGCTGCATCCCATTTTTCCTGCCCCGAAGGAGCACGTGTGGCCGCGAGCATCACCCGGGTGCACAAACGCCGTCCGAGGCGCAGCCGGAACAGCGGCCAGGCTGCCTGCCACTGACAAGCCCTGCCAATCCCAATTTATGGGCAGGAAACGTATGCCAGGACAAACCAGCCGAGATGACTCAAGTCGCCTCTCCCCCACCCTCCTGTTCCACAGAACAACAGCCCTCTTTAGCAGCGGGGAGTAGGATCTCTTGGAGGAATGACTCAAAGTTGCTCTCAGGGGTAGGGGAAAAACCCCCACAGAACAGAAAACACCCAGTTCCCCTCCACCCCCTCCCCTTTTTCACATTGTATTAATTCATCACACAACAACTGTCTTGAGGTAATAAATACAGTAAAGGGAAATCTAGTTGGACCACAAGATAAGTTTACTGAGGTCAAAACCAAGGGAAAACTAATCTAACCACATTTTCAAATTGTTTGGACTATTCCATAGACCAATAAAACCATAAAATGACAAAAACATCCTATCCTAGAATAGCATGAGGATAACAAAAAATGCTGTGTTTAATTAAAGGCAGATGACTTAATAAAAATTTCACACTGTGTACATACAAAACTCAGTATCAGTTTTTCATCTACTGTATTTTTTTTTTAAGAAAATGATCACATGTTTGAAACTTTTGGGGACATTTTTTATCTTTGATTAAAGTGATTTGATTAAAATACAGAGATCAGAATACTTTATAAATCTTGTCTATGAGCATTAAGCCAGTAAGTGATTTTAAATAACAGATAAATTAGTTTATGGAGAATTACATGTTCCATCTTCTTAGCAGACAGTGAATAAATCTCTCCTAAAATAACCATGGGTTTTCTACTAGCATAAAAAATGGGAGATGATCTGCCCACCTTCATTGAAACTTTAATGATAGATAGCAGAATTGAAGACAAGACCTAAGATAACAGGTGGAGCTACAGAAATTAGGGACTGGAAAGCAAACCAGCCAACACCTCCCTGAGGACTTTACAAACGTGACTGTATCCCCATCCTGAAAAAAGTTCCAGCTTCCCCACAGCTCCTGCAATTGAAAGGTTGTTCCAGAAGTCACTTCTGATGGTTTGGACCTTCTGTTTTTTTCAAAATTTCCATCTTATTCAGGGCCAGCTGCTGGCACAACTTGAAGTGATCTGCATTGTCCTCTCTTTGCTAGAACAGTGCTTTTCCTCTTCCTGTGCTACACCACAAATGCCCCCATTCTTCCATTCTGCAGCTCTCTGGTAGGCAGCAGTCATATCTGCCTTCGACTCTGATGAGATATTTTATGCTAACGATTTTATCACGCTCCATCTCCGAGTTCTTCCCAAAGCATCTATTACGAGGTTCTTCATGAAAATAATTTAGATTAAAACAATCAGCTCTTTTTGAATGGAAACCGTGACTCAGATGAGCCAAACACAATATTCCACCAAAGTAGTCTATGTATAGCATTTGTGTGAACTCGTGTGGCTGAAGCCAGCCAAATAACATAAGTACTCCATAATGGAAAAGCTGATTAACCATTATAAATACTTCAGAAGTACATTTTAAGGTAAATCCTTATAATATCCCTGTGAAATGGTAGTCTTCAGTCTCCTTTAGAAAATGAGAGGCCAGGAATACTTAAAATGTCTTGACTAACATCACAGAAGTTTCCATCAGGAAGTGAGCTGCACCTAAGGAGCTCTTGGCTCCCTGTCCCACGCCACATCTCCTGGAGCACACTGTGCATCTCATCCCAGCCTAGTGCTGGGCTGGATCATCTACAGGCACCTTCTCTGTGGCAAAAACATAACACTGAAAAATTATAGCAGCTGCTCTCTAATGGGGTAAGAAGGTGCTTTCATCATTGCCACCATTGTTGAGGAATGCTATTTTTGGTAAAGTCAGTACAGTTGTTGGTGGTGGCATTTTAGGGTGGGGTTTTTTTGAGGTATTAGGGTCAGAGGCTGAGACTTTTGTCCTGCTGCAGAATGGGAACGCAGAAAGGTGCATCCCTGAATTGCTGGCAGTGATGGTCTAATTTCAGCTGGGTGGCCATTCAGACATGACTGAAGTTCATCTGGATTCCCTCTGTTGTGTTCTCTGGAATACTTTAACACGGAAACCCAACTGGAGCAGGAAGGCAGAGAACGGGGAATGTGAGAGGGAAGGCACTATTTTATTCACCCTGCTCTGTGCACCCTCACAGAAAAAATCTCCCACCTATTCTCCTGTGCCTTCCTCTGCTGACCATTTCCTCAGGAGACTTGTTTCTCTTTATTGTTCGAGCAGAGACTGTTTCCTACTGTAGTCAGCAATTGTCCTCTCCACAGTATCTTTCCCTTCTGACTTTCTCACCTTTGTGTCTTGTTTCAAATGAGAGGGGTAAATTGCCTGATTGCTTTTGAGATGCTCGTCAGTGGTACTGGACACAAGGGCAGGACAACACTGGTACTGGACACTGGTCACTGGTACTGGACACAGGGACAGACAACACTGGTACTGGACACTGGTCACTGGTATTGGACACAGGGGCAGGACAACTCTGGAACTGGACAAGGGGCACTGGTACTGGACACAGGGACAGACAACACTGGTACTGGACACTGGTCACTGGTATTGGACACAGGGGCAGGACAACTCTGGAACTGGACAAGGGGCACTGGTACTGGACACAGGGACAGACAACACTGGTACTGGACACTGGTCACTGGTATTGGACACAGGGGCAGGACAACTCTGGAACTGGACAAGGGGCACTGGTACTGGACACAGGGACAGACAACACTGGTACTGGACACTGGTCACTGGTATTGGACACAGGGGCAGGACAACTCTGGAACTGGACAAGGGGCACTGGTACTGGACACAGGGACAGACAACACTGGTACTGGACACTGGTCACTGGTATTGGACACAGGGACCATCCAGCTGACAACACAGGTGAGAGGGACTGATCCTGTCAAGATTTCAGCTCTCCACAGCGCTGCCAAAGGCCACCACCCACCACACCTTAGGTTCTCCTGCTCCCCAGGGAGTTAGACAGCCCAAGCTAGACAGTTACCACCTTGCATAAAGCCATGAGGAAGGAGTGGGAGAGGAAAAGGCCACAAAGACACCACATGTGCAAGACCACTTGTCACTCTAGGTCAGGTTTATCCACAACAGCACTTTGGGACCAGGACTGAAGATGTGGAAGTCATCTCAGGACTGGGGAAAAAAGTAGATGCTCCAGCTCTCGTGTTTCCCTGAGGAAGGGAGTGAGCTCCCCGGTAAAGTGACACCACCCTCGGTGCTAATTGCACTGAAGGCCCTCCTCTGCCGGAGGGGAAGAGCCCAGCCCACGGGGAAGCTCCCAGCATCACCGGGACGTGTGAACCAGGCAAAGTCACAGACCAGGGACGCGTGTGAATGTACATATCATTTCCTTATAGCCCCATGCAGAAGCAGAGGAGGTTAGGGAGAGGAGGAAATGAATTTTCTCTTTTCTTTCCCACAGATCCCCTTCCCTGTCGATAATATTGAAAAAGTAAAGCTTGTAAGGACAGATATAAAGAAACATGCATCATTTAACTAGAAAGTGAGCAAGTCCATCTTTCTTTTTTTTTTTTTTTTTCCCCTTTGGATAAAGAAGTGTTGTAGGCTCTGAGACCCTTTTTATTGAAAAAAAAAAAAAAAGCCAAAAAACCACACAAAGAAACAAACAAAAAAATCCCCTAAAACTCAATCCTCTTTGATATTTACCCTTAAGGTATCCCCTATTTGTCTCTTTTAGGGAAAGTGGAAGGGCTACATTAGCATGCTTGGCTGAAAATGCACTTTTCCCCACCAGCTTATGCAAGTGATGGTACCTGCTGTGAGTGATTCTCAGCATCAGTGTGCAGGAAGTTCCTCCGTGCTCAGTGTTACATACATAACACACGTCAGTTTTCAGAGGCACTGAGCTGCTCCTAATTTCCACTGGGATTGTTGGACTGCATCACCTCTACATAGCAGCTCTCTGTAAACATCTCTTTTTCATGTATAAAACATCTCCTTTGAATGCTTGCAGTGTCTGATCACAGAGCCTGAGCTGTGCTCATCATTCAGGGAATTCAGGGAACACGGCTCGTCAGATACAATGATGGGCAGAACTGTAACATTTGTGTTTCCAGCGGTGGGTGAAGGCAGGAGGTTTCCACCACCCATCCACAGCAGAATCTGGCACAAGCTTGTAGGAAACACTGCTCTACATTTGTGTAGTGAAAGCACTGCAGCTTTTATCTCTTCTTAGGGAAAAGCTTGTTAAGGACACAAAATTAAGTCTGATTAAGAAGGAAAAAACAATATTAAAGTAAGGTGTTCTGGTATTCCACTTCAACAAAAAAATCCCTATATATGGTTTTCTCAAAGAATTAATTTTTTTGAAAGAGAGACTCACAAATACAAGAATCTGCCCAATTTTAACATCGCTTGGTGCAGCTCTGCTGAACTGCTAAAAGCAAGCACAACTCAAGACCAGTGCAGTGGTGTTGTGTGCTAAAGTAACAAGAAAACCTGAGTACTGCTGCTGCCTCCACGGCACTTGTGAAAAGGAAGTCTTGTTACACTCATATCAACGTAAGTTAAACGGCAGCTTGAAGAAGGATTTCATTTGCTCTGTTTCTAAATCAACTTTTTCAGACTACGGTGACATAAATATACAGTGGGTGAGGGTGGGGGAGGTTTGGGTGGGAGAAGGGGAGGATGGAGGAGGACAGGGTTTTATGCCAAGAGCTGAATCATAACCATGTGAGTAATTTTGCTTTTTTTTTTTTTTTTTAAGGGTATGAATCAAATTAAATTTGTTTTGCTGTGGGTGAAGGAAGAGAGAATATAATAGCATGAATCAGAGCTATCATCAAATATGTGGCACAGACTAAAAATTAATTACAATTACTGCCTTCTTGTAAAAAGTTTCTGCTGTAAGATGCAGCAATTTTGTTAATCGATATAATCCATTTTAAAAATTCACAGGAATTAAAACCTTTCAATTACTTTCCTCTTCCTTTTAATTTTTTTCCTATAGTAACAAGAAAAAGATGAGCATCTTTGAGCAAAATCTTTCTTCATCTGTTAGATGTCCTTTTGCTCCAGTGGTAAAAGATCTGCTGCTAATAATGAAAATTAGATATCAGACCACATGTAGTTTCTTCAGTCAGGACTAGCTCGAGGATGCAAGTCCAAGGAATACATGATTTACCACTTTAGCACAGATGCTTTATTAGGCATTCTAATAAAGAAGATTATTTAGCAGATAACCCAAACAGAAAAACACTCAACATCCCTTTGTCTTTTCCTGTAAGAATGAGATAAGGTCATGGAAAAATGAGTGTTTAACACTGGGTTTTTTACACTTGGGAGTAGCCATTTAAGTATGAGATACTGGGAAAACCAGAAGGGGCTTAGAACATAAAACCTCTTTTAAAGAGGCCAACATAAATACTTGGGAACAAACACATGCATTATTAAACACTGGTTAGATAGATAACAATGGATATATGTATTTTTGTACAAGTAAGGAACCACTGATTTTGATAACCAAAAAGTTAGTGCGTCTTTGCCTCCAAGTTTTTAGTATGGAGAAAACGGTATTTAATTCCCAGTCTGAAAAACACAATAAAGCTACAGCAAGGCATCATTTGGAATCAATTCCTCCCCCTAAACGACTCCAGATCTTTCCCATAGTAATTCTCTTGCACGTGCCCAGTAAAACTCTCTGTATAAAGGACTGGTATACAGCATGTTCAGGAATTCAGCTGAACCACGAGCCTTAAGGACGCGATTCCCAGACAGACAGAAAACTCCTGTCGAGACCACTGTGGCTGCTGTGCCTTTCCAGTGGTGTGTGGGGGAAGGGAGAACATGGGAGACAATTCCCTCAACCCTTCTGGAATGGTTTGACCCTCTCAAACACGAAGGTGCTGGCCCAACAACCTCCTTGTTGCCTCGTGGAGGCTGCTCCTCCTTTTTTATCAGCATCACTCAGAGGCTCACCCAAGCCTCTGTCAGGTGCCAGGGAGGACAAAAACCCAGCAGATTCAACACATCCCATGTGGATTATCCCAGCCTTACAGCATCTCACAGTGTCACCTCACACACAGGATATGTCAGGGAGAAGAAAATAACTCAGAAGACCTCTTTGCAATAAAACACTCTGGACTGAAGGATTACTAGATAACGGCATCCACTGGAATCACTCTAAAAAAAAACAACTGAAACTCCCCAAGAAACCTTAAAAATCCCTCAAAACAGCAACAGAAATTCTCCTGCAAAGAGATCAGTGCCACTGTGGCAATCAGAATTTTGAGGCAGCTTACTGGTGTGATGGCATAATAAGAACACAAAAATCTTTTTCTTTATATTCATAACCTCAGGAAAGGTCACTTCCCCCTCACTTTCCTCAAGGCAAAAATTACTGATGTTCCCTAATTTTACTTGCAATGAAGAATAAGCTCCAAGTAGAAATAAAATGCAAGTTGCCAGAAGTTAACCAGAGAAGATGCTTAATATCTCTTCCTGAAGGATAAACCAGCATTTTTACCATAGCTGTGGTCATCTTAATTTATTACACAACAGATTACCACAGGCCGTGGGTTGTTGGGCTTTTTTACATTTCTGGTTAAATTATTTCTCAACTACTGTGTAGAAACCAAACTCTCAAATATCCCTCCTCCTTATTTTGGCATACAATGGCAGAGCTTAGTAGGAACTTTTAACTGTCCTATGGATGATATACATCACTTGGTAAAGTTAATTCTGAGATTTCCATGGCAAAGAGCTGCCATTTCTTGCAGCTGTTAGAAAGCTACAGAAAGGAAAAGAACATTTTTCTTTGGCAAAAAATCCCTGTATACCAATATTGATCAGAGCAGTAATGTTCCCAGCCACTAAACAAAAAACCTCTTACACTTCAGTCCCAGATATTAATCATGTTTTGAATATTATTATTATAATATGCAATACAATTTTGTATATTTTAGCTATGAGGTTTTTAAGTAGTTGCTAGAATATATCTTTTCTACCAGCTTTACTCAACTGTCTCAATGACAAATTTAAAAGAGAGCCTTCTATCTAGTCACTTGGCTACAAAGTCATATTAAGGGTAGAGAGTAATTTTTATCCAAGTACAGAAAATAACATACTTATGCACTTAGCAAAATCATTAGGAATTTATCTAAACACCACAGATTTTGGTAGAAAACCTCCTGTAAACTCAATGGCTTTAAATTAGTACACACATTACTAATACTTATTTACTTTAATGGCTTAAGAAATATTTCTGAAAGTAGCCTTTGAAAACTGAAATTCCATTTTGCTTTCAAAAAAGTCACACATCCTTCACATTTCCAGAATTACTGAAACAGTTCAAGAAAAGATGATGGGAAATTCCATTTGAAAATGCCAACACTTGCAAATACAATTTGCAGCATGGGATGGGAACATGATCAAAAATGAAGAACAAATACTTCTCCACAATTACACATTTTGTTTCTCCAATCCTATGAAGAAAAACTATAGGAAGGGGGAGTGTGTGGATGTGAGGAAATGGCAGTTGTGGTCAGGAACATAACACACCACTCATAATAAAATAGATCTTTTTTCCTTCAAAACCGATAGGCACACTGTGGCCTTGGTACAAACTATTCCTTGCCCTCCAGTGCATTTTTTTATTCCTGCCCTGTTAAATTTAAAAGGCAGTCCAGGATTATGAGTTTTGGTGAGTTCATAATGGATGCACATGTGAGCTTTTAAATTAGCCTGTGATTCCTGAAACCCATTATTTGGAATTTATTTCGAGGCATGTTCCAGGAGAGAGAAGTCTTAGCACAGACAATTCTGGTCTTGCACCTTTTACAGAGCTAACAGGAGGCACTTGATTTGCATGGATTAGTGAAGCCACTGTGGGCTGATTCGTGTGCCTGCAACGCCTTCTGCACCCCGGAATTGCATCCAGAGGAGGGTCACAATACTAATAAACACAAAATTAATTTCACACCTCCTAAATTACAAGGCAAGTCTTATCAGTGCTAGACTGTGAGCTTCTTGGGGCAGACACAGCCTTGCCTGTCTCTCTTGCAGAGCATTAATCATGCTGTGGGTGCTCACTGCTAATAAGACTCACGTAAATCTATTCTGATGTGGTTTTTTGCCACTTCAGACTCGAGAAGAGTCACACACACACAGACATAATCTTACCTCTCCACCTAACGATACACTAATGCGCCTAATTGAAAAAACAAGTCTTGATAGGAACAGAAAGGCTTTGTTTTTGTTTATGCCACCCAGACAGAGTCTGTGGCTATACAATGCAAATAGTTGGCAAAACCTAAACCGCAAGTATGCAGCAGCACTGTGAGTAATAAAGATAATGTTTGTATTTTGTTTATGAAGAGCCCTAACCAAACACTAAAGCAAGCGTACCGAAACCAAACAACACTCAGATCTTTAGAAAGACTTCAGAGGATCCAAATCATATAATTTAATCACTTTGTTCTTTAACAATCTAAACATCACTTAAAATTTACAAGCAGTAATTCTGTATAAGTTCTCTGAGCTGAAAAATGGGATGCAGCCAGTTGCCTTTTTCTACCCCAACTATTAAAGTTCAAACAAATCAAGCTCTATCACTGAGGGAAAAATAAAAAACACCTTACAAAATTCCCTTGCCCCTAAGGTTGAGAAATGCTGTATTGCTCAGCCAACATGGAATTCCTCCATCTCTGGAGTCATGTGAAAGTATCTCATAGTTACTTCACTGTGCTGAATAATCTCCATACAACTTTGACAACACACCTGTACTTCCGTGCAGAGCGCATGGGTAAGAAATGTATTTTATACTTCTCAAAAAAAAAAAAAAACAAGGAAGAAGAGATGCTGAGGTAAGACTTCTTGCTAAAAGATAAAAGACAGATGGAAAGCCGAGAATCCAACTGGTTCCTCCCCACAGGGTGCACCAGAGGCAGCCTGGACAGCTGTGCATGACTGTCCCTGAAAGATGTTGAGCAAAACTGCCCACATGTACCTTAAAAAGCAGAGTCTGGTCTGTCATACCTCTGTGTGACATAAGAAATCAAAAGAGCCAGCACAACCATCCCTGCAAGGAGCTGCCCAAAAAAATGTGGGGAACCTGGCTTGGAGAACTCCCAGTAAGACTTCACCTAGAAGTCAGATGTAGAACACAGCAACAATCAGCTCCTCCTGCACAGAGCTGGGACACTTCACTCCCTAAACCCCGGCTCTGAGCTTCCACAGGCAGCCCAGAGCCCTCTGCAGATGCTGCCAAGCAAGATTCACAGCCAGGGCTGCCAGGTGACCCAGGGCTGCCCAGCAAGCAGGTGCTGAAGCAGGGACAGTGCTGACCTCCTGTCATCTGCCTGAAGGGCCAGCTCTGGGTACATCACCCCATTTTATACCGAGACTGCTATGACATGACTGTGGCCAAAAGTCTGCTTGGGTAGAAGCTTTTCTCTAGCAAAAAATGACCACAAATGACATCTTGAAGAGCTACTCTGCACACATGTGGAGAAGATCAACAGAAACATTCTCTTCCAAACAAAAAGCACTCCAGCAATATTAAATCTTCTGCTCTAAGCCAGCTATCTTGTCCTAAGGAAAATCTTCTGGAAATCTGGCTAGGAAAGACTTGGAGAAAGAGCAGAGATTGCCTTATCCTCATTTTATCCCCTCTGCAATCACTGCTGTATGAGAGGCTGTGTTGGCTGGGTCTTTGCTCACAGGGTTTCTCAGGGAGAGCCTTGGCAAATATGGCACTGGGAGATAACACCCCTTGTCTCATCCTCACCCCCACATGCTCGGGGACAATTGTGAAACACTCTTATGGAAATCCTATCATCCTGTAGCTGGAGAGGAAGGCCTCGCACGGGATGTGTGTGTGTGTGTGTGTAGGAGGGAGGATCAACAGCAGAGCAGCAACTAAAGGGAAAAAACAAACAAACCAAAAAAAACCCCAAACCAACAAAAAAACACCCACCCAGAAAAAGAAAGCTTCAGGAGTAATTAACAGGTTCACACAGATGATTCCCCTGCTTCCATACCCCTAACATTTCCTTTTTCTTATGCACCCACCTGCTTTTTAAAGGGAGCCATGCCACAGCCATTACTACAATCAAATGGGCAAAACTAAATAATTCTGTAAGCCACTGGGAACTCTGCACAGTCTTTGCAGCGTTTGTCTGGCCAATACTCCCAAAAGTGGCACCTTGGTAACTCCCCATCAAAGCTCTTTAATCTTCCTGTTTGCTCAACAGCCTAAAGATCCCATTCACAGATCTCCGCTGGGAAAATCCATGTGAACAGCTACAAAAACCCTCCAAAGGCAGACAAAAAGTGACCAGCACATCTTCTTTCCTTCATGTCACAGACATTATCAGCACTGTTATTGAATGTACCCTGCCTCCAATACCCAAACTGCTCCATTTCACAAGGAGAACCCTTCAGCTAAACCCTTCCCAAAGCCAAAGTGTCCCTGCACAGGGAGGATCAGCACTCCCAGGGCGCTCTGGCTACACAAGCAGAACCTACACATGAGGAAAGGTGGCACATTAGTTATTCCTGGAGCTCTACTTGCACCTTCCTGCCCCACAGCAGTGCTACCCTGACACAGATGCAGCGAAGTTTGGCAGGATTATTCTACCCCATGCCCAGGAATCTTCTGATTTCCTGCAGGCTCCGAGTGTCCTGCAGTTAAGTCCAGGACAGCTAACCACTCAGACGCCTCCACAATTAAATGTTCTGGGAAGCAGGTTAGATTAAAAATACACTGTAACAAACATCTTAAAATACGTCTCCTCAGTCAAGTCTGAAAGGCAAGTGGTGCTGGTACATTAAAGTATTCCTGTTCACAGAGTAGCTTAAAAATACCTGATTTATTGCTCTGTGGCAACATTCTGTCTAGAGATAATCAACCACTCTTACCTCTCCTACACTGAATAGACTGCACAATATCATTCTCAGAGAAGTACTACTTCACTTTTAGATATCTTGTTCAAAGTATGAATGGTTAGGTTATTTTCTCATCTTAATAAATGACGTAAAACCTCCGGACATATGGTAGCATTTGTATGCTTTTAGGCAAGCAGTGATAACTTTCAAATGTTACTTCCCCTCCTCCTCCTCCACTACATGAAACAAATATACTGGAACCCATTTAAATCTTAGTGACAAACACATTTAAGAGAGACTAATTTCAGTTAAAGTTTCCAAATGTCAGATGTACACGTTAAATAATTAAACCAAAAAAATAAAGAGCAGATGAATTCTCATTCTCATCATGGGTTGAAAAAGTGCCTATATCTTTCCAATACGGATTGCAGAACTTTATGAGACAATGCTTGCCTAAATTAGCAAGGAATAAACAAGTGTCAGCTCATACTTTCAGGGACATCTGACAAGTATCATTCATGCTAACTCAACAACTACCAGATTAGAGGATTGCTGCTGTCTCATTCAGTTTTTTAAGTATCAATCCACAACCACTTCACTTTTTCTAGTTTAAGACACATAGCAGAGTTCAGATTTTTAATAATGGTTACAAGCTGTCTGTGGACTAAGGGTTGGACTTCTCAGGAGCAGAAAGCCACAAAGTTCTTAAATGAAAGTATGGCATCACACATATCAAGGTACTTAATTAGGAGAAGTCATCTCCAGGAAGGACATGGACCTTTTGGAGCAAGTCTAGAGGAGGCCACGAAGATGATTATGAGGATGGAGCACCTCTCCTGTGAGGAAAGGCAGAGAGAATTGGGATTGTTCAGCCTGGAAAAGAGAAGACTTTGAGGTGATCCAATCACGGCAATCCAGTACCTGAAGGGAGCTACAAGAAAGATGGAGAGGGACTATTTCCAAGAGCCTGGAGTGACAGGAGGCAGAATGGATTCAGACTGAAAGAGAGTAGGGTTAGGATATTAGGAAGAAATTCTTGACTGTGAGGGTGCTGAGGCCCTGGCACAGGTTGCCCAGAGAAGTTGTGGATGCCCTGGAGGTATTCAAAGCCAGGCTGGACAGGGCTCTGGGCAACCTGGTCTAATGGAAGGTGTCCCTGTCCATAGCAGGGGATGTTGGAACTAGATGATCTTTAAGGTCCCTTCCAATCAAGCCCTTTCTATGATTCTGTGATTCTAAGGCTTTGCCTGCTGTTTTCTTTGGAAAAACAGAGGTGCGTTTCCCCAGCAGCTTTTTGCATTTACCAGGTTCTCTCCTATTATTGAGAAACAGGCATGTCCTCCCCAAAGGATGCAGCAGAGTTGCACTGGAGTGGCTCAGGAGTCCTCTCTGATTGAACGCTACACTGTCATCCATTATTACTCAAGGCCACTCATAACATGCATTAACATTTATAAAGCTAGAATCTATTCAGCCTGTCCACCCAACAGCTGACTAACTGGATGCTATTACTTCAAAAATAAATCTCACAAAAAGGGAAAACAAAGCAACCTGGGTAAACAGAGTAGCCCACTCTGTGCCTGTATTTTCTCTAACACAAGCAGTACTAATACTGAATAAATTGACAAGTAATCTGTAACAGCTTCTAAGCTTCTTAGAGAACAAGAAGAGTGAAGACTACACAATTAATATTATTTTGCACTTTCAGAACTGAAAGGAAAACTTTAAATAGGCAAGTATTTTCTACTATTTAGGGGTAACTTATTGCTATTCCTTTAAATTAAAAAAGGTGCTGTGTGCTTCCGGGGGAAAGAGGCACCAGTAACAACAAGCTGTTCAGCACTTTAGTGCCAAATGCTCACAAGAATACTGAACACATAACACATCCAGAGCTGCGGTAAGTCAGACTCAGGAAACCTAAAGGGGAAGAAACACGTCTTTCACCACCTTGACCGAAATTAAAGAGAGTAAATCTTACCCCAAAATGTTGCTTATAAGGGCTTTGCTTCCAGGAAATACAGTGTAAATTTGCACGAAGCTAATTGGAAACCAATAAAGGCTGCACTCCCGCACGGGAGCTGGGCGATGTCGGGTTAATGCGCAGAACCTTTAGGCGCTGCCCAGATTTATCCCTGTCCCTGGAGCTCGGCGGGCTCCGCACGCGGTGTCCCGGGCTGGGTTTTTAGAAGGCGGCGGAGGAAGCGCGGCCGGGACCCGGCAATGCCCGCCCGGCCCCGGGGCGCGGCGGGGGGAGCGCGGCTGCGGCTGCCCCGGGGCTGCCCCGTCCGAACCGCCCCATCCCATC
>VZRO01008019.1:17185-52070 GCA_013397915.1 Daphoenositta chrysoptera | reverse complement strand
GGGAAAAAAAAAAAAAAAAAAGGAAGAAAAAAATAAATCAGGGAAAAACAGAGAAAAGGCACCACATTCCACAACCCTCAGTCAGCCCTGGCAGACTACGAGGCATTTTCAGTCACACAGCACAAAATGCATTAGTCAGAGCTGAAAGACCACACACTTTGTACCACTACCATGCTAACAGGGAATGGTCTGAGCAGAGCTGCAGGAAAAAGGAAAGGAGGGGTTCCTATCGGTGCTTCCATTTTACGTGGGGTGGCCACCTAAATATATGAAAAATCCGCAGGAAAAGGCCCGAAGATGCCGTTCCCAGCAGAAACAATGCGGACGTGGGCAGCGGGCAGAGCTCTCCGCTCCCGGAGCGCGACCTTTGCCCACAGGAGTCCCCCTCCAGCTGAATGTGTTATTCCGAAGACTGCAAGACATTATCTAAATCAGAACTTCTATCTCCCCAATGGTTTGTTCGTAGGAAATACAAGCCTAGAAAAAGTGAAAGTAATACTGCGTGATTCAGATTCCCCGAAACCACATATACTTTCAGTTCAGACTTGTCTCTTCTTCACCGCTCCTTACAGCTCTGCAGCTTTATCCATCTATGGAGTTTTGTCCCCTCTACTTACGCAGTTTCAGCCCTCCGTGTTCGCGGAGAATCTGATCAGCAAGAAACGAGAAGGGAGCTTGGCGTAAAAAAAAAAAAAACCCTCGGTCCCCATCCCAATGACCTAATCACTCATCTATCTGCTCCCTGCTTCCGTCCCCACACGCACGGATCCGCTGCTTGAAGGCATTTTAGGAGGAGGACACGGCTTGGGAGAGAACTCCGCTTCTAAATCCCCATCGGAGAGGGGGAGCGCTGCGAGGAGCACGCGTTTGTGCCCGCCGGGATCAGCAGCACATTCCAGCCCCAAATTCCCGGCTCGGCGCGGGATTGTCCCCAACACACCCTGCCGGGGCTCGGGGCGTCGCTCAGGGTCAGGGCAGCGTCGGGGGGAAGATGGGGAGAACCCTCAGCCGCCTGCGCTGGAATTTCTCTCCAGGAAAGTCCATGCTTTAATGAAAGACTGATACTAGATACCACAAAGAAACTTTTCTTTCTGTACGCACATGACTCAGATGCATTTTCTGTGTGGGTTATGCGGTTATGTTATGTTTCATCTTAAAAAACTGTTTCAAGGAGACCTTTAAACATTAGTTTTAAGAAAAACTCCATGTGTTTATGTACAGTGAGGGTTTTTTTAACTGCCCTTTATTGCACAATGCTGTATACAGCAGAGACACTAATGCCTGTTTTCATTATAGATATAATTTGAATCTAATACTAAACACAGTAATCTGTAAAAATATTTATTTTAAATTACGTCCCTAAATAGTTGCCAGAAAAGTAAACAAACTGAACCCTTCAGCAAAACAGATCCCCTTGGTTACAATATTGCTATCTGTCCTCTTTTCTCATTTTCTCGATTTTGAAAATACATTTACTCACTGCGTTATTGACTTAGATGCATTAGTTTATAAAATAAATGGTAGCTGCTGCTGTGCAGTATTTCAGCAGAGGAAGGCTGTCCAGAACTGCCTCAGAGACCAAACACTGTCGCCATTATAACAAAAGCATTAAAATGAATAATTCATGAGCAGAGGAAGTACCCTACCATTAAAAGGCACCGACTATTCCATGAATTGTCCAAAAGCTACCCCTTTTACTGCCCAGTTCCTCTCACTATTTAATTATGCTTCATTTTCCTAAAATGGCATCAAGTAGTAATCAGCAGAAACACTTGGACCACTTGTAGGAGACTTTCCTGAGGAGTAAGAAATGAAAGTTGAAAAGTGAGCCAGAGAGAGGGAGGAAAAAAAAGTGTTTATGCCTGATGATGGATATATTAAGGAAATGAGACTTCAGACTTCAAGGAGCTTTTCCAAATTTTGCTTTCAAATCTTGAAAAGGAAGAACATCGACAAATATTCTTTGCAAAAATAAAGGTAATTGGTCCTTTGCCTTTATCTGGTACCTTCCTTTTCAGGATCCCAAGGCATCATGACAACGCTCAGGAATTAAAATGCCTCATTACTGAGGACTTTCATAACTTTCCTCCTGTTTAAAGGTGCACAACATAAGGCATCAAGAAGACTAAATTATTTTCTCCAGGTCACACAGGAAGGCTTGGAGACTGAGGCAAGAATAGAGCTTCATCCCCTGGTTACCACTCCTGTGCCCAACAAAAAGAGCAACTTCCTTGCTTTATGCTAACAAGCATCACAAGGTTCCAAAGTCCTGCAGGTTTTAGCCTAATAAAATGAACTGTGGTGCACAGGCATTTTCTGCAGGATAGAAGAATGTTCTGAACCATTAACCCCCCCACTATGCCGGAATAATTTGCAAATTTAAGTTTTGAATAACATATTTAAAGGAATTTGGCCTAGAGTGGCAAAGTGCATCTGGTTGTTTGTTTTATCTGCTGCAGGAAACACACATGTAGTGTTTGGAGAGATTTTTTATAACACTTCTAAACTTTTCAAGACATTCAAAATTGGTACACTGACATCTATAAACTTCTCTGATGTAATTTCAACCAACATCCAGTTCTTAAAATTGAAGAAATTGCACCTCTAAGAGGTTTTACCAATGGGACAGCATTTCATAATGTCGAGCAAAAGCCATCCTAAATACCTTTACTTACATGGGTCACTTTTCAGGTGTCCTATTCTCTTGCACTGTTGGGATGACAATCAAACATGATTCTTATTCCAAAGCTCTCACTGCAACAAGTCCACCAATTATGTAGTAGCAAGCCCATTAATACTGAGATACAAAAACCTCTCCCCAGGGCACTGTGGATGGAATGAAAACATGAGGTGTAACTTTGCAAGATCAGACACAGCCACTGGTCAACTTACTGATGCTCCAGGGCTTTTTATTTTTAAACCAGCTTGCTCCTTTGCAGAGCCTTGGTAAGCACTTTTCTGATTGTGACTTTCCAATTTCTAGGTTTTTCCACTTTTTTTTTTTAAATTTCAATAGCATCTATTTGAGAGAGATGCTCTTTTGATCTGGTATTAGATGGATGACTTTCATTCTGCCAAAAAAATTTGCCCTTCAGTCAACTCAGAGCTGCTCCCACAGCAAGTTCTTACAGGAATAAGGAAATGCTCTCTAACAGCTAGAACAATCTGTACAGTTAAACATATTTTTAGTCTTCAGTCCCCAAGGAACTGTGAGTAGAACTGAACTACAAAACAAATATTAAAAAACCCCACAATTTGTTGTTAGATGTAATTAATATAGCCCAGCTCACAGCAAACAGGTTTATTGTAACTAATAGACTGCTTCAGTACAAGTGACCATTAATGGTTTGATAACTTGTGGCAGGAAGAAAGAGGAGGAAAAGCCAAAAAATACTTAATGATAACTCTTCCAAAGATGGAAGAAGTTCTCTTTTTTAAAATTGCACCAAAAAAAAAAAACAAAAAAACCAAACAAAACAGTTAAAGAAAGAAATTCTATGAACACTTCAAGTTTATCTCCTTCAAAATATTTATCTTGAGTCAACATTACACGACAAATTCTCTGTTGACATAAACCAGTATAAGTTTGTCCACCAAACCAGCAACCTCCACCAGGGCATCCAGACTACTGAGTCACTACCTAAACACAAGTGTTCCAGAGAACAAATAGCATCAAATAAATTACTTCAGAGAAAACAATGTTGGCAGAGAAAGATCACCACTCCTTCTAATTGGAGGTAGGTTTAAAAAAAAAAAAAAAAAAAAGAAAAGGAAACAAAAAGTTGTCATGTCTGTAATCAGAGCAAAATTTCCAAGTGAAAGGAACTTAATCAGCATTTTGCTATTTGGACAAGCTGGATGGAAAGAGAGAGGAGACTTTTGTAGAGTAGTAACAATCAGATTGGTACATTGTCCAGTATGCATGACTGTCTCAAAACTACATTATGGCTGCCAGCTAGAATGAAAGGAATTATATACATGAATACACATCAGGGTAATGATAAGGTGACAATCAAGTGGAAAAGAAAAAAAAAGTAAGAAATCAGAGGTAAAAGAAGTGTTCAGCCATCCAAGAATAACCCATCTGATCTCAGCATGCCAAAAGTGTGGTCAGATAATGTACACAAATTTATATCTAGGAGCTTAGATATGCTTAGAGAGTTTTGATATTTGTTTTACCTCCAGTGAGTAGATTTATGTTCCACAGAGCAGTGGTGTTCTGCCACACTGGTGTTTACTTGTATCAGCAAACACCAGAGTTGTGTAGACTGTGCAATGAACTACTCACAGACCTTTCAGTGCTACAGAGGAACTGAACTATTACCTAAGCCTTCTAAAATGCAAAATAGCTTCTAGACATTATTATATAAATTAATTTTATAAATCAAAAAACAACTTTTAGAAGATATTTTGCGGGCTAAATAAACAGATGCAGACGCAAGAGTAGCGAAGGAAAACAGAATGTTTATTTCCACCCTCTTTATTGTAAGGAAATACCTCAGAGGAGGTGTCTCACCACAACCACAAGATCACAGAATAGTTAAGGCTGGAACAAGCCCCTGGAGGTCATCTGCTCCAACCTCCATGCTCCAACAGGGGCACCTGCAGACCACTGCCCAGGACCACCTTCAGAGAGCTTTTGAACACCTCCAAGGATGGAGACTCCACAGCCTCTCTGGGCAGCCTGTGCCGGGGCTCTGTCACCCTCACAGTGACAAAGTGACTCCTAAGGTTCACATGGAGCCTCCTGTGCTTCAGTTTGGGGCCACTGTCTCTATTCCTGGCACTGGGCACCACTGAGAAGAGCCTGGCTCTGTCCTCTGTGCAACAGCCCTCAGGCATTTGAAGGCATTTATGATCCCTCCTCTGAGCCTTCTCTTCTCCAGGCAGAACAGGCCCAGCTCTCAGCCTTTGCTCACAGGAGAGATGCTCCAGAACCTTCATCACCTTTTTGTCCCTTCCCTTGACTGTCTCCAGTAGCTCCATCTCTCTTTTACTGGGGAGTCCAAAACAGGACCCAACACTCCAGATGTGGCCTCATCAGGGCTGAGTAGAGATCCTAAGGACCACCTAAGGATCACCTTAGGATCACCTAAGGATCCCCTCCCTTCCCCTGCTGAACAGAACTCCTCCTGACATAGCCCAGGATGCAGTTAGTCCTTTTCAAGGCAAGGGCACATGGTTGGCTCCTGTTCATCTTGATGTCCAGCAGGAGCCCTGGGCCTTTTCTGGAGAGCTGCTCCCCACAAGGTCAGCCCCCAGGATGTACTGGATGGTGCATGGGGCTGTTCCTCCCCTGGGGAAGGGCTTTGTGCTTGCCCATGTAGGTCCTCCAGGTGTACAGGAAAGGAAAAGTTGATTATTTGGACTAAGGTGCACGCTGCTTTCATTGATACCATTATTTCTTACTTTCAGCTACAGGCTGGACTGTATGAAAGAGGTTTTGCTTTCCTTCCCTCCTTGACAAATCCCTCACCCTCACTATTCTCTTCCTCTCTCTCAAATACCAGTTGTTCCCAGGAGTAGAAAAGGTAAGGTTTTATTAACAGTTCATTTCTGTTACCTTGACACTTTCTGCCTCATCCACAGTTTTCCAGCATTTTGAGAGAGTGGGCTTAGAACAGAGAATTAAGAGAGAAAATAGATGTAAAACATTGCCATAATTAAGTGGTAAAGTCACTCAGGTATTTGTTTGTAGGATGTTCTCATGGTGTTTTCCAACAGAACTGAAGCAGCAAAAGCTCTCTGAGTTTGATGAACTGATAGAGTCCCACTGCAGTCTCTGAAATGTCAAACTGTCATAGGAAGGAGAGTAGCAAATGTTCTCTTTTGGGTCTCCTTATCAGACAATCTACTGCCAAAGGGGCTAGCTAGCTACCAAACAAGCAGCTTCTCTGACACAAACACAGTAACCACAAATTCTCTTCAGATTTTACAGGTGCAATTCAGTTTCCCAGTCCAGTTTTCTGGTGCCATCTTTCCCCTGTCCTCCTGCAGGAAGTTCTCCAAACTCCAGAGGGTTCAGGATCTGCCCCAGACCTGCACACCCCATGCAAAGGCTGGGACACACTGCAGCACCTCAAAGAGCACCAGACAATGATGTGTAGGCACCAAAACCCACCCCAAGCACCCCAAATTACAATGTGACTCTTTTTCATGCCCATATTTGAATCATTTGGGCAAGATGCGTGTCCAAGACCCTAAATCTCTTTATTCACATAAAAGTATACGTTGTCTGTCCCAAAGCAAGAGCAATTATGCTCAGCCATAAACTAGAAACTACTTATAATTCAAGAAAACACAGAGGCAAATCTAGGCCATTTTACCACAGCACAAAAAGGCAAACAAATTGGTTTGTTTCCAAAGCAGGAGAGCAAGTGGCTTTTCATATAGCACAAAGTTCACTGAGAGCCCCTCAGACACTGGAAGCACAAAAAATATCACCCAAAACAGAACAGGGTCCTGCACCTGTGGCTCATATTCCCAATGAAATTTCATACATTCTGTTCCACAAAAATAATTACATTGCCAGGGCTTGGATTTTCCTCACATCTCTTCCAGTGACCTCCATATTTCCAAATCCAGTTTTACACTCTAAAATATTTACAGACCCATGATCTTTCTAATTAAGGAAAAAATAAAGAGAAGAGGAAAGGTATCTTAAAATACTTCTTCTTTGCTATTAATACACTTCTGAAAATAAGTTAAAGCTTCTCCAGACCAACATTTCTAAGAAAAAATAATAATTACTTGCCTCGGAAAGGTGCAGGGGTATTGTAGCTCTGAACTGGCTCCTCAGGGACCAGCACCAGTTTAAATATACTGACATTTATTCAGCTTTCTTGGAGAGGCCAATCAAGCCAATCAAGGAACACAGCACCAATAATTACTCTCATTTCTACTGCGGTATTTTCAGGGCATGCTGCAGTTTCAGGTTTTTGATGTCATCTTCTGTTTGATGCACAATATTGATACACAATATTAATTTTGGGATTGTGGTGTGAATGGACTCCCTTGAAGTCTCCTTTTGGGGATCAATGGCTGTGATGTGACATGCTGTGAATAATCTCACTGTGCTCGAAGTAGGCACACAAACAGGGGGACTGTAACAGCTCTCTCATACCTGGACTGTTCCTGTACAAGTGGATGTTTGTCCCATGTATACAAAACCAGGAAGAATATTTATTGCATGTGTCTGTAGGAACACCTGCTCAGTATTTTTCAGCGTATTTGTATCTTGTTATATCATCTCAAGCAATGATTACACCCAAAATGAAGAGTCCTGCAGTGATTCCCAGTAGGAAGGAAGAAGGAAGATTTCAGGGCCTCCTATCTATTCTTCTTTTCCAGTTCTATCTCACTTGCATTATTCAGGACATCAAAAACTTATCAGCATAAACAAGAATGATGTCCAGTGATCAGCACCCTGGTCTCTGGTTTTGTTCTACCAAGTTGTCTTATAAATATTCAATGCTATAATTAATAAGCAGTGACATTCATCAACAAGAACTGCACATGCTTTCACCGATGATGTATCAAAAAAATTTAAGTATGCTACATAATATCAAAAAAGGTCATTTGGGTTGTTTTATTTTAAATTTTAAATAGAGAAGAAATGGGAGTTGAAGTTCTCTGGTCTTTGAGAAACTGTCATTATTTCTTTCCAGTTTAAAAAGTTTCAACAGCTTATTTCAAAAACTTATCCTCTACAAATGTGAGGTATTAATTAAAATTCAAATAGCTTGTTCACAGTTTTTATGGCTAGAAGCCTAATTTTTTTCTATAGCATGTCATTATTTAAATCAAGTCTTATTTAATTTGAGAACTATGGGAAAACAAAAGAAAGGAGGGGACCTTGGCAAACTGAATGAAAGTCAGATTTAAAGGAAAGGTGTAGAGCACGAACAGGACAGAAAGGAGTTTTCAAGTCCTAAGGAATGTAAAATTTGCTTATGAAGATCCTTAAAAATAATGTCCATTGCATCTAAACAACAGGACTGAAAGCCACAATTTTGAAAGAGATTATCTCAATTACCTTCTAAATCTGTTTTTCAGGTTGAGAGCCAGATGGAGGCACATGTGGGCTTGCCAAGTGACCAGCTTTTCAGAACTGTTCTTAACTACTTATCTTAGGAAAACTTTATTGCTGAATTAGCATTCCCAGTTACTTAATGCTTTTATGGAATCATTAAGGAGGTAAAAAGGCACACAGGCCTGCAAAGCATTAGGGCTTCTACTAATGTTTGATGCACAAAAAGGTATCTGAGACAGTGTGAAGTTGAGCACTCAAAAGGCAGATGGGGCCAGACTGAAGGATCCTTGAGCAGCTGTAAATCCATCTTCCTTTGTGTGTGCACACACCATGATAACAGTCCTCAGCCATTATTCAAAACCTAGGGCTTTTTCCTTTTTTTTTTCTTTTTCTTGAACAGGTCCATCCCATTCAGTGCACAAGATCACTGGCTGTTTGCTCAATGAGCAAAGGGATGTTCCAGTTTACTCTGCCATTCACCAGATGGCCACAGACTTTCCTGCCATGTCCTATTTAACTCCAGCTTTGAGACTGCAAATTTCCTCATGGGCTTATCACCACCATGGATACCAGGAAAATGACTTCCATAAGATTTATAAGCACCACCTCCCTATGAAAAAGGGAGAAGAACTATTTTAATTTCACACCTGGGGAACTGAGGTGTAAAGAGAGCAAGGCTTGGATGACTGTGGCCATCCAATTTAAGCTATAGCAAAGAAAATGAGAAATGATGCCAGGTGACCACAACAGGCTGAGCTGTGCTGCAATGGTTCAGCTGCTCCCAAACCACCCCAGCCATGCCCACAGCAAGACCTTCCCAAAGATCTTGGCTGGGGGCAACCATCTCTGAGCAAGGTGTCTCCAGGCAGCAGTCAGAGACCTTCAAAATGTAGCTGTCACCAAACTCCCTGAAGGAGAAGAGGCTGCTCAGGAATGCCAACAATCTAGCAGTCAGATGCTCTGAAAATGGGATAAAGGAGTAGGGAAAACAGCTTTGCAGCAGTGGTGAGGGACTGGACTGTCTCACAGACCTCTGGGAGTAAGGCAGGAGGAGAATCCCTGGGCAGCCCCCAGCTGTCCTTCCCTTGAGTTGTTATTTCTTGGCAAACTTCTCTCCTTCCCAACACATCTTTCAGAATCTATAGCTGTCAAATTTGATGCATCCCTATGCAAATTCACCTGAGCTAGTGAGTGCAAGAAGGAAGTCCTATGGAATAAATATCATGTGAACATGTAATTAGATCCTCTAACATGGCTATATAATCAGAGCTACAGTGAGCTAAGACAGCACAGGCAAAATTAATTCCAACTTTGGAAAATCTTTAGTTCCTATCTTATTATTTTCCTACCTTATTGTGCAATGTGTTTTTATTCAGTATATTTTTTAAAACCCTAGGGAAAAAGGTAGAACAAATACTCATAGCAAAATGGCCCAGCATGGAACATCTGAACCCACACTACATTTGTCTCTGCCATTTGTACTAATGGGGGGAATAATTACAGCAGTGAGATGCTCTGACCCATGTAAGCCATTGTTTTGACAGTGGGTCAGCTGCACAAGACATCTAGGAAAAGACAGGAGGCTCTGCCCAGAAATCTTTGGCTCTTCACTGCAGGGAGCAGTGCACCTGAGCTGCACACAACTTTTGACCCATTTCCTCAGCCTTGACATTTTCTGCTTTTATACTCTTCATTTTTTTCCTTACAGGACTTGTTCTTCACCCACTCTTAAGCTTCCAAGCACTGGCCCTCATCATTATCCTGCTCTCCCACTGCCCACAGCTCCTCATTTGTTCCAGTCTCTGGTCTAGTTCTCCTTTCTCTCTTAAGACTTCTTTCTTAAATTCCCTATTTTCCTGACAAAATGGCCATTCCTCATCTCCCCAGTTGACCTAATTTCCTTTGCTTCTCTCCCATCTCAGATATTTGTTCTGGACTTCTCAGGCCCCTTGTCTCAGTGTTTCTATACAGAAGAAGTCCAGCCCTGGTTATAATCAGTCCCCATCAGGACCTCTCCTTCCCCACTCTGTACTCCACAGTCCATCTTATGTGTCTACTGCATAAAAGTCAGGATTTTGCTGGAAAAGCCACAAAATTAACTTGAAGAGGATCTTTGATCTCAGTTTTAATAGCCAGGGTCTGTACTTCTAGGTACAGCAGGTTATTTCCCTGTTTAATTATACTGGTCAAGAGCAAAGTAAAAGGATGCTGCCTCACTTCCAAGTCTCAAATCCAAGTCTCAAACCCCTACCTCACAGTACAGGCAAAATGACACTAAAACTACATAAAACAGTCACAAACAGCTGAACATATTTCAGCTGACAATTTTAATTCCTCCTCCTCAACTTCAACAAATTGTGCCCAAGGCAGAGATGTGATGAACAATTGATGTGTGGTAGAGTCATGCTCTGAAGGAGAGCAGGCTCTTGAGCAGAGAAATTGTCCATTTATTCTCTTTCCATCCTTTACTCCCCAGCACAATCAATTCCCCTCCATGTCCCTGGACAAGGAATTAAGCTGACACATTACCCAGGGTCGGGTGCAGACTTTCAGCACAGTTACACAGCTCAGGAGCTGCATCTGGTTCCATCAACCACACCCCAGTGAACTGCAGCGGTGGCCTCAAAGAGCAGCTGAGCAAGGCAGAATTCCAAGGCATGGAGGTCAGAGTGAGGGATAAACACAGCACGGTAGCCACAGGAAACAAATAAGCCCACTTCTTACATCCTCCCTTTTCCTGGTCCTAGAGCTCACGTCTGCCCTGTCCCTCCCACCAACTGCTCATGAAGTCACTGGGGAGTGACTGTCCCTGTCCTTAACTCATGAGCCTTTCATTATAATTCCTCTTCCCCTGTCCAGTTGAGGAGAGGAGTGAGAGAGTGGCTTTGGTGGCCACCTGGAATCCAGCCCAGGTCACCCCACCCCACCCCAGCTCCACCTTTCCCAGCAGAGCACTTGTGAGCCCAGCCCACACCACCAGACACAACTCTGAGCTGCACAGTGGTCCTCTACTTCCTGATTTTCCAGATCAAACCCACAGAGGTGATCGCAATTAAATCCTGCAGGACATCTACAAGTGAAGCAGGATGTTTCCCAGATGAATTTTATAGTTCAGATTTACAGCACCACTTAAAGCAAGCTTTTGTTATTTATTGTAATTTTTATTGTATTCTGTAGTCACTTTATATTACATATGTCTTGTGCAAAACTCAGTTAGTTCACAGTTTTTAATGTTCTGCAAGCCTGTCTTAAAAGTTTATATGAACCAATTTATTTGTGTATAATTACACTTTTATTATTTTTAAAAGAACTCTTAATCTCCTTGACAAAAAAAAAATAATCTTTTTTGTTTTTAAAAACAAAGAGACAGAGCCAAAATATGCAAGGTATTGTGCTGGCATTCCACTTTTAAAAAATAAAAGCCAAGGATACTTTTCTAACAAAGCTTTCACAAATTATTCCTACTTTAATTAAATCCCTCTTTGCTGGAAACTAAGTAAATTCCATTAAGATCAGAAGACAGTTATTATCTTTCAGTCTTTTTCCTTTTGTATAATACATTATTACCTAACTTTCAGTGATTCTTGCTGCGTTATCCACCTCTCCTTTAAAGAAAATACTCTGTAACCATAGCAATACTTTCCCACCCTGGTATTATTTCCCGCTGGTTTGTTCTAGGCTTTTGCACATAGCAACCACAGCAATCCTTGGTCCAAGCTGTCAACTTCTTCTTGGCAACTCTTAGCAAAATTGGTGGATCTGTAAACTTCCAAATATGCTTTACGTTTTCCAAACAAGATCAGCACCTATGCTCTGAATAAATTGAGAATTTAAAATCATAACTCTACTTTGTTTGGTATTTCTAGTGCCACGAACGTGAGATTTTGATATTCTAGATGCTGTCTCCTAGTTGTATCATTTTCTGCAGAGCAATGCATCAATCCCTCCTTAGGCAAAAAGCAGTAGGCAGCGTTGTGACACCTCGCTGCTCTTCACCAACAAAACTTTAGGTTCCTGCTTCAAACCTGCCCCGTTTTTCACTGAAGTCACGCAGGGGAACACCAGATGTACCATCTCCACCCCACCAGCTGGGCTGCAGGCTCGCAAAGGCAGCCCCAGTTCTGCAATAAATGCTTTGAATCTGACACCTAAGCACTCAGAAGTCACAGTGCAGAGGGCAGATCCCAGCCATGTGCATAAATGTTTAACTCCACACAAGCAAACCGTGCCACTGTGACTTAAAGGTGTGGGTGTTTGCAGAAGAAGGTGCATCAGAAGCACAGCAAGCCCAAGTCAAACACCCCCAAATTCCTTGTATTATTTCACTGCTCATCGTGTAATGCCATTAAGGTTCTCAGCTCTGAGCAGACTATCAATGCTCTTCTTGATCTCCACTTTACTGTGGGTTTTAACTGAAGAGAAATAATTTTTTTCCTCTGTAGAAGTAAAAGCACACGAGAGAATAAAAGTGGTTAAAAATACCCCTCTTAAAACTAAGCTCGATTTTGTTCAACACCTTGTTAATAGTATTTTAAGTTGCTGCATAATAAAGACAACAAAAGCACTAGTAAATTTTGAGATTTAGCTGAATTTTGCTACTAGGTGAGTTAGTTTTCATAAGCTGCATAGTAAGGTACAGTCAGTGAATTGTGGTGAAGCAGCACAAAGTACATTTGGGAACAACAGTGATTTAAAACATCATTTTACTGTGCATCCTCTCATCCCACTGGAGTCAGCAGGGCTTTGGCCAATAACTTCTGTGTCAAAATCTTACCCCCACTCATTATCTGTTCCTATGAATCACCCAGGGATATTCCCTTCAGATGCTCTCTGGAGGGGGAGTCCCAGAAGTGGAACTCCACAGGCAGGACAGCTTCATTTTCAAATCACCTACTGAGAGAGGTGATTTTCTTCCTTTGAAGAAAAAAAAAAATCCATTTGTCTCAGTCACAATGACAGAAACAACCAGAGTAAGTTTGATAGGTGTGAAATATACGTGTGTATATATATATATATATATATATGCACACACCCCCACGTTTTTATTTCTATATATATGTACAGACCATATTTTTAAATATATACACCCACTCCTGTATTTTTATGTGTATATACACACATAAATAAAACAGAAGGTATATATATATATATATCAAACAAAAATTCAAGTGACCTAATATATTTATGAGAGCTGACAAAAAGTAGAAATAAAAAAAACGAAGTTACTCAGTAAGCCAGTATCAGCTGCCTAGGTTGGTTTGGGGTTTTTTTAGAGTCTAAAAGAAAACAGTGGTGAAAAATAAATTTAAAAGAACAATTATTGCAGGAGGGAGAGGAAAGACTACAGATTACCCTACTGTTTTAAATGTTGCTGGGTTAAAGCATGGTGTTATTTATATTCTAATTTATGGGTGCACCAGACACCCATATACACAGAATTTCTCTACAACCATGGCCCAGCTGAGGCTGCACACCAGAGAAATGTACACTCCCCAGATGGGCCAATACAGGAATATAGGAACACATTCCTGATGAAAAAAAATGTAAATCTTTACACCATTGTTGCCTGTGGTTTTTTGGTTTGGGTTTTTTTTTGGGGGGGTGGGAGGGTTTGTCTTTTTGTAAAATGGAATTAGATCTCTATGAATGCAGAAGGAGAACAAGAGCCCCGATTTGGAAATAGAAAGGAAACAAAGGTATATTATAACATCTCCAATAAGATCTAAAGAAAGGGACAACAGAAAATTTGTATTTCGTTATTCTGGAACTTTGCCTAGCAGAGACACATTTATGAGTAATAGACATAAAATTTACTAAGATCTTCATTTTAAAGAAAAAGATGGAAATTTGAAATTAAAAGTTCCTATGTTCACTGAAAGTTTAGCATAAATAGAAAAAATAAAGTAATTTTGTCACCAGAGCACTTCAAAATTAAGACTTTAAAGCTAGCAAAGTGCCCTATCACTGTACAGTAAAACACTACTTTGTATTTTATCAGCTGTTATGTTCAATTTGTATGAGAATTTCCAGACAGAATCTTTGAATTGATGATCACAAATAAGAAAAGAAAAGGAGACAACATCTTCTTTTTCCATAAATGAAGGTGGTAATAGTTTTATTAAATTCTAATTCAAGTAATGTGATTTTAACATGTTGATCAAATGCATCATGAAAACCAAACATTACTTGCTTCGTTTAGTTTTATGAGGGTACAATGGGAAATGCCATTCTCTCCAGTCACAGGTTTTCTGAATGTATCCACTTCACTGGGCTCTTAACAACAAATGCAATTACATTTTACTGTAAAATAATCAAATATTCTCTTCCTTGCACATAAAAGTTGTTTTGTTTTGGATGTACACACTTTGGTTAAATTTTCTCTTATCTTAGAGATGCTATTTTCTAGAAGGCACCTTCCTCGTTTAGAAAACTGTGGCATTTTCTGACTCTTGATTTGATTTACAGAGAGACCTAAACGAAATGCAATCACTGAGATTAATTTTAAAATTGAATTTATAATTCAATCCACAAGGCTAAAGAAAATACACTCTTTAAAAAAATCTATTATTATTATTTCCTATAAACTAATGAAGGATTTACAACATTTTAAATAACATTTGGCCAAGGTTCTCTTGCCCCAGCCACAGGAAATAGCTTTGAAAACTTTTGCTGGAATTAAATACAAAATTAAGTCAATATTTTTCAGTGAAATGTCAGGTTAAAACAATGCGTCTTTTTTCATTTAATTTCGGTTTATAATGGTTCAGGTTGACATGACTTTAACAAGTCTCCAAAAATTTGCTTAATATTTTAGGTACATCTTGTGCCTCTTACATAGATAGGTCCTTGACTGCACTCCTCATTCCTTGCAAGAAGTTTACTTCTCTTGTTCTTATTTCATGTGTTTAGGAGGCTTTTAATATTTATCCCTTCTTTTAAAAGATAACTGTCCAAAGGTCTACCTTCTGGAAGCTGTGAAGGTCTTACCCTTAATATTTTTGTGGTTCTGTTTGGTTTAGTACCTGGGGGTTTTTTTACTAGCAAATTGTGTCTTTCTTTTAATTGTAAAGGCCTCATTACAGTGACCTTCCAGACACAATTTACATATTTCCCCGTAAATTAAAAATGAGCATTGTCTTAATGCTGGTCTACTTAAAGAATGTTTGATTTTTTCCCCTTCCAGTTTTCTGAAGCCTCTGAACCCTCTTTCAGAAAACCTTCTGTAACTGGATCCTGTACAGGGACATCAAATGATCCAATATCCACTGGAAAAATAAAGAAGTGTTAAAGGAATCAAAGCAAGGCTGAGCTCTGTGACAGACAGCAGGTATTTTGGGAAGTTAAAGAATATCCTTTGCTTATAAATCCTTGACTTCAAAAAAAATTTTCGTTTTTATCCCATTCTTACTGGAAGAGTGTGAACCAAACCCACAAATAAACCAGCTTTAAATTGCAACCCTGAATCTGAGCAGAAGAAAGAACACAGCCCTGTTTGGGACATAGACATTAAGATTGTGGATGCAGTGCTCCTATTAGAATATATTATCACACAGTATCCGAGTTTATCAATGCTGGCCTCAATTCAAATATGCCGTTAGATGCCTTACTAAGTGCTTCACTAAACTGAGCCTTTAATGCTATTTAAAACTAACTTAATATAGAAAAGAGCTATAGATTAACTGACACATCTATTGCCTTTTTTGTTCCAATCACTTCTGTTTAAGTGCACTGCACTCTGGGGAACATAAAAACTTGGCGGGGGGGAGGAGGGGAAAATCAGCAAGTTATGTTTGACCTGGAATTGAAAATTCAAACACCAGACCATTCCAGACCTCAGGCTGTCTGATTCTTCCAGTCTCACGTAATCTATTCAATAGTTAAGCCTCGCTCCCTATTACTCCTTAATAGTGGTTGTGCCTTTTATTGAATTCCTCAGAGCAAATCATCTAAAACTGGCTTTGAATGACCATGTGGCTCCTGGAGTTGATTTGGAAATCCAGAAAACAAGACACGTACCAGCATTTGAGCAGCTGGCCACAAAATGACAGCCTCAGGCAGGAGCTCTGTGGCACAGGCAGCAATGCCAAAACCCAGCTCCCTCCCACACCACCTGATTCCTCAGCCAGGAGACCCTTCTCTGTCCTTGTCCAGTGCCTTGTCAGTCACACTTTCCCACTCTTGTGACAAGGAGAGATTTAGAGATGAGCTGTTCCATTAGTGGGATGTTGGCTACTTCAAAACAATAAATGAAGGCTGTCTGCAGAGCCCAACACCTCATCTGGACAAGGGTTCAAAGCAGGGAACCCCCTCCCTCCAGGGATTTTCAGCAATTCCCAGAGACTGCTGCTGCCATGAGTAAGAGGGGAGCTGCACACAAAGGCAGGTGGCAGGAACCCCTGGGAAGAGAAGACTGCCAAGGGCAAATGTCTGTTACAGCTTTGTGCAAAAAAAAACCATCTCAGGAATATCTGTGAACATTTCATTAACTGCCTATCCCTGATTCACCCCACAAACACCATCGTTTCATCACAAGTGTGTTCCTCCCAGAAAAAAAAAACCTCAAAAACCCCAAAAAAGCCTCCAGTACTTACCATATACTTAGATTTTGCTACAGCACACACTTCCATGTAAACAGAATTAAAGTAACACGTGCAGCCTTGATTTCAGCATTTCCCAGGCTTGGCTTCATCACCTTAGCATGTCTTTAGAAGTGCATTGTGTACATGCAAAGTTCCCTCAAATTTAGGGGAGAGAAAAAAGTAATCAAACCAGGCAAATTCCTTTTTTTCTTTTGTGTCAACCTATTGACAACTGCCCACCTGAGAGACAGGGAGAGAGCATTAACACTCACTGCTGTTGCTTGAGTCAATCAAGAAGCCAAAACCAGGGATTATCACATTTTGCAGTGCCCCAGGCTAGGAGGGAAAGCAGAACCCCAAAATCCTGTGTTTCAGACAGTGTTCTGGCAAGCAGCAGCACCCAAGCTCCCCGTGGTTGTCCCTCACCCTTTGCCATCTTTAAAGCATTACCAGTCTGATTTAGCATTTCCCTTTCTTCTGTTCACAAGTCCGGCCCCGTTTCTTGCCTGTTTTGCAGCTTCTATTGACACATGAATCAGAACTGCTTCCCTCTTTCGTTCACCATTTTCCTCTGCTGCTTGGAGCTTTGGAGATTTGGTCTGCCTTATCCATCTATCCCATCCTCCAACTGGATCAAATCAATGGGACGTGAGGCTGCATTTAAGGTAAGATGTGCTAATACACAGAAGTATCCAAAATACACTGGTATACCCAGTCCTTCTTCAACCTTGTGTTTTTCTACCTTTAAAGAGGCTTAGCTGCCTTTATTTTTACCCTATTTTCTGCCCCTCTCTACCATTAAGAAGACATTTTCAAAATCCCTATTTCCCCCAACATACAGCCTGGGGTTTGTTTTGAGGCAGAACAAAAGAAATAACTTCTTCCAAGTGGTGCACAGTGCAGTTCTGGAGTCAAGGCAATTAGGCCTAGAACTGACAAAAGAAAATGACTTCACATCCCAACTGAAGAGAGCAAATGGAACAAAATGTAATGGAAGAATGACACAGCTGAAAACAAAACAAAGACGTGCCATATTTCATAACAATGCAGATGTTAAGATATTGAAAATATTTTTAGCATGTACCAGGGAACACAAAAAAGAAAAAACCTATTGGGAATAAGAGCCCAGATCTACATTGTTCCCCTGTTTTCATGACGTTGACAATAGCATGATTCCCTCCCACCCGCCATGAATTTGAACAGCTCCAAAACAAGCTCTTCATTTTGCCAGAAAAACATCAACATGTTCATTATTTTCAAATGCATTCTAGTGAATTTTACCTGGAGCAACCCATTCAAATCTCTGCAGCTGTTTCTCTGCTTTCAGAAGCCTAAATTGTCTGTTCATGGACCTCACCTTAATCACAACCATGTTGGACCTTTCACACCCCTAGTCAATTTTTAGTTTTGAGTTCTAATATGCTACACACTTAAGTCCCAGAAACTCCAAGTAACTTAACTCAAAGAGCATATCTTTTATTTCAAAGTCAATTTAACACCGTAGGAGGTGATCATGCATGCTCGCTCCACGTTGTGTTACCATCCCTTTCCACTGCCCTCTCCTCTAGAAATTCAGTTTTTCTTCACCTGGGTAACCTGCACATCCTTCAGCTGCTGAGAAAGGTGACTCCTCCTTTTCTTTTGCCCGTGACCTGCCCTTCTGCAGACACAGAGATAAACCCTGCAGTAAGAGGAAGACCCAGTACAGCACGACAGAGCTGCTGTGGTCCCCAGGCACAGCAGGTTCCCTTGTGCCCTGCTTGGTGCCCCCCTGGGCTGTCTCACCTGGGCATCCCTGCACAATGGAGCTCTGCTGGGGACTTGTCCTTGTCCCTCCCCAGCTCCCAATAACAAGACCAGTTTCTTGCTTTGCCACTCTGCTGCCTTTCTCCAAAGGCTGAAAACCAAGCACAAATGCAGCCTGTGTGGGGGTTCTGAATTCCCCCACCCATCCAAAACATGGTTTGCTGGGGTAGGCAACTCGATATCACAAGGGGACAGACAAGGGAGTCAGAGTTTTCTCACTGTAACTTGATTCTCCAGTTTCCAAGAACCAGCGTTCGTGGCCACCTCACAAACTGGACCAGCTGAGGAGCAAAAACTCCAGCTTCTCAAAGCCTCACACCCACAGAGATGCCAAACACCACGAGGTTATGCCTCCTTTCTCAGCCTCAGGTACATCTCACGAGATGTACAACACCCTTCATTTGCACATATCAGTAAAAGGTCGTCTGCACACAGCAGCACAAATTCCCGTGAGCACAACAGAGCCTGTGCAAATCCTGGATGCTTTCTCAAAGCTTTTGGCTTTCTGAGCATTACACAACACAGTCTGAATCCCCATCTGCCCTCTGGGATGGGAAGTCAATGGCCAGGAATGGATAATTACTGCCTGGATGATTCACTCCACTCATAAGTGGCCTCAGTTATCCCCCAGCAACAACTCACGCTTCGATAAGGAAGGGAACCACACAAACTGAATTATGCTGATGGTGACAACCCATGTGCAGCCACAGTGTTTCCAGAGGAGAAATACAGAGAGTGACAACAGAGGGGCTGCAAGGAAAACAGCAGCAGTTAACAGGGTGATACCTCCAAGTCCAGGGTCTGCACTGAAGAAGCCTTTGGGTAAGACCACAAATTGGTTTCTGCAGCTGAGCAGCCCAAGCCTAGTTTGTATTGGAGAGGAATAGAGAATATGGTATTTGTATGAAAAAAGTATTCAGGCTGAAGCTCCACAGTGTTTTTTTCTGGTAGCACACCTTGTTACAGGGAACCACCACACACCAGGAATTCTCAGTGGCTGCCAAAGCTGATCATTACTGAAACACATAAATGGCCAAAAAAAGGGCTTGTGTGAAGGCAGCCGAACAGCTGTGATGATCTTCACTTGTCAGTTGCCCAAAACAGATCAATAGTTCCAACTTTACTCATGGAAAAGCCAACGTTTCACTTCACATTGTCAGGAAAGAAATGCTGCTTGCTTCTCCCCTCCCAAATTTCTCAGGCAGCTCTGCTACAACTTCGAGGACATTACAGAGTTAAGAATCCCCAGTACCTATTTAGCTGCCATTGCCACCATCCATGACACAGAGTCAGAGGGTCACGCTAGACTATTTACACAAGAGGAGCAGCTTTGGAAAGCCTGGTTTAGTCTGCCTGTCTTTAGCTACAAACTACCAGACACAGGTTTCAGAAAGATCTGCCAAGAAATTAAAATCTAACTTGTCAGAAAGGCAGAAACAGATTGCAGAAGGGCAAGCTGGGAACAGGGGAGTTCCCAAGAAGTCTTAGAGTTTGTCAAAAAAAAAAAAAAGTAAATTTTTTCTAGTTTTTCCCTACGTAAGAGGAAAGTACACTTTGACTTAACTGCAAAGCATAATGATAAGCCAGCATACACGAACATGACTCATTTTCAAATAATTACAAAATGCAAGGAGATAGCAAAAACACAGTTTAGGACTGTTTTCTTACTCTTAAGACTCACACAGTAGAATCAGGTCTAAAGGAGTGTTACAAGACTCAGACACTCTGTATAAGCGTTTCTCTCCAGTCAGGCCTGGTATTTCCCCAAAATCCCATCTGCAGATGCCAGTAACACACAGAGAAGGCAAACTGCAATGCAAAGTGAGTCCATTCTCCTCTGAGAACACACAAAGCTGGTGCATGGCTGAAGCCTGGGACCACAACCTGGACTGACACCGCTCTCATGGAGGTGCAGGATCACTGAATAAATCACTTAACACGTGCCTGGCAGGCAGTGCTATGGAAAAGGAGGATTAGGGCAGTCCCCAGACACACAACAGATAAAAACTCACCAATCTTGCTCTTTCTCTGCATGACGAGATCAATACTAGAATACACAGACATTGGAACTGCATGCAGAAGGTGCTAAATGAAAGTGGAGAAGAAATAGAAGAAGCCCCAGGTGATTTAAGGGATAAAACCAAAGTGTCTTCAAGTGAGACTTAAGGATTTAAGTCTGTATAAATTATCAGTGAGGATAAGTTGTTTGAACAGAATACCAGGCTAAGTGATGGATTCTCTGTCATCCCCTTAAGTTTTTGCAAGATACTGAACACAGCAGAATCATTGCAGAGCGTATTTCTGTGTCCTTTGGCGTGCAGGATGTTTTAAAAGACAGCATGAGGATCTTTCTGGCCTTGAAAACAAAATTCTGGGGCCTGTGCTAAAGCTGAAGACTGAAATCTAAAGAAAATATTTAACGTTTTAAACAAATAATGTGTTTCTTATTTAAATAAAACCACTTCCAGGCACTAAGATTAAAAGTGGGGAAAGCACAAGCATTTACAAATGCCAAGTTAGCTCAACAGAAATTTTAGGAAATAATTTGATTTCTATGAAATATTTTCTGTTCATTCTCTAATTGGGGAAAATTCATGTGAATGTCAGTCTCGCCTCCTACCAATTATGACCAAAATATTGCCTTTTACTTCCCATCAGTGACACACCAAGTACTGGCATTTTTATTTCAAAATTTGTATGTGAGGACAAAGTTAACATATCAGTAAAAGGTTGTGGTTAGTTAGGTAAACTCCCCGTGGTAAATTTAGTTATTTCCTGATGTCACAACTTAGTAAGACAGGAAAGTCTTCTGCCAGTCGCTACCTTCTCGACACATGGCAACTCATTTCAAACCAGGAGGAGATAGAAAAACCTCCCTTTTTGCAATTAATCACAGTCTGCTAACTTTCTTTCCTGCTTTCGTGTCACTTTTTAAAGGAATTCCCCACATTCTTCCTCCAAATGTAGCTTTTAGATATAGCATTAAGTAAGTTGTTATCAACATCAAATAAACAAGTCAATTCTATGCCTCACAAGGCCACGGTACTTTGGACATCTTCACATCCTTTTGTCACCCTCAATCCCCTCCCAGTAGGTGTTGAAAATGAAAACATAAAAAATAGAAAATGAAAATACATGTAGAAATGTGGCAGCAAAAAAATAAGTAAAGGAATAGCAGGGTCAATAAATGCATATATTAAACCCACTCACATTAAAAACTGAGAAATGCAATTAAGTTAATCAATCATTCAGGTTTCATCAATGGGTTTCTACTTGGATTACATGAGATACAAGTAACAAATATTACAAATGTGAGTTTGGAATTTAGCTCTAAAATACACAAGTTATGCATTTGAGGCAAACTTTCTGAATGAGATTAGACAGTGAATATGATGGGAAAGAAAATAATGAACCAGGAGAAAGAAAAAGAATACACAATAAAGGCTTCATCTGTTGTCTAGTGTCTTTCTGATTCTGCAAAAAGCTACCTGAGAGCAGAGATGCCATTTACTTCTAAAGGTCCCAAAATCCATGCATTGTGAAGCATCATGGATATCCTCAGTAGCAAACACTGACTTTTGATTTAATACACTCTGGAACCACTCAAAGGGACGAGGAGTAAGCCCTCCAAGGTCTCAAAGGCAGCTTTGTCTCCACAGAAGATTCATTTTTTTCCAGAACAAGCACAGAGATGGGGACATTGTACAAGAACTAAAATTCTTGAGTTGCAATTAATTCATTAGTGACAACTTTGTAACAGCACCACGTAATATTTTAACCATGTACCAGCTTCAAAAATCTCTTCAATTCAGGCAAGATAAAAAGCACAGTTTTCTACATGGCAGAACAGCGCAGGTATTACAGAGCTATGATGAAAATTAATGACTATATTATGAAGCAAATGATACCAGCCAGCCTCCAATTATTTGCACCTCAACTATATGAGCGGCACCCTGAGAAAATTCCAGCTAAGCTCTTTGCATTCTGCACTTTCCAAAAGCCACTAAAAGTGGAAACACAACTCAAGCACTGGAACACTTGTAGGGTACGTTTTGTATCGAGGGTACACAGTTTAAGCCAACCCAGAACCTGTACCCTGACAAAAAGGTGTCACTCTCAATCATTCATCTGAATTTTCCTTTCCAGGGAGATCCAGCTCTTCACCAGTGGCCACCAAATGTAGCCCTGCTGCAGCTGGAGGAGTCAGTGCCTTTCTCTGGAGGGCAACTCAGAAAAAAAGCCCAACTTGCAAACTCAGAATTGCCCTGGAAACCCCAATAATTTTCCATCAGCCAGGGAGGAAACAGTCAGTGTTCCTTCTAGACTGAAGACAGCCTTTGTGAATGCCCCACCAAAGTTATCAAAGCTAATGACCTTCAAGTAATAATCCTGCAGCAAATAATGCTGCCTAAAAGAGGGGCAGAGGGAGGAAAGTCCTGCCTGACAAAGCAGAAGCATAAAATGGATTTATCAGAGTGGGAGGAAAAGGGTGATGGTGAAGAACATTTCAGTAAGACCAGCTTGAGAGAGATTAATATTCAGTGTTTAAAAAAAAGGATTAAAAAAAAAAAATCACAATAAGACTGGCTTGGGAGAGACAAACGTGCCAGATCTTCGAGGTGCCATGCAGGCCACATGTCATTATCAGCAGAGCTGGTGGGAAACCCAAGTGACCAAATGGTAACTGCAATCAGCTTGTAAAATAAGAGGAGCTTCTTCGTAAGGGTCTTAGAATAAAACAGCACGGAGATGGCAAAGGTAAAAGAACATTTGAGACAACTGGAGCAGGCAACAAAACCATCTCTGAACTTTAACAAGAAGACAGAAGTATTTCTTTCCCCACATAACCAAGAAAACACACAGCTGCCACTCAAGGAAAGTCCTGTGCTATTTCAGAAACACTGGGTCTGAGAGATGAAACTTTGTATCAGTTCTGATATGCTTCTGCATAAAATACCAAATTTGAGGGTTGAAGACCCACAACGTTTTCAGAATAAAATATTCCCCAGTTAAAATGCAGACAATTAGATGGACATATGACCACTAAAAAATAATAGAAAAATAACCCTCAGCATAGCAGTCAAAATTCAGATGTAAAACTGGAATAATGTAACAAGAGACAAAATGATTTTTAAATAGACCTTTTTCATAATACCTGTTTAGTTATTCAGCCATTATATCTTTTGCCTGGACTTGTTGTTTGGTTTTTTATTCCCTAAAACTTTCAATAAATTTTTATCATAACCTCTGACTGCATTAAATGTAAAGAACCTGATGGACATGAAATCTAGGCACACATTCCTCTTTTCCACTGAACAATTTCAACTCTTACTGCTAACTACAAAATTCTTGCCTGAGTGCCACCACTCACCAAATTACTTAATGCCTGTGCTTTTTAGAACAGCTGCCTGTTTTTCTAAAACTTCATTTTTTACACCATACTATTCCCCAAAACCTCACCACTAAGTTTGATTTAATTCTTATTACCTATGAATTTCCATCTTCCCAGCTTTAGATTATCCATAGGTTTGATCAGCTCCTCACTATGTTCCAAGACATTAATTAATGAGAAATAAAACACAAGGAAATTTTTGTGGGACAAAACTTTCTTCTAACTTGAATCACTAAAATGAAATAAAACTTGAAGTAATTGTTGAACCAGTCATAAATCAGTAATGTATTTAAGTAAGTAATCCACATGGCTTCAAAATCTTATGAGCTTTCTAAGTTTTGCTGAATGAACAGAGCTACAGCAGACTTCTTGGAAGGACTGCTACCTTCTGAAGGTTTCAAAAGCCATTACAAGCACTACTTCCACTCTCCTCCATTCCCCAGCCTCAGAAATACAAAGCAATTCTATTTTAGGTTGGGATTTTCTAGGTCTGTCTGTGGAGGAAATGGAGCAGGGAGGGATTTGTTTCTTTTCACAGACTTCATGAAGTAAATGATTCACAAGATATTTTTGCAAGAAATTCAAAGAATCATAGAATTGTTTAGGCTGGAAAAGCCTTTAAGGTCATCAAGTACAACCATGAACCCAGCACTGCCAAATCCACCAGTCAAATATGTCCCCCATGTCTTTTAAATATCTCCAGGGACAGTGACTCCTCCACTTCCCTGGGCAGCCTGTGCCAATGTCTGACCACCCTTTCCACGATATTTTTTCCTAATATCCAATCTAAACCTCCCCTGGTGCAACTTGAGGCCATTTCCTCTTGTTCTGTCACTTGGTACTCGGGAGAAAAATCCAGTCCCCACCTGGCTACAACCTCCTTTCAGGGAGTTGTAGAGAGCATTAAGGTCCCCCGACCCTCCTTTTCTTTGGGAGTTAAAAGCAAAGAAACTTAGAGCTGGTGAAGAAGAATGAGGAGACACTGCCCCAGAGCAGCTGCTGTGTCTGGATGCTGCAGTTCCCTGAAATTCCACAAACCATCCAAGAGAACCCCTCCCTATTCAAAAGCATCCTCACCACAGTCACCAAAATTTTACATCTTTACAGATTCCGAATGTAACAGCCCACACAGGAAAGCACTTCAGAAAACAGAGTTTAAGAAGTTGTCAGTACTTGGCTGGTCTCTATAAAGGATCATATGAACGTTTATCTGGTGAGGTAAAATATATTAAATTGAATAACCCTCTCAAGGCATTTGCCACCAGCAAGCTGACACAGCACACCACCCCTTAGGGTAGCCCAGCTTGCTCTGACTGAGCAAGCAAAACAAAAACTTCTTTAAACTTCATAAAATAACCCAGCCTGGGTCAATGGAGATGGCACTGTTACGTCTGTGTGTTTGATATACTGTCAAATGTTCATTCCAACTAGAAATTATTCGTGCATGGGGTAAAGCAACCAGGGAGATTATGTTTACATGTGTCAGGAAGCACCAAGATGGATCAAAATTTTAAAAACTCCACCTATAAATTCGATGATTTGATGATTAAAGGTAAAACTGATGTGAAGCAAAGAAAAAAAATCAAACAGAAAAACAAAACAAGAAAAGAAGGCGTATCTAAAAGTTGAAAAAGCAAATTGGCAACAGTTTCAGTCTCTGAAATTACAGGACCTGGAACTTCTGTGCCCTCTCAGGAGCCAGCAGGACGCGAGGCTGGAGGAGGTGGTGTCAGAAGCGTGTCTGTGCCTCACCACTGGGCTCAAGGCAGACCTGATAAGCAGTTTTCTGGTTTGCTTTGGGCCCTGCCTTCCATTTTATCAAAGGTTTCATAAGAGTTTACAACTTTCTTTGTGAGCGACACAGGCTTGATACAACCAAAATGTGAATCAAAGGCAGCACGTGACTTTCATTTTGACTTCGGAATTATTATTATTTTCATTATAGACTGCACAACCACCTCAATTATCAGGAACAGTAAGAACCATGCAGATAAAAACTAACAAATACAATCAACTATTTGTAAAGCATTAGAGAATAATTACAGAGCCTGACACCCTCCCCCAAAAAAGAGAAATACAAGTGTAGTTGATAACAAAAAGGAAAATTAAAAAAAAAAGGTACGTATGCAGGAGCTTTATAATCCTGAAATAGACAACCTGTTTTCTCAGAGGATCTTGTATTAGAAAAATAGAACTGAAATAGTTTCCAAATAACTGATTCCATTCAATTAGAAAAAAAAAAACCATACGGCACCATGCACTTTCTAAGATAACACTGGAATAAATAATTGCTTGGGAAATATGCTATGGCTGGTGCCTCCCCTTAACTACTTAAGACCACACACTATGGCTTAAAGTATCATTTTAATAGATATAAAAGCCTAAGCCTCTATGTTACTAGTGAAGTTCACTTCCATAGTGTCTGATAACAAATTATTTTTAGAGAAAAATCAAACCTTACTGTCATCTGTGCTGACCCAAATCTCCTTTAGCATCTGACTGCCAGTGGTTCAGCTTCATTACCAGATATTAATTACCAGATAAAGAGACAACTAAGATTTTTCCTATACTTTTTTCTTTTTAGTATAATATTCCATTACAGAAAATTAAAATTAAGAAATTACTCTAAAAAGTCTGTTTTGCTATTGTTGAATAAATAGGAAAACTGAAGACCATTCAAAGAGATCATCAAAATAACTGAGCTAATGACAGGATTGATTCTTCTCCCATTCTTGAGAGAGATGAGTGTCTTAGGTGGGGTAAAAAGTTAACCCCTTCTTTGAAACAGGCTCTGTTGCCTTACTTATGTAATTTACAAAAACTCTATATAATATCTTTTTGCATGATTCTTCCTTTTAGTTCAGAAAGATCTTTGATTTTACTTTTTTTTTTTTTTCCCTAAATAGAAGAATATTCTAGTCTCATTTTTTAATACAGCTCTTAGCTTAGCAGGCAAGTATGGAAAACTTTATGGGACAATCTGAACTTTAGTAGGAAACAGACACTTCTCCATGAAACCCTTAAAAATGGGTTTAGCTGGTATTGTCTTTTCATGTATTTTTATCTTAGTACCACTGGGAAAAAAAATGACCTACTAAAACCTGTAGAAAAATCAGATCTGACAGTAACATATAGAAGGGGTATATTCAAAGGCCAGCTTTGACTCAGGGAGGCCGTTCTGCTTTGTTTCCCTGGTCAGTCTGCAGCCAGTGTGGACAGAGAAAACCTCCTCTGGAGGGGAATTCAGAGCAGGAACCAGCTCGGGGTGCTCCTCATCACCCACTGGGGAAGCTGATTTATTGTACCAACCCCAGGAATGCAAGGAGACAAATATTCCTGGGTTAAACTTTGTGACCCCTGTAACATCCATTCCTGTGACTCCTCGTGGGGAGCAGCACGGTGTTTGTGCTGACTCTACCTCGTGGTTGGTTGTGTTCACACCCAGATTTACCACTGGGAGACTCTTCTTTAATTTCATTTGTTACTGGGTTGCAAGGCTCCACAATCTTGGTTTCATAACTTCTAAAAACTTTTAATATTTAAATGGCATTTTCATGTCTAGTGGTCCCTAGGTGTGACCTCACCATATTTATGGGAAAAGAGATTTCATCTTCCACATTCAAAACCTGTATTTTTCATTTTATTATATGGATAAGCATTTTATCCTGAAGCAAAAGTTCCCAGTTTATTTTTGCAGGTAGGTTTTTAATTCAGTCCATCTGGAGATAAACTGCAAGGGATAACAAATGTCCAACTTACTTTGAACAAGGGCAGAATTAAAGCTGAATGCGATACTTCAGAACAAAGAATCTTAACTCCCTTGCATAGGCATTAAACTCCACATATCATAGAATCATAAAGGTTGAAAAAGACCTCCAAGATCATGGAGTCCAACCTTTGACCAATCAGCACCATATCACCAAAACCACAGCAGTAAAATGTGGTATAATAAAGACTGGTACAGTCTTCAAAGAAAACTGAACTGTTTTTTCTTTGGGAAGGTATTAAACCCAAGAAAAAAAAAATAAAATCTGTCCTTCTCAACTTGTTTTCCTCACCACTATTCCTGTTATGCATCTGGAGTGGCATGCATTCAGCATTTTCTGTAGGGGGCTGCAATTTGTCTTTGTTTTACATATTAATAACCACATTCAGTCAGGCCAAAGGTACATCTATCCCCATATTGTGTCTTTAGCAAAGGCTGAGGGCAGAGGTCTGGGAAGAGCACCAGGACAAGAAAAGCTTGCAGGGATGTACTTTGGGATCCCTCTGCAGCTTTCAGGGACTGGGCTCTGTGTTCTTCTAAGCAAGAGCTGATGCTTTTGCACTGACAGTCCACACCCCGATAATCCTGCAGTATGTGCAGTGGCTCACAGCTAAACTATGCACTTTGGAAAAAAAACCACCTCTTACTTGTTCTGAATCTGTCACTTGATAATTTTATTTGATCCCCTCTAGGTCTTGTACTACAAGAGACACTTAATGAACATTCCCTGTTCATTTTTTTCCATTACACTCCTATATAGATTTTTATCATTTTCATCCTTAGCTGTTTCTTTGCCAGGCTGAAGATTCTCAATCTATTTAATTACTCTTTATCATCACTGCCACCCATTTCTAGTTCTGTTATCTCTCCTTTTCTGCCCTTCATCCTTCCTTTAAATCCAGGGATCAGAACAGCACCCAGAGGTCAAGACAAAAGCACAGGCAGTTTATAAACTGGCATAGCAGACTTCTGTTCTGTGAGCAGAAATTTCTCTGTAATTTTGGGTTTTTTGACCAGTCCAGAACACTTGATCAATGCTTGGATTTGGCATTGTAAACTCTATACAACATTGCTTCTTTCCCGTGCTAATAATCTCAATAATGGCAGGATTGTTCTCCTCCACATGCATTACTTCATAGCACCAGCAGCATGCAGTTACTAAGCATCACAAGGTCCCTCTTGGTTTCTTCATAATTGGCTTTCATTTATGCTACTCTCATTAACTTAGAATCATTCTGCACTCTCCCTTCCAGATTACCAATGCATTGTTGTGTTAAACTTAGCACAGCTCCATGAGTAACTCTACTGGTGACCTCCATCCCCTCTCATTTATTCATCTTTTGGCCAACTATCAGGCTAGGACAAAAAAATTCCTCTTATGTCAGAGCAGTTTCATTTTGCTCAGCACCTTTTGTAAGTCATTTTCACAAGACTCCCTGAAACCCCAGTGTACTGCATCAGCTAAATCACACTTACTCACAGCCTCAGCAGTGCCTTCAAAGAACTCCACCAGACCTGTGAGACTGTTCTGACTCTTTCCTGGTACATCAAATTATCCATGAATGCTTTAGTTTTCTTCTCCCCTGTATTTACCAGAAAACTGGCTGGTATGAATGCCAGTCATACTTGTCCTGTTATTTCCCACAGGCTTTCTGGAAGCCTTTTAAAAAACTGGCATCACCTTTGGCACCCCCAGCTTCACTGCTACTGTGAACAAGGTTATCTCATGTGCCTTTAGCTACAGGTGCAATATTCTTTGAGCTCTTTTAGAACTTATTTATCTATTGAACCACTGGCCTTCCCATTTCTGACTGTTTTGAAAGAACTTACGACGAGCTTCTTTGCCTTTTACAAATCACATATCAGGCTTTAACTTGTTTTGCTGTCTATTTCACGTTTATTTTGCATGAATTTCACCTTTTTTAAATTTTTGGACATGTTTTTGCAGAGTATCTTTCTGTTCCTTACAGATCCTAAATGTTCCTTAAAACTTTTTTTTAAGAGTCAGAGAAGCAGTTTTTAGGGAATATGCATTTTTTTCTGAGTCTCTCCACAATGGCTGCAAACATTTTATTCTCTTGACAGTTCCTCTTACCAGGCTGTCCATAGGATCCCTAATCAGCTTGCTACCCTCTCTATGGCAGACCTGGACTGTCAATAACTCACTGCAGAACTAAGCCATCAATCCCTCCATTTTATCTTCCAGTCTTCTAACATTTGCATAGAAACACTTCTATTTTGGTCTGCCTGCCTGTCCTTCTGTGCTCCTGTCTAAATAGGTCCTAATTTTTCCAGCAGTTCTTCACAGTTTTCTACATGACCTTCATCAACTTCTGTGCTCACGTACTTCAGCCACTGACAGCATCACCTTGACCTGCGTGCCCTTCCTGCTTGTCCTCACACAGAACTCTGGGATTACACTGCAGACTGATGTTGCATAGCAATTTATTCTAAACCTTTTATCTAGCAACTCGTGCATTGCTTCCAGCACTATTTTGGTAGCCTTTGTATCACCAGCACTTCTCCACCATGAAAAGAAAGCTTAGACTCCTTTTGCTGTGAGCCCCCTTGGCACGTAGCTGGAAAGGTACCACAAGCTCCCTTCCAGCACTGGTAGCACTCCACAGCAGGAGATGTCCCTGCATCCCCTGGAACCAACGCCCTGCAATGGCATTTTTAGAGCAAAGGGATACTTGGCCATCACCTGACAGCAAGATCTCACCTGCAGGATGTCATTTCAGGGTCATTTCTCCTTTGCAGGATTGATGTCCTGCTGCATTACAACTTCTGATGGGATCCCAGTGGCAGCCTCTGTGGAGACAGAGGTGGGAATACCTGCCTGGAGGTTTGCTTTACACATTTGCTAATTAGGAGTAGTTTCCTTACACTTTGCATGTTGTGACTTTCACAAGAGTTCAGTTGCATTAATCTGCAATGAGCATCTCGCAGTGTCATAACTATCCCTCTGGTTTAACAGCTGCATTAATACTGTTGAGGGCAAGTAAATGCTATTTTTTTCTAACTGGAGATCTGATATCAACCTCCTGCCTGAGAAGCCAAAGGGTCTAAGCTAAATGGTCTCAGACATACTCCTTGTATTTTATGCTTACTCTCATTGTATTCCTCTGAAATTTTCTCTTTGTGTCTCTCCCTCCAGAGACTTTGATTCAGACTGTCCTCATCCCCCTGGAAGACACTGGTTTTCTAGTGGCTTTCTCAAAATCTAAAGTAATTTTAGTGGTTTTCTAAAAATCTATCTTCAGTACCGGACTGGTTGGTGCTTGTGAAAGTTTAAAGTATTTATTTATTTTGTGAAATGTTAATAACTTCTCTGCCTTCCATTCAGCATCTTTAATCCATTCCCCAGGTTCCCACAAACCATTTTCAAGACGATGCTATGCAAGTAAGGAGGAGTGAGAAAGTTTAATTTTTCTTGTGTAACACGCTGGTATCATTAACAGACATTTCCCATAACTGCTGGGCAATCATGCTTTCTAATCTAACAGATCACAGCCACCCCATGATAGCATGGAAGGACTGATTGTGCAAGCCCTTAAACACTGCTTTCCTAAGACAACAGAACACATAACCAACCACAACTTTTAGTTCAAAACAGAAGCCCAGAAATGTTTTCTAAGATGCAGCCTCTTCTGCCCTGTTGAGGGGAGCTGCACTTACAAACACACCCTTCACCAAATCAAAGAGTATTCTACATAACCAAGACTTGCTGATTCAAAAAGGGACCTCACACATTTAGATTCCAAATTTAGATTTCTTACTATGAGTTCTACTTTCAATTACATCAAGTCTGCTGCGTTTTATTGGCTCTGATGTACACAGCTTTCGACACAAAAGAAGTCTTGAGAGCTTCCACACACACACACTGTCACTGCTGTATTTATAGGCAAGATGCTTAAACATTTGCATTTTATTGTAAGGGATAAATTGTGCCATACAGTACAGAGAAATTCAATACTAACTGATTCACAAAACAGGCCTGATTTTTCAGTTGATAGAAAATGGTTCTAGTTCCCTTTCCACCATCAAATCTAATTTAAAGTAACCCAGTGTAGTGCAAATACATCAGATACTTAGTAATCTCCTGTAATGGCAGGGAAATTCATCACAAATTGCTGAATGTTATGAATCATCTTGTGAACACATAACTGCCATACACTGAAAAAGGCGCTTTAACAAGTGGTTTCATTCATTTATGTCAATACTTCATAATTAGCACAGAGAAGTGTCTGTAAATTGAACTCTTGAGCATCACACTGCTTAGTTACCATTTTTTTTTTTATTTAATATTTTCAGCACTTGATGTAATGGAAGACCCCATTAAAATTTTGTGCCAATGACAAATGACATTTTCATATTCTCTTCTAAATGTGTTAGCACAAGCTAATGAACTCAACAATGTTAAACAAAGCCATAAGCATATGCTGACCTGTACAACATAAACAGTTCAACTGACTTTACCAGGGATATTAATGTAAGTTTTTGATGGCTATTTAACCCTGTTGCTCAATAAAAGACAGTAATAAAAGAACTGCTGGTCTATATGGAAATTAGTGCTGATGCTCACTCAGAAGTAACAGGTGACAAGAAAAACGTGACAGACAGATGCTTACAAGAGCTCTCTGCAGCACAGCAGCCTGAAGACCTAGATTTAGCCCCTTTTTCATTTGTAATTGAAGACCTTTGACAGCTTTGCAGGGTATTCTATCCATGGCACACATTATTTTGAAAGCATTATGATGTACCCAAAACCCCAAATCAGAGGTCAGGGTCTTACTATTCCCCAGCAGAGACACAGGTTTTCTACAGAGACCTTACAATTTCAGGGCTTGAGAGCCCACAAATCCATACCTGAGCTATGGTTTCCTGGTTGGTACTTTCAGCACTGGGTGGACACAATTAATCACTTTTGTTTGGATTCCATAATCCCAGGATGCCAAGCCACTATAATTTAGCAGTTTAGTGGTGACAGCTGGTTGGTTGTACCTTTGGGGTGCACAGTCTTAGCCAATTTTAACAGCAAAATAAGTCAATCTCTCTTCAACTTCCTTTGCAACTGGGCATAACTCAAAGTGTGCCCAAGGCCAGTTCCTGCAGAGTGGCTGGCACAAGGTGACTTAGTCATCTGTGGGCACTTGCAGGATAACCACATTCTCTCAGGAGCAACTGAAAGGTTTGGACAAACTGCTCTCTTCGCCCAGAAAAGGAAGTGCAAGACTATAAATATATCCATGATCACAGTGATAATTCCACTTTGACGTTTCTTACCAGGATAACTTCCCACTCATCAGTCCTAAAAAAATCCTCAAGCCCCAGCTCTGAGTTTGGCTCATCCTCCATGGCTTCCCAGGAATCCTGGAATGCAGACCCATGGACTAATTTCGACAGGCTGTGCACACCAAGGTAAACACGCAAGAAAAGCTTTGCCTTACTCTAATCTTGCTAATTAATGACCAAATAATTATTAAAATAATCCAGTATTTCCCTGTGCTTTGAAATAGGAGACCTAATCTTGAGCTCTTATTACATACTGCTTATTTTTACTTTTATTTCTTAATTCAAAACAGTGTTGTCTTTTTTTTTAATTTTCCAAGATTTAACCCTTAACAAGGCACACATATCTCCACAGGACAGTTATTTGAAATGACATGTAATTCTTAATTACGTGTTCCTAATTCTGCAATTTTTTCTCACGCTTTCAATCCCTCAGTGCTCATTAAAAAACATTACTGATAAGACATCCAAAACATCCAGACATGCAAACTTGTCTCTTGCATCTAAAGTTTCTCCTTTTCAAGGATATTCAGGCCTGTAACTGCTGCTAGGTTTACTAATAAAAAAATCTATTTATTTAAAGGGATAAAAAAAAAACTTCAGGCAACTTAGTGCTCCAATTCTTAATAGTTACAACAAACCATAAAAAGTAGGAAAATCCCACCTCTCCTTGCATACTGCCTTCAAAGTATTTTTGCTCCTTTTAGTAGTCAAATATAGATTTTTCCATGACATTTTGATTAGGCTCTTACTGTGAACACATTAAATGATAATTGGTCCAAAAATACTTATTGAGCCAGGAATATCAGAATCCCAGTAAATACTGGGAGCACCATAGGCAGCTGTATGAATCACTTCACATACCTGTGGTTTTCCAGGTTCCTGTGCTTAGTCATGAGTACACTCTTCATATTCTTGTACACAGAACACAATTTCTGCCAATTTTTTTCTTGGCTTCTACACTGCCACCTGTAGTCACACAAGAGAAATTAGCCATATTTTATGCTGCAAATCCTATTAGCACAATGTTTCAGCTCACTTGTTTTTCTATACAAACATTCTAAAGCATCCCCTTTTGTAAAAGGTGCATTCAGATATTCAAACCAAGCTATTTACATTTATCTCTTTAATACATTTGAGGAAGAAAGAAAAAAAAAAAAAAACTGCCAAACAATCCCGACTCGATTTAAACCAAGAGGACATTTAAAACTCTCAGACTCTTTGCAGATTTTTCTTTTATCCTTGTTGCTTAGTGGACACATCGTAACCTTGACAGAGCAAGGTGACTTCTGAAGTGGCAATGCAAAACCATCTGCACCTAATTACTTGGTAAATACAAAACCCCCTAATTTGATTTGTTCTTCCACCTGAAAAATGAACACAGTTTTACAGAAACATAATTTCCATGCTCAGCTTAGTTACCTTATATAGGTTATAAGGAAATTTATACAATTAAAAATTGCTAGTATTTGGAAGATTATCCCATAGAACTTGCAGTGATCTTGAACTTTTTTATACAATGAAAACCACTCGATTTATTCCAGGCTTACTGCACTTCGAGCAATATGCCACAGATCCTGCCAAATTAACCATTTACAACAAAATAAGACCTAAACACACAGTACCCGGAGCCCTCACGTTAATCCTTCCCCGAAAATGTGAAAAAAACCCAGAAAATTCATGCCTTCCTGGAAAAACCACAGCTTCCTCCTGTTCAGAACACACGGGTTTCACCGAATAGCGAAGTTTCGGAGTACAAGCTCCGGGGAAAAACCTGGCTTTTGCACGCACATGCCTTCTCCTTTCTCCCAGGTGAGAATTGCTCATACCATCCCTGGAATCGGGAGCCCGAACGCTCCCGGTACGCGTTTCCCTGGGAAAACGCTCCGGAGTCGGGAGCGGGCAGAAACAAACTCAGCTCCCCGCGCCACGGGAGGCTCGGGGCACCCGCACCCCGCGCTGCCCCACGGCACCCACACCAGAAACCTCGCACTGGAACAGAAACCGAAATCAAACGC
>VZRO01008019.1:0-16431 GCA_013397915.1 Daphoenositta chrysoptera | reverse complement strand
GTGGCCGCGCTGCTCCGGCGGGGCCGCGTCCCACCTGTGCCCGCAGCCCCCGCGCCGGGATGCTCGCCGCCCCCGCGGCGGGGAGGCGTCCGCCGGGCGCTGGAGGAGCTCCGGGTGCCTCCGCGCTCTGCCGCCCAAACAAACGAGGAGTCTCGGCCGCTACAAATAATTTACGTGTTCAGGAACGTGCTGGAAGCCCAGTTGTTGATGGGTCTCTGACAGCTGGCGGTGAGAGATGACCTAGCTGGAGGCGGTCGGCTCTTAAAAATTTGGGTTGCGATGCTTAAAAAATTCGAGAAAAGCAGCAGGTAAATACAGGAAACTGTTAGGAAAATGCTTGTGTTGTAACTAAAACTGCAGCTGAACTTGAGCTTGTGCACATGCTGTCTGAGCTCTCGCACTGATGAAGAACAGCCCATCCTTATGAACACTTCTCTCGTTCTCTTTTGCCTGAGGTATTTGCATCTTGGAAATATGAGATATTTAAATTCTTGAGTTTGCATCTTTTTGTTCAAATGGGTGATGTTGACATTAGAAGTGTGCCCTAGCACAGCCCAGGAGCCCAACCAAGTTAAAAGAGGGTTGGGAGGAGTTGAGTGCGTTGATGCAGCCTCACACCAACCGATACCATTTTCAAATTTGTATAATAAAAATATATTACATACATTCTTTTCACAGCAATAGATTCCACTTCGTTTAAGACAATTTTCATCTTTCCCAAAAGTACATTTATTCTAATCCTAATATTTTGGGACCCAATCTTTTCAAGGTAAGCCAGACATCCATACAGTCATGTTACAAACTATGATATCATGCTGTAGTCTAGTCATATTAAGAAGTAAGCTACAAAAATAAAATCAGTTGTCTTTGTCTAGTCTTCCGCAGAATTAAGGCTATTTTCAGTTCCTCTTCTTACATCTCATAAGTGAGACGCCAGACTACCTGAATATTTAATGAGTAGTAAACCAGAAATCCGTAAAAGTAGCAAATATAACACACATATTTTGATGGCAACATAGACAGGTACTTATCTGAGAGAAGTCTGGACAATTTAATTTCACTAGATTAATAAACAGCAATTATACCTAAGCATATCTGCAGCCATTCCTAATGTAAAAATATCAAAATCAAACAAAGCTTACACCAAAAAAAGTATCAATGAACCCATAAAAGATGAGGATAAAAATTGATACAGGCATGTAGAAAATGCTTTTTAATCTACTCCAACCAAGAAAACCTTCCTGGTCTTTTCCTTCAAAACCTAACAACCTAGTGGCACACTGGTGCAATAATTCAGAAGACAATGTGGACACTGAAAATGGTTGTGCCACAGCTCTGCTTAAAAAAGCATTTGTTACACATACAGAGCAAGCTTTTACAGCTGATAAGTAATAAATAATATTTTATCTCCAGATTGTCTGTTTATCCTCTTTCTATTTGAGCTTATGGTACATGACACAAAAATGTTAGGTTTTTCAGTTTCACCTCCTCGCCTAAATTTTGATAAAATGTAACTATCAATATACCAAGAGTTACCAACTGGTGAATATCATACTGAAATTCCATAGTTACCTAGAGTAAGGTCTGCCCATGACTTCAAGGACTGTGTCTTTTCAAACAGTACCTCGGCAACAGAAACCACATTGACATGCCTCCAGTGTAGAAGAATTCATTTTCCACTAAGCCCTTCATAAACATAGTGTTTTGTCTACAGGTGTCTTTCCTATAACTGTTACAAATGTATTAAATGCTAGCAGAAAGTTCTTGTCTTTTTCACTGAAGCATGTCCAGTGCACAGACTGTTCCCTCTGCAAAAAGTCATTGCTCCTTTCAGGTCTTACACAATGCTGCTGTTAAATCTAGCCCATCACAGGAGAAACGCTCTCTTGATTCTGATTTTCAAACCCAGAAAATAAGCATTTGGTCACCTAATAATGACTATTAATCAGACATTATCATACTTGCCTTGAGTGTGTGAGATGCAGAAAATTAGATCAGTCATGCACAGACCCTTTCTTTCACCTCCTCTCCTCTATACCACCCACCTCCCAAACAGCTCTGCCTCTTTTTCTTCAGCAATTCAGTCTTGGAAGAATAAATTCCATTGTAACAATGATTCAGAGACAAACTAAAAGCCAAGTGAAATATTGTTCTCCCAAATCTGACAGGAAAACTTATAGGATGGAAACACCCAGAAGATAAAACCCACTTCTCTTATAATACGCTCCAGAAAGCATTACTTATCACTGTCCCCTCATTCCTAAAATATACACAGAAACTAATGGGTTGCTGTAGTACTGAAAATTTCCAGTTTTCCAGATGATGAGCTGTGACTCAGTACTCCTACTGATACATCTCAATGCACCATCCATTTATTTTATGTGCTGGTAAATCATCTCTCGCTTTCCTTCCACCAGAACTTATTAAGCACCATCCTGTGTCTGCAGGTCTAATCTACCCCACCATGTCCTGCCCTTTCTGTCTGAGACCAGATCAGGTGAAAACTCTTTTAGTCCAGTGTTTTTCTGGTCTAGCTCCCTGTTTCAGTTGCTCCCCAGGTGTGCTTACAGCTCTGAGAACATGCAGGTTATCATTTTAAATGCTGCTTTCTCCTGTAGCCTGGACTGCACCCTTGTTTATTGTCTAGGGAAATCTGAACGGTGGGCACAGAGATCTTTCACTCGTGTCAAGGTAGTTTGTAGAAACTACTTCTGAGAAAATTGGTTTTTTTTCTCTACATGCAAAATCCCTTCTAAGAGTCAGTGAGGTGACGAAGCAAATTTTGATCCATTTATAATCAAAAGAATTACTTCAGTCTACTCTACGGAAACCAGAATTTGGCATAATAAAGCCAACAGCTGGTTGAGGAAGAATAACAGTGTGGGCTCTTTGATGTTCACAGATGAACACGAACAATCAAAGACAGAGTTAGGATGGCACATGATGTTTCTGAGTAGTAGTAAGGAGTTAAAACCGTTTCATAAGCACATTTATCAAGAAACAATTTTCTTATAGGGAAACCATTTATTGCCCATAATAGCTGCAAAAAAAAAAATGCCCTATAAAACCTTTAACATGCAAGAATATTGTGCTAATGAGAAATCTGTGTTAAACAGCCCTTATGAACTATGCAAAATGGAGTGCAAGCAGCTGGAAAGTTATCCTAATTTCAGGGAGTCCTCTTGCCTCAATTTGCTACGTACACTGAACATCAACACAGAGCAATGAGGGTATTTTTATATCTTCAACCTCTGTCAAAGCTCTGCAACATTCCCAATGGACATCAGAGACAAAAGAAAAACGAGCAGAGCTATGGAGTAAAAATGCAGTTCTAGTTAAAACTATTAATTTAGTTTTAACATCTGCTTAGAGACATTCATTAGCCAGTGAGCACGGAAATTTAAACCGGAGAACTTCAGAATTGGAGAGAAGATTAAGTGCCCTGACATTGGATTCAGAAGAGCAAAGGAAATGAGCTGGCAGTGGGAAGGAACTGCTTGTGGTGGTAGTGGGAGAAGTGTGGCCAGACCTCTGCAAGGGTAAGGAAATGTTATAATCCTCATACTACACCTAAGCAAATGGAACTACAAAGGCTCTGTCTCCAGCCAAGCCAGAAAACCCAGGAGGCAGCTGATCAGCTCCCCTAGAACAAGTTCTCCCTCGAAGATCTGCTTTATCTAAAGTCGTTGGGAATGAATAACAGTTGCCTATAACAACAACCAATTTCCTCACGTTACATCTCTCCTCCCAGGTTAAATTATCATCCTTCTATTAATAGGACCATCAAGAGCCTTTTTCTCCTTCTTTGGAAAAGAATAGCTGAGAGTTATGTTCAGTCATAAAATGTTAAAAAAACCTGGACAACATTTTAAGGAAACAGGCAATTCAATCTGATGGCATTGCAATCATTCCAAACTCATTTTTTTAAAGTTACAAAATCTCCAATCATCAGGACAAGAAAACGAGATTTTTCTTCCCATCAGTTGCTTCATTACCAACTCTTTCTGGTCTCTCTTCAATGAATATGATCATGCCAGCAACCATCTAGCACGAGCAAAGTAAGGCTTGAGTGTCAATTCCATGGAAACACAATCATTTAGTAAAACTCTCCTACTTCATCTACTGTTCTTTAAAGTATTTTCCTTGCCATCTGTGCAACAGGTTCATGATCAGTGCTGCTTTTTAACTAAACACATGTAGTAGAAACAGTTTTATTTCTTAGAATGGTCTTCATAATAGCTGCACTCACCCCCTTACCATGTTCTTTTCCAAGTGGATTTCAGTACATCTCATGTCACTTTTTTTTCCCCCCAGAAAAATACATGGGTTTGCTGAAACCCTCTTCAAGGAGAAGCCGAAAAGCAATACAGGTTCTAAAAAACCTATGTTTTTCATCTACAATAGAAGAGCTCAGTTCCAACAGACTGGGAAATTATCAAAATTTTTATCTACTTTTAAATTGTAGCTAATATGGGTCTACAAATTAGATGTCCATGACCACATAACTCCCTGGGAAATACATCCTTTTTTGTCCACATCAACCGTTGAAGCCATTTTTTAATCTGTTTTCTAATGCAACCATTTCCCCGGACCAAGCCCATTTAGAGCCACCACTGGTTATTAAAAGCATTTGCAATAAAACTGACATGCATTTCTAAAATCTGCCGTGTAAATCAATATAATTTCTTAATTGGTTAACCAAATAGCTGCCACGCTAATGAGTCACTGCAATTCTCTGCAAACATCTCTTTCTGCCTGGTTACACTTCTTCAACCACTCCACAGCTCCTCAGGAGGAAAAGTTCCAGGGCCCCTCTTTCTGCTCCCTGCAGTCATTTCGGCTCATAACACTGCAACATGTGGACTATTCATCTTCCAGTAGTTTGGATCTCTTTAGAATATATTCTTAAAATTTATTTCTAAGGGCTCTGTCTCTAACTACCCATGCAATATATACATTTGTGAAGTGAGGGGTTTATAACAGCAATGAATAGGATAATCAGGTGACAGACTGCCTAAGGAAGAATTGTAGAACACCTTGGAGAGAGAGCACTAGAGAAATCACAAATTTTATATATGTACGTGCCAAGCTTAATTATGGGTCAGTTTGATGTAAATAAACTCCCAGATCCTTCCACGATAATGCTCTGAACTCACAGGTTGTGAAATTGAGTTAACTCCAGGGCAGTGTTATCACTTGTTTTGTGAGTACTAAACACTTACAGAAGACACCTTCCAAGATATGAGTATCTGATGCTCCCAAATGATAAGAATAAATATAAAACATTGAGCCAGACAATCTAATAGAACTCTTGCAGCTGGGGTGGCATTTCAAATGATAAAATACAGCCTCCTCACCAGCAATTGTTTCAGCTAGTGGAAAGAGTTTTGTCAAATATATGGTGCTTTGCCAAAAAGAAAAGGGACTGATACAGCTTTCTATAGTTTCCTACTGGACAATTTGCCATTTTTTGAGGCAACACAGTATATATCTACATTGTCTTTTCCCCTCTGTCAATGCAACCTGAATTACTGGCTTTAAGGTTTTAATGTAGCCTATTCAAGAAGGAAGCATCAGCCACGAAGTTCGGATTGTGACTTGGGTCACAGTTTCCCCAGAGTCTGCTGAATGAAGTACTTTTGGTTTAGGATCCTCTTTAGACTTCCTTTATCCTGTCACAGTCAGGACAGGGCACAGAGGGAGGTGATATCTCCTATTTTGCTTCTGATCAGGTCGAGCCGGGGCTGCATTCCATTTCCCTGCTTACTTTGAGAGCTGCATCCATGAAGGAAATCGACAGAGCTATGGAAAATTGTGCAGCAATGCTACCTAAACAGAAGCTGGACTGCAGGTTTAAGAGGAGTGGCCCTTTCCCTTTTTTCTTTACTTTTCCATGCTGAAGGGGTGTATCTCAAATCTGTTAATACAGAGGTTATTCCTCATGTGTAGTGAGTAATTTCATCACTAGGTCTAATACAGGGTTGGAATTACTTTCCTACCTACATTTAATCATGGGCTCACATGCCCCAGTTATTTCACAGGTGCACAAAAATATCAGGATGAATAAAATTCCCTACACGAGGATCAGCATCTTTTTTCAACACTTCCACATGCTGAGTTTTCATTTGTTGTTAGCAATGACTGATTTTTAAGCAGGCTACAGTATGAGATGGAACATTTTATTGCCAATTATAAGATGAATTAATGACTCCTGAAAGCAGGTAGACCAAGTCAGAAGGCACTGACTAATAACCTCTTCAAATAAGAAAATTAATCCACACACCAAAAAACAAACAAACAAACAACCCCCCCCCAAAAAACCCAAAAAAGAAAAAACCCACAGTAAAAAAAGCCCAAACAAACAAACTCAAAAAAAGCCCCTATGAATAAAACCCAAACAAAACACAACTAAGAAAACCCTGAAAAGAAAAAAAAAACAGATAGGAAGAGCAAGAACTTACAATTGCCCTTGCAATTTGCAAGTCCTAAAATCTTCAGGCTCTGTCCCTCTCCTGAGATTAATTTTCATAAAGGTTTAATCAATACTGTCAAGGGCAAAAAAATGAAAGCCAGACAAAGAATGCCATCACCATTTCTGTTCCTCAGAGTTGCTGTGGACCTTCTGTTTATTGTTCCAAGCAGAGTAGGAGAAGTGAGGTCGTGGATGCCATAGGAATGTCTGGAGATCTGTTCTGTTCCCTCAACACAAGAGGAAGCCATTCCTCTGAGATATCCTGAATATCCTGAGATATTACTGCAATGAACTTTATTAATAACAACTAATAATGCCCAAGGATGACCAGGGAAGGTATATGTACATAGGAACACAATGTCATCAAAATAAAGGATCACAACTGCCCTTTTTGGTTTTATACTCCATGAGATATCTTAGGATCTGATTTCACGAGTCTGTCACCATGCAGGGCCTTTAGAAAATGTTGGAAATTGGGCATTTACTCATAAGGATTTCCTGAGAGAATCTTTTCTGTGGTCAAAACTCTCTGTTTTCCCAGAGTCACAGAATGGTTGGGGTTGGAAGGGATATCTGGAGCCACATTGCTGCCGGTAGCTCCAGCCTGTGGATTATTTTTAAAAATTTCTTGGACATGAGGGGAAATGTTTATATTTACACTTAAGAGATAAGAAGATTATGAAAAGCACTAACAACTTCAGCACAGGGAATTTTCAGGGAAATTAATGACTAGCCGAGGTTAATGGCCCTCAGCTTCACGTTGGCCCATCAACCCTCTCAGTCAGTCATTAATTCCCAGGAAATGCCTTGTGCTTTGATTGTTATTGCTTTAATACATTAAATTCAAGTTAAAGGCTTGACTTAATGTTTAGCCACTATAAAGTAAAATACAAGGAAATGTTCCCACTGGACATACTCACTGTCAAATATATTTTTATTTACCCTTTTCTCTTTAGGCATTTAAGTAGAGGAATTGAATACTCATTGACCAATTTGCTTTGATTTTACTACTCATACTACTACTCAAGAAATCCTCCAATCTTCTTTGTAATTTATTTAATATTTAATTGAAGACAGTTTATCTGAGTTCAAATTTTATTGAATGTGCCAAATATAAATTATTACATTTAATGATAAGATGAAGAAATTAAAATTTGATCAGAAGGAGTTTTGTTGTAGCTGAGTACCACCATACTAATGAAAAAAACTTACAAAAAAAAAAAAAGACACAATGACTATTTACAATCACCAGCAGAAAGTGAAAAATCAATTACTATTTTGGCTCCAAACCAACTGAAAGGTGGAAATCTGCTGTTGCCAATTGTCCTTGTGAAATTTCTGCCATTGTGACCTCCACCACAGGGAAAAATGCTGTGGACAGGATGATGCCAGTTGTCCTTGTGAAATTTCTGCCACCATGACCTTCCCCCACAGGGAAAAATGCTGTGGACAGGATTTTTTTCTGCCATGTTCTGATAAACCTGGGTTGGATTTAATTTTTTGTAAAAAGCCAAACCAAAAAGTCCCACCACCTGGATTTAGTGTGAATTGTGGTCTGAAAGCATGGCTCCCAGCAATGGTGAAAACGTCCTGGTTTTTTTCTTGAGTTATTTTATATGTTACTCATCACATGGCTTGGCCACATATTTAAACACAGCCAGTTCATTTTCCTTCAACACGTGAAGAAAAAACTACTTTCTTCAACATCACACTCAAAACTGTCGGTGTTTCTATTCCATTCACTGGCTGAATAATGTACTCTTGCCACTGTGGAAAATAGTTGCACATGGGCTGAAAAGCCTGTTCCTGAAAGTTGCTTTAACATTTCACAGCCAAACCTTGTTTCTGGTGCCGCTCCATTAAAGCCAACAGAGTTATGATGGGGATAAAGCTGACATTGTAATGTGCCTGTGTGCTAAGGTGAGGTTTGATTTGATGTGCACATAAAAGCACATCAGAATCACTACTAGATTCCTGCATTAAGTTTTCAGGAGTCTGGGAAATGTCATGCCGTCACTGTCATGCATTGCTGAAGACAGTATACACTTAAAAGTCCTTGGGATGTGAGATGATGCTAAGTCAGGCCAAAATATGAGACAAAAGCTGCTTATAAAGGGATTCAGGCAACTTAGTCTGTATTTTGACTGATACTCGCTGGATGAGTGACATTGTATAAGTCACCTTATCTCTGCATCAGTTTTGCCAGACTTAAAAATGAGAAAAACGCTCATAAAGTAAAGAGAGAAAGAAAAAAAAAATGTTATTGTCACTTTTAATTTGATGTCCCACACTAGCAGGCCTGCCAATGCAGTGCTTGTAATGTAATTCTGAGCTACAATTAATTCCCCCTTCCCTGGGATCAGGGGCTGGGGTTGTGAGGGAGTTGGAAGCACAGTGCAGAGACACCCACACTCTTCATCCACAGCCAGCTCTGAGCTGGAGTGAGGATGACAGCTGGAACCCCAGGGGTTCATGCTGGGCATCTCTTCACCCCACAGTCTGGATTATTGACCTGACATAGTAAAGAGCTGGCTGCAATGATAATGTGGTTAAATCTCCCAAAAGGCCCAGTCCAATACTGGTAAAATGCACACAAAGTGTAGACAATCTGTTCTCATCCTACCTCTGCAGAAGGGGAACTACAAAAAAAAAGCTACAGAGAAAGGAGAGTGTCAGACATCCCGAATGAAGAGGGTTTGCAGCCCCCCTGAGGCCCCTGCACAGCTCTGCCTGCAGGCTCAAGGAGATTTCAGTGCATCCATCCACCCTCTGGCTCCTGTGGATGACACCTTCATAACTGGGAAGAGCATTTAGAATGGATGTGAGTCAGGGAGTAATTTCGGAGTCAATGCACAAATGTGAGGTACCCTACCAAAATCTGCTTTCGAGGTTGAACTATCTCCCCATGCAGGGATTTTTCTGCTCCAAATTTTCCATTCTTGAAACCAGAGTTTCTTGCCTTCTCCTGATGAAACCTTTGAGGTGTATTGGGTAATCTGTCTGGGCATTTGCACTGCTGGTGTCAGCTTTACAAAACTGCCAGCTCTGCTGTGAATGTGCCACCTTCCCCTTTCTCAGCTGGCTGTTCTCCCCACCTTCAGTATCGTCATTCTCACCGGGGTTTTGCTCCACCAGGGGACATGGTCACGGAAATGCCAGTGTGGAACAGGGGAGGAGCAGTGGCTTGGGGCAAAAAAGAGACAAAAATTCCTGGCCGTGTGTCTGTCACACCCCCGCTCCCCTCGGCAGATGCAGCAGGTCCTGTCCCAGAGCAGCTGCCTCGCAGGGCTCTGAAGCAGGACAGGGCTCTGGTCTGGCACATCCACAACAAGATGTGGAAGCAAACGAAGTTTGGGAGCAGAGAGGACAGCGGAGGAATGGTGAGAAAGCTTCCAGAGAGAGTGTGGCAGAAGTTGACAACAGGAGGACATGGGTCTCACTTGAAGAAATGCAGTGAGTGCAAGCAGTCATCACAGCTCCCAGCACCCGAAATTATTGAAATTGGCTTGCAGTGGGAAAAAGTGGGGCTGTACTGGGAACTAAACCATCATTTCCAGCCTGTTTGGGGATGGAAGCAACCTTCCAGACATTGTGTGAACAGGAGACCAGCACAGGGAATTACGCCCAGCTCTTCAGAGAGCCTGAAGCCAGGGCTCTCTGTGTGATTGTAAACTGATTCCATCCCTCTCAGTGGGGTGTTCAGGCTAAGGGCTAATGATGGTAATTGAAATTTCGACCTTAACAATTTAATTGCACAGCAAACAAATATCCTTCAGCTCTACAGCACTCTTACATTTATAAAAAGGAATTGTTTTAGCTACCGTGGTAGATAAATGCAGTGTTGACCAACTGCTAGCACTGCTACAGATCTTCACCTCAAAACTGTGTCTGAATCAAGGTATTGATTAGTTTGTTTTTAAAAAAATTCCTCAATTTTCCTATAGATACCACTAATATAAACATTTCATAGCTGCTGCAATTGCTTGCTCTCCCCTCAGCCAACTGCAGAAGTATCTACATTGAATATGTTTTCAACGATTGGTCATTATTTATTAAAATATTATATAAGAAATTTAAATAATTTATCCTGTAATAATTTACTTTATAATAATTTCTACCATATATTGAAATTTTCCTCAGTGCAAATAATGTGTCAAAACAGAAACTGAAACACAGAGGGACTGTGAGGTAAGTTGCATTGAATCTAATAAAAGCTAATAACAATAATAAACAAACAGCACAGCTACTCTCTGAAGGCACTGGATTGCATAAAGAACAATGAAAAAAAAGCCATATATGAGTGCCTCTCTCATAATTTTGTGGGTTCTCTTAATATCAGCCAGTGTGTTGCCAGGTTTTTCAAACAATACTACTGTGCCTAATTAAAGCATAGTCCTGGCTGATCCAAAATTATTTCTCAGATTATTTCTGAGAAAACTGTTCCTGAGATTATTTCTCAGGATCCTCAGGGGCATGGTCCCCCAATCTCTGCCCATGGCAGGGAGGCTGGAACTGGAGGATCTTTGAGGTCCCTTCCAACCCATGTAATTCTATGATTTTTTTTCCTACTTTGGGGGAGCAAACCTTGTGCCAGAGGGGTGAAACAATTCCAGGGCTAGTGGTGCACCACCAGTTTTGAAGCCAGGCCACTGTGATGCTCCCAAGGGTCTCGTCTTCAGCATCTCACTTGGGACTACAACCCTGTATCCCTCTTATCCCAACAGCCGTGATGGGAGCTGATGAGCTGCAGGTGGGACTGGCTTCTCTTCTTTCTTCCTTTTAGCTCAGGAAGGATATCACCAACACACGAGTCCTTTCTGCAAACATTTTGTTAATACAATTTAAAAACAACTACCACAACCCACTCATCCCTCCCCAGATCAGCAGCACACCATCAGACACCTTTCACACACTCCCTCTGTTTTCATCCAGTCTAAATTTTTCCAAAAGATCAAAAGCTGGTAACACTGCTGGCCAAGTCATATTTTCCTCTTGTCAGCTAGAACTATTTTCTTAGCAGACACATAGGATTATAGCTGCCTTTTTTTTCCTTTTTCTTTCTTTTTTTTTTTCTTGTTTCAAATGAAACTTTCCTGAAATTGCAAATAACTTGCCGGGAAGCTACAGTAAGCAGTTCAAAAGACCATTCTGGCAGTAAAATTATTTTTAGCCAATTACATTCTCTACCTCTGTCTCTCATATCATTGCCACTGCTCTTTAAGCAAGCTGCCTGTTAACATTTGAGAAGTAGTTCACAGAGACCTTGATGTGGTTTAATGTGCTCCTTGCCTTCTAAGGACTCTACGTGCAGGTTTGTTTCATACATCTCTCCTCAGGCTGGGCCATGCAACACCAGGGTACTGCACAGCTCACCCAATAGCCTAGTGCACATTTTCATGTAGTTTTGAATTATGTTTTTTAGCCTGTGTCCTGCAGCCCATTACTGTCTGCCCACCTTTCTTTAATGTTAGTTATCAACCAACATCTATGCAAGGGCTTTCTGAGGATGCCAATACGGCACGGTTAAAATCTGCTTTGGCAGATCATCCTGAACAGAGAGTTTCTCTTCTAGGATCCATTGAATGAAGGAAAAAGAATTATAACATGTGCTCTTTCTAGGAGCCCAATACTCTCGTTGTTTATTTGGCCTCCTGAGTTGCTCCTCTCTCCACAGCTCTGCCTGAAGCTTCCTCACGCCGTGCTGCACTCTGGCAAAACCCAGGTCTGATAGCAAAGCTCAGCCCACAGAGGCTGGGCATGAGGAGTCCACCTCCCTGGTGAAATTCAGTTCCATCCACAACCTCTTTTCATATGTTCATATTTACACAAAGGCAGCCTTCATGTTCCTGACTCCATTTAATCTTCCACATTTCCCCTCCAAACAGCTCAGCTCCTTTTTATTCAAATCCTCCCCAGATTCACTTCCATTGTGCATTGTAGATGCAGTCCCTTGGCGTAATGAACTCTCTCACAGCTGTAGCAACTATTGTTGAATTGTCAGTTCTATTTAAAATGTCAGGATTAACTGTTACCCAGCTGGTCATCTGAGCAGGAAGAGCATGGGCTCATTTGCTGTTGCCTGGTACATGGGAGACGTGAGAGATTTCTGCAGGGCAGCACCACGGCTTGGTAGGTTGAGAATGAAAAACTCTGGTCTCTTTCTTCCCTGATTAAATGCCACCTCTGCCCTACAAATATCTAAAAGACAAAATACAAAACTCAGTTTAATTATAATTTTCCATTAATAAGTCAAGCCCATGATTTGCACAGGAAAAAAAAAAAGTTAGAGCTTCAGTGCTAGAAATAATTTGTTAATCAAAAAAAAGTGGCTGAGTCTTTTGAGCCTCAGGATCTGTGCCTTTTCAAAACAAATATTGCAGTTTCACAATACTTGCAACACAGCCTGATCAAGGCTAGCAAGCAGCTTCACATGTGGATCACTGGTGCTGGAACTGCTCTCCATGGAATTTTTGATCCACTTCTACCCAAAGTCCATAAAATGCATAGAGAATCAGAATTTTTAAAGCAAACATTTCTGAAACACAGATTTCTGGTTTGGATCCATACTCAGCCTGGAAAGAACATACTTGCTCAAAATGGATTGACTAATTTGACATTAAGATATTACAGACTCTCTGTATAAATAAGTTCTACAAATCCTGTAGTTTCATCCACTGTCAGTTTTACTTTAGCATTTCCTCTCCTAGACAAGAGATCATAGCTTTGAGACATTTGTCTCAATTAGTTTGCTTGCCAGTTTAAACACTTGTCCTAATTTAAGATAATTACGTATCATTTAAAAATAAATTCACCTAAAAAAGTCTCACTAGAATTGTTTGCAATCAATTTAAATAATTAGCCAAAGTTATTATAACATGTTAGACTGATAGTATCTGCAGATGAGATCAATTTATCATTTGTTGATTGTGGTTCAAAACAGAGGTAAAATCCCAAGAAACTGCAATCCAACATTGAGAGCATAAAACTGTATTTTTACAAATTGAACTGTAGGGGAGTGCTGGGATTTGACTGCCTGAATTTATTCCTGGGAAAAATATCAGCCAGAAATCATAGTTGGGAACTCGGATGTTGCTTGCTTTCACTTATTTTAAGTAACACAAGAATATAGAACAGAGATTAGCCCGATATGAATGTGGGAGAGTCTTAAAATCAAGAAGCCTCCTGTACTTCCAGTGAAAACATTATTTATGATCCTCTGGGAAGAGCAGCACTAGGTTACATTCAGCAAACTGCCCAGTGAGGAGTGCTGGGCTCAGACACCTCTGCAAATTACTAGAGACAACTTTTGTATTTTGTAGGGCCAGGACAGCTTTGCTGATACATTGTCTCTGTGCAGGAATATAAATATCAGACTAAAAATAAAACCAAAGATTGAAATGGAAGTTTGTGCCATCCATTTTTATTACTTAAATGGAAATATAATTTCTTTATGCATCCCTAAATACATTTCTGTTCTAATTGGCCTGAGAAGTGACACAGATTGCTAAAATATCTGTTTTCATATATATATATATATATATATATATATAAAACATGAATTCCATTTAGTCTTTCCCTATTTGTAAGACTTCACAGTCTAAACAGGAATTGTAATTTTTAAGTAAGTGCTCCTTTTGTTGTCCTTCCAGTGTCATGTTCTGCTGGCTAGGAGGAACACCCTTCGCAATGATCTTGGGGTGCAGCAAATTCCATCATTTTTATGCGAGATTGGAAGGGCACAGATTGTCCTGCATTTTAGGGTACCAAAGTGTCCTCTAAAAGATCTTTTCCAAATGCTTGTTTCTTATAAAACTTTCTGTTTTCTAAATGTAGCTTTCCAAGTTTGCTGTTGGATGTCTTTTGTTTTGTTTTAAGGACAGTAAAAGTTATTAAATACATACTGTCAATATCAGGTGTGGGACAGTTCTGGTAAATCTTGCCAGCAAGGTACATTTCAATTATAACTGATCCTAATTTCCTACCTCTCTGGAACACCACGAAAACAGTGAAATTGCCACTAAATTTTTTACTATTACTTCCTTTCCTGGTTCATCCTGTGACCTCTTAGACCAAGACCAGGTCCCCTGAGACCCAAAAGTATAAAATTCCCAGAGTTTTGTACCTGCATATTAATTTTGGTTCCAAACTTCCCTTCTGGACAAAGAGGAATAAATTCTGCTTCCATTGCATCCAGTTGCAAAACACCTGCCAACGTCAACAGGGCCAGAATTTCACCCAGAAATTTCCCTCCACGCCACCTGTGAGGTTCCTGATGGTGATGGCACATTCCCAGCTGGAGCTCTGACTGCTGCACTTCCAGAGCTCTGCAGGATCCCAATGGGATCACACCCAGAGGACGAAGGGCAGGGCATGCCCTGAAGTGATTAATTTTTCTAACCACTAAGTGGACATAGCTCACGGGGGTTTCTACAGTAATATCTATTGCAGTTTCTCTGTTCTTTCCTTTTCTTTAACAAGATAGACCTAAGCATGGATTTTTATCTATTACTGTGGAGGGCTGTGAGCCCTCAAGGCAGGAGCCTTTTGCCCTCCCCTGGAGGAGTCAGAGATAAGCAACCTTTCTTTAGGGTCATGGTGAGCTCCCAACATGCCTTATTTCTTCATGGTAATAGCCTGTACCCCGTTAGGTAGTTGCTTTCCACCCAACCCCCTGTTTTTCCCATATAAACCCCTGCCCCTACCCCTGACAGCAGGGAGCTCTTGTCTCTGCTCTCCCCTTTGCCGGGTGGCTGGACAATAAAAGGCTACTCTGTGGAACTGCCATATGAGGCTCCTGTCTCTCTGTCCCCGGGCTTGCCTTGGGTGATTTCACCAAGAGCTGAATCACAAGAGCTGGAATCGCTTGTAGCTGAGAAATTGTTACACTTGCTGAAATCACCTGTCGCCCAGGGAGGCCTGGCAGTGCCCCTGGAAGGGCTGTTCCCTGCGGGATGCTCTCTCTAGGAAGGTCGTGGCATACCGGTGCTGATCAGCACCAGATCCCCTTGTGGCAACCAGAGAAGAGGAGGAGGTGAGAGAGAATACGTGAGGGAAACAAGAAGGAGAGAGCAGGCTGAGTGAAGAAGGAGGGGCAGGAGGTGCTGCAGGTGCTGGAGCCGAGATTCCTCTGCAGGCCGTGGTGATGACCATGGTGAGGCAGCCGTGCCCCCGCAGCCCGTGGGGATCCCCGGGGGATGCAGAGATCCATCTGCAGCCCGCGAGGATCCACGGGGCTGAGCAGTCGCTGCTCCCAGGGCACTCCCTGCCGTTGAGGTGGGAAATCCATCCATGGCTCGGAGAGAGGGGAAGGGAAATCTGGAGACTCTGCTCCTGTGCCTCACAACTTTGATTGGAAAACAGAAAAATTCTTCACTAATTTGAACGCTCTTCTATTCAACCGATTGTGAATTCATGTTTTTCTATCCTATACTGCAATATAAATATACAATATGGAACAAAAAGAAATTATTTGCTCATTTTACTTTATTTACTACATCTTATCTGCATTTATGGAATTCTAAATTATTCTTCTTTTTCTCACTATTTCCCTTCTACATTTTTTCTTCTTCTACGTATTTTTACATTCTTCTCCTTATTATTCCTCTTCTCCTTCTATGCACTTCAAAGTCCTTATTCTTATTACTATTTATCTTCTACAGCTTTTTAAATTCTTATTCCTCTTCTATGGAGTTTTAAATTCTTACTCTATTTTCTCTTCTTCTACTACGTATTGCTAAATTCTTATTCCTATCACTATTCCCACTCTTCTAAGTATCTTTAGATTATTCTTCTTCCTCTTCTTCTTTGTCTCTTCTGTCATTGTCTTCTTCACATCCAACTTCGTCTTTTTCATCTTCTTTGTCTTCATAGTCTTTAGCATCTTTGTCTTCGTCAATATCTTTGTTGTCTTCGTCGTCTTCTTCGACGTCATTTTTGTTGTCATCGTCTTCATCGTCTCC
>VZRO01008018.1:379063-471439 GCA_013397915.1 Daphoenositta chrysoptera | reverse complement strand
TTTAATATATATATTTATATATTCCACTATTATAGCTGCCAAAAGCTTTTGTCTGATGCAAAGGACACAAAATCTGAAAAACACCAGGCATTTTATCAACCCTTTTTTAATTCACTCTCCATGCAATCATGAAACAGCCTCAGCTTTTATACTGGACATTTCGGCTGAAATTATTACAAATCACATTAAAACAAATTCAGGATTTAACAATCTCATACCAGATATTTTTATTAGGATCAGACATCCTATAGCATCCAGATTAGATGCTCTGCTGCTTTTTTTTCCCTTTAACTCAGCAATAATCCTGTGTCTATCTGTATCAAGAGGGCTCTTAAAATTGTACCTTTACATGCAAGAACACTGCTCCGGTGGCTTCTTTTCCCCCACATTTTTATTTCTCTCTCCCATAAAAACCAATCCTCCATGAACTTATCACCATTGAGGACAATAGCAGAAAACAAAATGCACTGATGGAGGTTTTAGTGCCGAGTTTCATGCTACAACCCACCCTTATGGCTTGGTTAGAGGGGCACTAAAATCTGCCTTTTTTAGGGGAAAGCTGCCACCTTCTTTTTGTCTCTGCGAGCTCCAAAGGCCACAGCTGGCCTGAGGAGTTTGGATGATTTTGCTGTGAGAATAACAAGAAACTTAAAGGAAAAAAGCCACCAGATATTATATTCTGCATCAAAAAATGCTGTATGGAGCATTCATTATTTGGAACAGATATCATGCAATTTAGCAAATTATTAAAATTCAAGACAACTGCACGCCAAGTTTGGGGCATTTCCTCTGCAGGCTCAGCCGTGCTGTATTTTATTCCACTTTGCAGAGAATTGTGTTTGGTCTCCTGCAGAAAGATTAGCATCAAATATTAATAGTTTTTCCCTATGCAGAGTCAGAAGATGGGAAGTGTTTGAGTGTTTTCCATCATTCTAATAAACTGTTCCGAAAGCAAAGAACTATGGAGTGTCTGAGGTGGGGAAAACATTGCAGTGGCAGTCAAAAAAATGAGTCCCAATTCTGAAAAGCACAACAGAGAGCAGTCCATGAGACTGATGAGGGAACGCTGGGGCTCTCCAGGTACAAATGTATGCTGCAATCTCTGTATTTTCCTAAATATCAGAACATTCCAGACACTTTTTTACCCATTTCAGAAGTTCTGTGGGAGGCAGTTAACAAGAATGAAAGCTCACTTGAGGTCTGAGCAGGTTCTGAAACGCCACCCACAGAAGCTCACGGAGATCCCAAATAAAGGAGGTGAATAAAAACCTGGCTTCCAAAAAGGGGATGGGCAGAGCCTATCACACACCAGGAACTTTGTTTGCCTTCTCTGCAAATCCAAAATTTTGCTCTTTTGGCAGGAATTATTGACTTTGAGAAGGTGAACACATCAGGTACAGACCCATTGCTCTTGCAGAATATGGACAGGAAGGAACTCAGCCTTCAGATCCACCTGGAATTCTGGGGCCAACTCTGTGGCACCTCCAGATCTCATCACTTCTTTCCTATTTTGGATGCATCTAAAGGCAACCAGAACAAAGTTCAAACAGCTCAAATTTCTCCTAAATGTGCATTTCCTTCCTGAAAGGCTTTTAAACAAGAGCTGACTGCAGGAAAAACAAGACAAAGGCTCCGTAAAAACGAACCCGTTCCTTCCATAATATTTTAGATCAAATGAATGATTTAGTGAGTACAAGTATTGCTGCTATCAGGCTTCCACAGCACTTCCAAAAAGAAGTGGATGGCTGGAAAAAACCTGTGGAGAATTATTGCTCACACAGATGTGGTGGAACAGTTGAAGCTCTCGCCAGCGACGAGAGCAATAAAATCTGCCAAAGATAATGCAACAAACATAATGGTTTGCTTTGCATCTTAAATAGATAATGAAGCACCCAGAGGCAATAAATCCAGCAGTTCCTGCACTCGGGGCTCCATAAATAACAGCTCAGAGCAGGAGAATTTACTGTGCTAATAAAATTAACAGGTGACCGAATTCCGGCACTTTACTCACCCCACTGCTGATGTTGGGGGGCCACTCCCAGGAGTAAGGCAGCAGCAAGGTTTGGGATAGCGGAGCCAAACCTGAGCTAAAATGCTGTTTTGTGGCTGGGGAGAGGTGATCTTTAGGAACTGTGACTCAAATATTCCATAGCAGATCCCTCGGGAGCCTTCCTTCCCCCTCCACAGCTCCAACCACAGGAGAGGGCTCCAGGCACTTTTCCCTGTCCTGCCCCACACCAGCCCCTTCAACCTCGATGATCCAATGATTCCATTCTGTGTTTCTGCTGCAGGGACCCTTCCTGGGGTGGCACCCACCTCACCTGAGCTGCTCTCACAGCTTCCAGCTGGACAGAGCACCCCAGCTGCTCCAGCTGCGAGGAATCAGCCAGAATTAGGGCACATTCCTTTATCCTGATTCAGGAATGTGGCTCGGGAGGAGAGGGGAAGCAGAAGGGTTGCCCAGAAGTTGCAGATGCCTCATTATTCCGAGTATTCCAGCCAGGTTGGATGGGGCTGGCAGCAACCTGGGCTCGTGGAAGGTGTCCCTGCCCATGGCACTGGAGGATCCCTGAGATCCCTTCCAGCCCAAACCCTTTTGGGATTCAGTCTGGAGAGGGATGAGCTCTCACAACGAGGTGCAGACAAACAATCACCCACCAGCAGCTGCTGAGGCTGAGAGGAAACAACCTCGTACCTCAATGTTCCCTTTCTAGTCCCACCAAGAAAATCCTCTTGACATAATTTAATTACACCTACGAGGACACGACACCTCGGCAGAGGCAGGGAATTCTGAGAGCGCTGTGTCAGGGCTGATGACATTATCTGAGCCACTTCTGATGGGATTAATGTTGTTTAAGGCAGCTGAGGAGAATTTTGCTGCACGAGATAGAACAGCAACAGAACAACAGGTCCAGAGGGTGAACAAGGCTCTTCCAGGCAGAGGAGGATAATTATGAAATGTAATTATCCTTGGAGTTTCTCAGGGAAAAGAGCAAGGCTTGATAAACATTTTAGCACATTCTTGCTGTTAGGAGGGAAAGAAAGAAAGAAAAAAAAAAGGACATTTCAAGGAAATGAAAAACCTAAGGCAGCAGGTTTTGCAGGGAGGGTTTGAAATCCTGAATGCTGGGATTTGGCAGGTCATTTAAATACGTGAAAATGTTATTTAATTCATGTAACCTAAAACTGTACAAATAAAAGCAAATAAGAGGGAAGAGGATTCTCTTACAGATGTGTAGGTGTGCACGTAGGAAGGTAATTTTAAAATCTAGAACTAATCAGTGGCTAAACCTGGCAGAGCCCCCCTCTCCTTGCTGGTGGCTTCTCTTTTCCCCATCCCTCAAATCCATCCCATTCCAGCCCCATTAATATGGAGTGGATCCAACCTGGGTGCAATTTTCTAAACTTCTCATAAAATTCTGAACAAAATTATATAAAAAACCCCACAAGGGAAAGGAACAGAGCTAAAGAATCCTATTTATTCTCTTTCCCTTTACTTTTGCACTAAATTGTGACGTTCAGCAGCTCACGCTGACATTGCCCAAATGGATTTAAAATTCCTTTTCTATTATTAATTGTAAAAAAGAATTGAGTAATAGAAGACAGTGGCTATGACTGCCAAAATTGCCAAACAAAGTGGATAAAGCAGCAAAATTTTTGTCTACTCCTTACAATTCACTTTGAGATCAATTTTTTGCACATAGCAAAGAATCAATAATATGAACAATGTGCTCCCTCTCTGTGCCCTCCATTTCTACGCACACAGAAAGTGAGATGGGCTTTGCTGAGGCCCCTGAAAGCACAAAGAAAGCTGTAAAGGAAAATATTTTAAGGGAAATATGTTTTAAATAACTCTATTTTAAAATATTTTTCAATATTATTTTTTAAAAACTCCTATTTTGATAACAGTAATTCCAGAAAAGGCGACTCCTCAGAACTGCTGCAAGATGTGGTCTCCAGCTCTAAAATTCTGCTCCTTGGAGTTGTTCCAGCTCTGCCACTCCACCCCATCCTCCAGCTCAGGACAGGAGTTGTGGGGCCAGAAATGTGTGATGCTGCAGAAACAGGAGCCACAAAATGTGCAAATCTGGAGCTGCCTGAACGGGCATCCCTCGCCTTTTGTCACTTCAAATCAACATTTCCATGGGCGGCTCTGCACTGGGGCTGTTTTGTTTCTGACAGAATTTTGCATTTATGGAAAAGAATCCCAGCAGATCAAAATCCCGCAGAGCAATCAAGACTAAAAATGTGCTGGGTGAGGCTCACCAGGAGTGACTGGGGACACATCCCAGGGTGCATTCTTGGCATTTGGTGTCCCCCTGAACAATAAAACAATAAAAAATAAAATTTAAAAACAGCTGTCAAGGTGTCGAGGTGTGTTGGCCTCACGGCGAGCAAGGGAAGGCAAAACCTCATGGAAGAGCACAAGAATAGAAATGCTGCAAGAGAAGAGAAAACTCTGGCTCACCATACATTTTTCAGCATTTACTCAGATCAAGCCTCTAAAAATAAAGATGTCTGCCTTTCCCACTAAATTAGCCTCAGCCAGGGATCCTTGTCAGATACATACATTATATAAAGCCCAAAACGTTCTTAAAAATAGAAGAAAAATAAATAAACCGAAAAATAGAAAGCCAGCAAATCTCTTGCTTTGAAAGGAGAGATTTGCTTTCATATACATAAATACAAATGAGTCTTTTATCCTGGCATGTGTAGCCTTAATTAGAGCTGGATGTACAGGATTTTCCAGAAACTACAGAGGATGTGTCAATACAGATCACAAAGTACATCTGAACGGGTGCACAAAACCCCAGGGTGCAGCATTTCCTGCTGCAGAACAAATATTTGTTCCATATTTATACTTGTTGTTCTTAAAAACAAATTAAAAATCAAAAATCCATCAATCCTGCACTGAGTTTTTAATGGAGAGATCATTTAAAATTACTATCTTCTCTAGATGGTCATTTTTTTTACCCTATAAATAAATTTATTCTACTTAAAATAAATTTGAAGGCTGTTTGACTTTGTGCATCTTCAAAGTGGGATAATTTTTACCATCCTGGTACGTCCATATCCTCATTATCCATGGAGCTGGTTGGTTCTTTTGTCCTGGGAAAACTCATCCACCACAAATTGGACATCCTGGACTGATCTCCATGGGAATGGCAGAAGGGAAAGGGAGAAAAAGGAAGGACAAACAGACAGAGAAATTGCTACAGGAATTGATTTCAGAACTGCGACCTTTCAGGAGGGAAACCCCCAGCAGAGGAAAAATTTGGGTGCAAAATACCCTGGAAAATTATTGGAAATTTTTGGAAATCCAGCAGGTTTTTGCTTTATTAACAAGTACTGTGAAAACACAATTATTTCCCACACTGAAGCTGGAATGAAGAATATTTTTGAATGCTCAAAAATTTTCAGAGCTCTCACCAAAAAGCCTTCAAACTTAAAGCTTAAACAAATTTAAAGTTTAAACCCAGTAGGAAACCAATTCATGAGCAGTGAACATGAAGGTTTAGTGGTTTAGATAAATGTAGATGTTATAAACAGCTATTTAATTATTTATTATTAATTATTTAAATAATAAAAAATAATTATTTATTAATAACAATAATAAACAATAAATTATAATAATTGTTTATTATTACTTGCCATTAATAGCAATATTGGTGATCCCATGAACTTCTGAGCCATTCCTTGTGTGGGGATGGGATCCTTACCCTGCTCAACAGGGACAAAATGCAGGTGTAAGAACAGGTTTGTGGCAAATGCAGATTCAGGTCACCAGAACTATTTATATCTAATTCACAAGATTGTCTCATCTGAGGGGAAAAAAGTTTTGAGCAGACATCAAAGGGCGGGGTTTTTTTTGTTTCAACATTTCAAAGCAAAATTGTTGCTATTTTTTACTCCCCGTGTTTCATTTCAAAGTACTCCTTTCTTAAAGAGTAAAACACGAAGACATTTTTAAGGTTTTTGTTTTGTTACAGGAGCTAATGAAAATAGTTTAGAGTGACAGAGAACAAGCCAGGAGCTGTCTCAGGCATTTTGGGCTCACCTGGCAAAGCAAGAAGCACTTGAGGTTTCATTTCAGAACTTCCCAAGACAATTGAAATGGTAAAATAGGAGAAAATACAGCACGTCACTTGATAAGTAAAACACACTTAAATGCTCATAAATTATTATACTTTATGTGACCCCAGGCCTCAAATTATACTTTTAATAAAGTTTGGGTTAATTTTCTTATTTAATTATTTCTTATTTTCTTATTATTTTCTTAATTTTCGTTTTTATGGAGCTAATACCAAATAAGTGAACAGGAATCCATGCAAACACCTGCTGCTCTATGCTGACACTTCAGGTTCTGGTATTAGGCAAGTGTACTAAAATTTTATATATATANTACTATTTATATATTACATTATATATATAATAGATTTAATATTTAATATGCACCTTATCTTTTATATACTCATGTCAAACATTACAATACATATTTACTATGCATTTTTATTTGTATGTAACTACAGACACCTCACACCAGCCTCTCTACAGAACAGCACTGAGGTGTGGAGAGCAAATCTGCATTTTTGAGGTTCCTACTCACTTCTCTGCCTTGGCCCCAGAGACGGAGGTGGCCCAGCCTGGGAGATGAAATGGTTTTTTCTCTCTTGGCGAGATCTTTTCTCCTTTCAGGATTCCCTGAGCTCTTTGCTCAGGAATTGCTGTTTGCTGGGAAGGAGCTGCCTGCCTGGCTGGCCCCACCAAAGCCAGTTTGATCCCAGCAGCTCCCAAGGACACCACTCCTGAACACCCTCCTTGGAGCTAAAACCCCAGCAATCCCTGCTTTGGAGCCACACCACCAACACAGGAATATTTGGGAATTCTGCCCCCGTGCTCCTGGGAAGGACCTGGAGCTGTTGGAGCAAAGCCAGAGGAGGCACCAGGATTTTCAGAGGGATGGAGCAGATTCCAGCGTGGTAGGATTGCTTTGTAAACCTAAAATGAAATAAAAATCAAGGTTATAGAGTGCACTTCAGGAGGAAAATAAAGCAACAGACCTAAAGTCTGTAAGAGTCAGTCAAAGGTGTGAATTAGGATCTAAATAAGAACTGGGTTTTTACAGCAGGACAAAGCCCCAAACCAAGCTCCAGCTACGGAGAGTTCCTTAAAGCTCACTGGGAGAAGCAGCACTGCAAACCTAAGAGAGAGGAAATAAACCCGAATTTCCCAGCTGTGGTTCCACTGAGGAGGAGAAGAGCCCAGCAGGAGAGTTCTCCTCCAGGATGAGCTTCCCGAGAGCCACCAACGTCCCCGGGAACACCACAAACCCTGCACGAGCCCACAGCCCCAATCCCACACCAGAATCTTCCCGTTTTGATGCTACTCTGAATCAATTCCTCGAGTCTCAGGGACAGATTTCTTTGAGGATCTCACCAAGACCATTTTTTAAATTGCTGTGGGACCGTGTTATGCAGATATCAGAGCTGAAAGCCAAAAAATCAAGAATTAAAGAGGCTGGGTTGTACAGAGTGCAGTGTGCATGCACATTCCCGTGTGTACATGGAATATCACACTCCAGCTCTCTCCCACATGCTGGGAGAACCAAAATAATTACAGTTCACAACTTTAATTAAAAGACTCCGGTTTTGCTATTTTTCAATCCTTTTCTTTTTCAAATGTTGAGGCAGAAGTGGAGCATCTGAACTCTTCCAATTAAGGCAGTTCTGGAAATCTCAAAAATATATTTGAATTTGTGCTTTTTACGTTTTCTGTAACTTTCTCCAAGGCTGGTAATGAAAATCTGGCCCATGGATTGCACAGAAACCATTTCCTGAAGGCTCCTGCTCTGCTGGCCCGGCAGTAAATCCCACTCCTCCAGAACCACAAGGAATTTTCCCTTTTTCAATACCCACCAGGAAAGCCAGTTGAGGTTTTTTTAACTTCAAAAACTCAGCCCCTCAACTTTTAAACTTCTCTCAGAGATGCAGGGTGATACCACAACTCATCCAGAAGCCTATTTGGATTTAGGAAATGAATTTTCCTGGGCTGTCCTCAAATCCAGGCCATCCCCATTAGGCTTACGGGGTATCTGCTCAGGGGAAGGCAGAGAATTCTATTTACCACGCAGGTTATTCCTCTTGCAAAGCAAAAGGGGAGAGAAACAAACAGAAATTGTCTGAAAGAAGTGTTTTTACAGCCACCCACAACACATTCCTACTTTAAAAAAAAAGGAAATGGGAAATTTCCCATCAGGATTCACCTGCTGCCAGGGACTGTCACCATTTCCAATGGAATTATGCCACGTGCAAAGGAAATGTAGGTAAAGAGCATTTAGGAGACATCACCAGTCATGTTAAATACAGGAAAAGCTGAATTTCAAAGGCCTGGAGGTCCCTGAGGAGATTTTTGAAGAACTGGACCCCACTTTGTCCACACATTCCCTGGGCTCAGCCCCTCACCTTTAGGATTCCTGCCATCATTCCTTCACTATCCAGAGGGAAACGTCCTCCAGCTGGGCCAGGAGAGGCTCAGGAGGGACACCAGGAGAGATTTCTCCCCTGAAGGAGTGACCAAGCCCTGGGACAGGGGGGAGTCACCCCCCGGGGGTGCCCAAAAACCAGTCAAGGTGGCACTTTGGGATATGGTTTGGTGGGCAGGGTGGGATTCAGGTGAAGGTTGGAATGGATCATCTTGGAGGTCTTTTCCAACCTTAACAACTCCGTGATTCTGCTCCATTTAAATAAAGAACGGTGAAATAACCTCAGGGACACCTTTGGGGATCCCCACGTCCCACACAGAGTGAGTGTCCTCAGGGAATGGCAGCACAGCTCTGAGCAAAGCCAGCCAACAAAACACCAGACAGGAAAGAAATCCTGGATTTTATTCGCTTTGAAACAACCCAAGCCTTGCAGCATCACAGATATTATCCGAGAAGTGTGGGGGCTGGGGCTTGGGACTGAAGCTTTAGACAGCACAGATTTATTTGCAAATTCAAACAACCCTATTGTGTATTTTCCCTTCTAAATTTGTTGTTTCCCTCTTGCTTCCTAACAGAGACATCTCCCCTTAAAGAAAAAGGGAAAATATGCATAAATACCACGTTTGAATAATGGAATAAAAACCCATTTGCCCACTTTTCCCCCCAAAAGCAGCAAACCATTTCCACAGCACTGCCCAGGCCGTGTTTCTCCTCCCCACAGGCTCTGATGCTACAGAAACACAAAGAAGAGACTAAAAACCAGTCCCTGCTTCCACACCATGCCCTGATTTCAGCTGAGAGCAATTTCCCTGAGATGGATTTCCCCGGTGGGAATACTCAGCACCAGTTCTCCTCCTTGTCCTGGACATCTCCCCCTGAACCATCCCTCTCCCCTGAGGACAGGAGTAAATAGCACAATTTGTTCTCACAGAACTCTGCCTGCTCCTGAAATGTGAAGAAGCTCGTGGCAAATGGGCAGAACGTTAGGAATAAATAAGAAAAACAGGGCAGCAGAAATAAATCTCCCCCAATGACTTTTCTCATTCGTTTCAAATGGGAAATAGCCTTTGCTGGGCTCACAGGAATCCAGACACAGCAGATTTGCAAGTTGCAGGGGGAAAAAAATGGGTTATCTGCTGTCTGAAATATAAACTGGAAAGCAAAATGTAAAGACAGAGGCTCCCACAAACAGGCAGCAATTTAAGGAAATTGTATCAGCCAGGGGACAGGAGATGTTTGCTACAGCCATTTAAACAATAAATTGCTTTAAATTTGTACATGAACCAATGAAACACTAAATTTCACCCTATTTTTCAGGAAGCTGCTGCTGCACCCCAGCAGGGATTAAATAATACATATTGTGCTTGATTTTACAAGAAAAGTTTAATCTCAGTGCCACTTTGTGAGTGTCTGAAACTCCATCTGCCCAGAGATTCACCTCTGCCAGGTGTTATTTCATGCTCTGCCCTTGCCTACAGCAGAGTTTTCCCTCTGCAGATTAATCTGAGGCTCTTCAGATGCTCAGGAGAGTTAAATGAAAGTGGCAAATCACGACTTTGAGCCACGTCTCTCTTGCTGCTCCTCAAATTCCCACAAGATTCAGTGCAAGTGCAGGTGACAAAGCTGCCCCAGCCGGATTTCAGTGGGAATTTCCTGAGCAAAAGCAGAAGGGATCTCACTGGTCTGAATTCCTGGTGAATTTTCAGACCACACAGTGATCCGGACAGCTTTTCCCAGGAGAATTTCATCCTTGCTGGGACAACATAAAGAGGAGTTTCCATCACCACAGCAACAACCAGAGAGAGGAGGAGGAATTAAACAACCAAAACTTGGATTGGGAACACTTTCTGAATGATTTGCAGATTTTCACCTTTAGGAGGTGGCTCAGATGGCGACATAAATCTCTGACCTAAGTGAATCTCTTACCTAAAAGGGTCTTTAATTCTGTTTTTTCCTATCTTTTCAGGCCAGAGAGGAATTTCAAGAAACTTTCACAACCAAATGTATCCAAGGAGGATCCCTCAGAACTGTTTCATTTCAGTAACGAAAGTCCATGACTTTGTTGAATAATTTCTTATTTGTTCTCCTCAACATTTCACTTCCTAATCAGCATTTTCATTCCCAGCCTGACAAGCTGATTGATTGTTTTTGTTATCTGTCTCAGAGCTCCATCACTGAATTTTGAAGAGAAGTAATAGGGTGAATAAATTCAAAAGATGAAGTGGTTGAAATCAGAAATGTTCAGATTTAAGACCAAATTACAAAACTTCAGCTTTTTCTGTAACTTTAAACCATTACAGAGGTGCTGAAGTGCCAGGACTTGTATTTTGTAGAGCACAGCAAGGCCCAGGTGGCATTAAAAGAACTTATTTGAACTTCCAAAGCATTTCACACCCACGTTAAACTCCTCAGCAACTCTGCTCCTTCCTTTTATTTCCAAGAGTTAAATTGAGATTTTTTTTTTTTTTTTTTTTTTTTTTTGGCATAAGAGGGAGAAACAAGTGACTGGAAATGTGGTTCTGTGTTGGTGGGGATGAGTCCCCACCTCTCAGGAGGTGGAAGGTGATGGGGCAGGAGTCAGGCACTGCTTCTGCCTGGATCCCCCTCAGCACAAGAACATTTAGGAATTCACTCCATACATTTCAAGGATTATCCAGTTAATTTTTCTGGTTAAGTGCGTGCCTGGCACCAGCTCCAGAAAAATCTTTGTCATGGGAAATGTCAAATGATGGGAAATGTCCCATCCCCACTGCAGCTTTCCAAAGTGCTCTGAAATGGAGCCTTGTCACTGACAGAGTTTTGCAAACCTCCAGCATGGGAACACCCAAGATTTCCTTACCTCTGCACAGGAAAACGTTGCTTTTCCAGAGTTTTACAGCCAATAAAATGTTGGGACCTGCACTGGTGTGATCCACAGGTGATCAGGTGAAGGCACAGAGCAATAAACAGGTTTTTCACTCACAGTCAGAAACCTGGACAGCAGCACCTCAAGGAAACCCTCGGAGAAATCTGGGGAAAGATGGAGCAGGAATGAGGGAGAACATTGGTTCTCTAAACGTGAATAAATTCAGTTTTCAAGATGCTGTGGGCAGAGCAAGACAGGACCCAATCAGCCTACAAAAAACACCTCATTTACCTCTCTACCAAGCACTAAAACTGGTAAGAAGAGAGCAAAAGCAGCTCTGTGATGGGATCCTGGCAGAAGATGTGGGGTAAGTGAGGCTGGGAGAGGCTGAAGCTCGAATGGGCCATTTCCACCAAAACCCCAGTGAGTTTGGTGGTGGTTCAGATCGGGTGAGTCTCTGAAGCCATCCAGAGATGGCTTTAAACATTTAATTTTACCAGCCCAACACCCCAAATTTCCCATAAAACTACCAGGGAAGGCTGGTGTCACACTCAGCCTTGGGGCTGGGCTCTCTCCCTGCTCCAGAGCCAGAGGTGCTGCTCTTCTGATAACATCAGTTCCTGCTATTCCCATATTTAGCACCAAAACATTACCAGAATCATTGTTTTATAAAGAAACAGCTAAAATGCCTTTGGCCAGTGAAAGAGGAAATCAGGTTGTTCAAACAAGGCAGAACCCCTTTTATATGAGAGTGTTTTTCCACCAAACAAAGAGCTCTGAACAGAGGCTGTATCAGACAAATGCAGGATGAACTAAACTTCACAACAGATTTTTTCCCTGCATGAATAAAATCTCTGTCCACACAGAGTGTTTGCAGTGTTTCACATTAACTCAGAGCACTCAGATCTAACAAACGTGGCAAGCTCAAAAATAGGTGCCTGTAAACTTTAATCTCCTTCCCAGAGTTATGTTTTTATTAGCAGGCTGTGGGTTCCAAGGCTGTGTAGACAAACAGGGATGGATTTTATCCAGGACTTTTCCCCAGGAATGCATTGCTGCAAACAGTTTAATTTAAATGTCAGGGAGGGAGAGGATTTCACCTGAGCAATATTCAAAGGTTAGGACAGTGTGTCAGTGGAGATTCTTCCTTAATGCCACTACAATGCCTGTGGAACCACCCACAGCTGAGAATCACCAAAAGCAGCCTTAATAAATTGAAAACTCTGTTAGAAGGTGTTTATAAAATGCATTAAATTTCTCTGTGAGTTACTCAGCAGAGTGAGGGAATCTGCTGTTGATGGAGCTGTTGCAAACAGCTATTTTGAAACCCCAGCCAACACTCAGGCTCCATGCAAAGCCTCTGCGACAGAGAATCTCTGTCTTGAGCATTAATTTTCATGCCTGAGAAGTAGTCTTGCATATTTTCTCCTCATTTAGCACACCTGAGAACAATGAACGCCAAAAAAAGGAACTGGATGCTTTGTAAGTTCAGCCGAGGTGATGAATACCTCAACTCCCCTGCAACAATAGCACACGTCTGACCTGCACCCCCGAAAGGAATGATGAGCAGACATGCAAATCTTCCTAATTACCTCTCTTTGTAACTCGGCAAAAAAATGGGTGGCAACTCGAGGGAGAAGTAATCAGTCAGTCAAATCACCGAGCAGTGGAAAGGTCAGATCCTTACAGCCCAAACATTGCGAATCACAAGAAATAGAAAGCATTAAAATTCCAAATGGCTGCTTTCTGACAGAAAATGAGAATGCAAGAAGAGACAGCAATCTGTCCTCACGACAAAAACTGCCATGAGAATGTTCTCCTCAAGTCTCTTCAGTGAGGGAAAAGTGTTTCTGTGCCAGGACCATGAGGGACTCTGCTCCTGTTTGCACATTACACAGCTCAGGAAACTCACGTCATCCACTGATTCGTCCTTTCCCCATCCCAAAAAAATACTGTGAGGTCTGGCCTGGCTTCCAACCCCCCTCAGCCGCCACTCCTGGTGTTTGTAGAACCCACTGGGTTTGTAGAACATCCCAGTTCTGGGCAAGGAGCAATGAGGAAAGGTGCAGGAACAATTAGGAATCAGAGCTGAGCCAGCCTAGATCAATGGTAAGACTTTAACCCCCATTAAATCCCTGCTAGCCAGGCCAGCAGAGGGACACGGTGTTATTTTTCCTCTGGAACACTCCAAAACCCCTTGGAAGAAGATCCCAGAGCTCAGCCCCAGCCAGAGCTGGGCTGTGCAGGGAGCCTGGCTCTGGTGGCTCTGGTGGCTCTGTCCTGCTCACCCATCACCCAAAAACACCCAAGGGACTCCTGCAGCCTCCCTGCTCCCCTCCATGAGCTCCAGCCAGGACTCCAGAGTCCCAGCTGGCATTTCAGGACTTGACCCTGGTTAGGGACGTGCCTGGTGATTTCCCTTCCATGTGAAAAGCAGCATTTTTGATGTTTCCGTGCTGATGTCCCTCCCACAGGCTCAGGAGCAGCAGCTCCCGGGTGTGGAAGTGTGTGACTCTGTCCTGGCTCCTCTACAGTGTCTTCCATCAAGGAGTTAACAGCAAGTTTGGCTTTTTCTAACAACAAGAAAATAGATTTGGGGGGGCTTTTGGTTTGGATTTCTTTGGGTTTTTTTTGTCTGCTTTGTTTTGCTTTCTCTTTGGTATTTTCAAAAATCTATCACAAACCATAACCAGTTTTTGGCAAGAGGCAGATCAACAACGTGCCTTGCTCCAAAGTGATTACACCTTTAGTGACCCCATCATTACCACCACGAGCTGATTAACAAGTCCTCCTTTCCATCTTTATAAATAATCAGGATCTCGTGGGGTTTTACCATTGCATTCCCTCTTTTCTCCCCCTCTCTCCCTGCCTCCAGCCCCACAGGAAGCAATCATTTCTATGCAAATATAAATAAAATAGGAATATAACTTCTCCACACCCTGCCTTTCCTTGGGGAAGCCAATCTGCTGGCTCTGGATACACAGGAAGCACTGAGCTGCAGAATTGATCTGATATTAATGGTTTCTGCATCATTTACATATTCATGGCTCGCTTCTGGTGCACTCCTCATTCCGGAGGAGCAGAACAATTCCAAAGGCCAGGAATAATGGGAGGTGACTGATGCAAACCCCACCCCTGCAGGGTCAGCTCAGAAACCACTCAGAAAACCTCCTGAAAAGCTCCTGGCAGCTGGAGGGAGGAACATTTCCTGGCCAAGTGCTCCAAATCTCCTGTTCTCCACGGGCTGAAGCCCTCAGTGAGCGTTTTGGGCCAAAACACGAGGAACTGGGCTGCTCACAGCCATGCACGAGGTCACTCTGCTTGTCCCCTCCTGCTCAGGACTGGAAACACGGCAGATATGGATAATTATGAACAGGAATTATCAGCAGAAAGGGTTTCTGTCATCTCCATCCCTCTGCAAAGCACCCGCTGGTCCCTTGAGTAGGGAAAATCCTGCTGCTGAGGCAGAAATCCCACGTGCTCTGGACAGCAGGACAGGCTGCCAGGTTTAGGCTCAAAAGTCCTATTTTTTTCCTATTTTGTCCCCTTTTTTCCGTGATCCAAAATGTCCCACTGGGGTCTCACTGTGGGAAGAAGAAGAGGCTGTGCCCAGCACCACACAGAGCCTTCAGTGCTCCTCCTGAATGCACAAGCCAGGCTGGATTCATCTCAGCCCAGCTGCCAAAGATCTGCCCGTCTTCCTAAAAAAATTAAACTTCCTGGGAAAACTATCAACAGGGAGGAAATTTATTTATGAGAAGCTGTGGATTAATACACGGGGTGCTGATCTCAGCACGCTCTCCAGAGTGTCAGACATTAAAACCCAGCTGTACTTGCAGCTTTTTGGTATCTCTGCCCAAATACTGAAAGCAAATAAATAAATAAACAACCAGAACCCTTTGTGTAAGAACAAATGTGTCAGTCACCACTCCCAGGGAGGTTTTGCACATCCTCCAGTCACACACGGGCCTCCATCTCCTCTCATGTTCCAAAGGTCAGCAAGAAGCAGCTCCAAGAGTTTCAGGAGCTCCAAGAGAAGAAGCTCCAGGGGTTTTGTCTCTCTAAACGCCATTGGCATTGCAAATTCTCTCACTGGAAAATTCTTTCCTGGAATAGAATTCCCAGAGCAGCTGTGGCTGCCCCAGGATCCATGGAATGTCCAAGGCCAGGCTGGATGGGGTTTGGAGCAGCCTGGGAGAGGGGAAGGCGTCCCTGCCCATGGAATGGGATGAGCTTTAATGTCCCTTCCAACCCAGACCATCCTGGGATTGTGGGATTCTGTGATACGAGATAAAACACAGGTACAGGACAGAAACTCAGGGCAGAGTCTGAGCACCGAGGGTGTGTTAAAAGGAAAATACACAGTGAATTGTTAAGTCAGCAATTAAAGAATAATATCCTTCACCTTTTAAGATAATGAATACAGGTAGAAAAAAAATATCTCAGCCTGAAAAATTAAATTTTCTTCAAGCAAGAACTGCCCAAAGGTATTTACATGGGAATTCCTGTTTCCTATAGCTTCTGTATGAAAAGTAACTGCAAATTAATAAGTTAAAAAAAAGACTCCAAAAATAACTCCTAAAGATCTAAAAAAAAATCTTCATATTACATTTAGCAGAGTTTGTTTTTCTTTCCTTCTTTTCATCAAAGCCCTTGGTTGTACTTCACCTGAACTTGCTCATCTCTCTCATCTTCTCCGTGGGGAGTGAAATGAAACCCAGCTCATTGTGTGGGGCTGATGAAACGCCTGAGCCTCCCCCACCAGGCTCACATTTCCATTAATAACTCAGCCCTACCTCTAGCAAAAGAGCAAATTTTCAAAAGAGAAAACAAAGAAGTAAAAATAAATCAATGCAGAGGTGTCATTATCCGAAGCAATAAATAGGAAAAAAAACCCTTTTTGCAAATCAAGAAGAAATAAAGGGAAGCAATGGCTGAGTCAGCAGTCTGGAGCCAACCTCCCTCCTCCCTTTGTGGCTGCTGGTGTAGGAAACCCAGAAAAAGGTAAAGGGATTTCTAAGAGTCAGAAACAAAAATCAGGCTTGAAGAATCAAGCAGAAAGATTTTAGGGAACAGCTTTGCCTGAGAAAATATTAAAGATACAATTAGAACATTAGCACAAGGACAGGAGAGCAAAGAGCCGTGGTTTTAGGCCAAGCTGAGAGAACTTTTAGAAGTTGCAAATTTTATGCTTAGCAAGAGATGAAAAAGTTAAGCTTAATAATGGAATATTAGGCACTATTGTGTAAGGTATAAAACAAGCAAGTATTGTTTTAACAAGTGCACGTGCAATACAGAAGATTGGTTGAAACATCTGTCTGTAACCTTTAGAGCGACTGCTATTGGCTGAGCAGCTTTTAAGAATATTCTGTAACCTGGAAATCTCGGGGATTTTGCCTGCAGCACGAGCTTGTTTTATCTCTGGGGTCTCGAGATAGTTTATGAGGTGAATAAAACAATATAAATCCATGGAAGGTCTGCCTTGTCTCCCCCATCCTGTTCCACCACGGCGGCTGCCGGCTCCACAGGTGTCTCCTGCTTTTTACTCCTCCTGTCTTCCCTGCTTTGCTCTGGGTTCGTTTTTTGTTCTTGTTGGTGCCTGATGTGCTAAGTCAGCAAATCCTCCCACCGACCTGGATCTCCACTTTTCCTGCAGCCCCTTTTTTTGGGCAGGGCTGTGGTCCATGAGCCAGCCCCTCATTCCAGCTGGGAATTGCTGAGCTCTGCTCCGGCCGTGCTTGGAACGGCTGCCAGTGCACTCTGCTGACCTTGGGGGAATTCAGGAACACCAGCCTAATTAAAACTGTTGTTGTATTTGTTTTGCCAGGCTCTCCCTTTTATCTGCACCAGAAAGATTTTGCCTCATCACTTCAAGAAGCATCTGTGGGTGGAAGCAGTGAGTGATAGATTCAAATAATGAGGCTCAAAACGACTACAAAAGACTTTACATGGCTGTGAATCATCCATCTCCAGTGCTGCATTATTCAGAAATTAATGCAACCCTATAAATGAATAATGATTTAAATGTACTTTTAAAAATTGTTAATGCTCCAGCACTTTTTCCTTCTCTACATAATCAGAAAATTGATTATGACTACGACTAGACCTATGTTCTTAATTTAAACTTATGTAATGGGGATGTAGAAAAAGCTTTGCAACAACAGTGGAAATGGAAAGATTTCCAGGAGAGTGGAAATGGGTTTCTAACCTTCAGAATTCCCTAGCCAAACTCAGCTAATTTTAGAGGGAATTAACACCAAAAAAAGCCTCCTGGAAGGCTGTAGGGTCTAGAGAAAACTGAATTATTGCCAAGGCTGAGGAGAAAGATCCAAAATACATTAGAATGTATGTCAAATAATAAGGGTAAGGATCTTAAGGATAGTATGAGTACAGAAGGCGTTTTGCTCGTTATTTGTTTTCTCACATTACTCTTTCTTTTTTTAAAAGCAAGTTCTTAGGAGAACCCTAAAGCCAGGAGATGGATGAACAGTAGAAAAACACAAGCAGATTTCCCAGTATTTGGCTGAGGATGATTCCCATCGGGATCATCTGGTGACCAACAGAGGGTGAACAGAACCCAGTGGGATTTATGAAAGGATCTGTTTTCCAGGGAAGCTGGGGCTGCCCCTGGATCCCTGGCAGTGCCCAAGGCCAGGCTGGACACTGGGGCTGGAGCAGCCTGGGACAGTGGAAGTGTCCCTGCCATGGAAAATGGGTGGCACCTGAGGATTTTAAGGTCCCTTCCAACCCAGACCGTTCTGGGATTTTAAGATTTCACTTCTCTCTCTGGGTTTTCATTTTCAGCAATAATGATCTCTCCATCTCTCTTTGAAACCCCCTTGATGAAGAGATTCCAGACTGGCAGAGGCAGGAGTTCCCACTGAGCCAGAGACAGGAGCCACAGAGAATGGTCATCTATCCCTCAGAAACAAGGATGACGAAGAACTTTGGTCCTGCCCTGTTAATTCTATTAAAATCACCAGAATTATTCTGGTTTTAGGAGGGTGGAGGATGGGAAATGAGAACTGGGGCTGTGCATTTTTACTGAACCCTATCTGAGCAACACATCAGCTCTTCTTTAGGCACATGGTTCAAAATAGATATTATGTAAATTATTAAATGCTTTTCTGTTCAAATCACACTGGGAATTTTTCAGGAGCAGACCAGAGATGAGAAATTGTTCTGTTCACACAAAAGCAAGTGAAATGTAACAACTCTCTCCACCAAAAGGCTGTTGAACAGGGTTTTCTCTTGTGCGACAATAAAATTATAATGGATAGGTTATTTAGTGTTCACTGAAAGCAGACACTCCAAAGGCCCTTCAGCCCCAGAAGATGGTTTCAATAAAGTCATCTCCCACCAGGACTGGTTTATATTCTGCAGGTCCCCATTAAATAATCATAAATTATCGATGCCATAAAGGACATGAACTGTGCTGAGGCTACAGCCACAGACGTCCCCTCACTAAAACCTTGTAAAGGTCACTGCCACTGCAGCAGGACAGGGTTTGTCTCAGTGAAATATTGCCACAAAACCCACAGACCCCTGCTCCTTCCAGTTATTGGGGTTTGGTGAACTCCCCGTCCTGCTGATGAACGGGGAGCTCCATTTTCCTGCCCACACATCACCCACCAGGCTGGGAACACTCCCTGGCTGAGCTCCTCCTCACTGAGGATGCAGAACTCTGGGAATGTCATCCCTGGGAGCGCCCATCCAACGGGAATGACTCCAGGAATAACCCGGCACTCACCCAACAGCGGTGGCTCTTCCAGCTGTGGGCTGACTCTGTGCCATATTTCATATTACAGGTGAGGTTTTGACAATATTCAGGCACACAGATAATGACCAAACCTGCTCCTTTCTCGATTAAAATGCCAAGAAATATTTCCAAGTCTTACACCTGATTGCTTGTACTGAGTCAGACAAAACTTCTTAAGTTTAATTTCATCACCCTTAGATTAAATTTTTCAAAGGTGGTGAGGAAGAGAGGTTAAATTTTCAAGATTTTAATAGATTTAAAGGCAGACAGATCTGTGACTCTTAAGAGCTTCCCCCCTTACAAGTTGAAAAATCTGGATCTTGATATTTTTCCCCCTTACAAGAATAAAGATCTTGATCTCAATGACAAATATTGGCCAGCTGCTGAAAAACAAGTGTCTCACCTCGGTATTGGAGAGGATCTTCAGTGTTTCCTCTCACAGGACCAAATAAATGAACTATAGACTAAATAGTTAAACCAACACCACCAAATTCAAGGAGCCTGCAATTTTCTAATGGATTCCATTTCAATTTTTTTGTGCCTTTTGTTCTCTTCCCGATGTTTCTTTGTCTGTTGTTTTAATTATCAGCAGTAATTTCTGACTCTCTTGGGTGAGCTCATTCATTAGGAAAACAGCAAATTCCTACCAATGTATAGGAATTGTCTGGAGTTTAGTTCCAAAACCAAAACAGAAACTGATTCTCTTGGCATTCAGTATCAAGGAATTCAGTAAAAAAATCCTAAAATACCTCGTATCTCCCAAATCCATGTGCATTTTGTGTCCTAAATAAAGTCAGCACATGAATTAAACCCGGGGATGTTCCATTTTACACAATTAACTTTAAAGATTCATATCTAAAACAGATCAAATCTCGCTTTTCCGTGTTTTCAGGATAAATGGGAGTGTGGTTATTATTTTATAAACTCCCACAGAACAGACATGAGCAATAAACAGCAAATCCAGCTCATTGAGTGCCCCCTGGGCAGCCACACCAATGGGATGGAACTGTCCTCACCCTCCTCACTGGAACCTGAAATTAACTTTGTGTTCCTGGTTTTTACCAATTCCAGTCTCAGCTCTGCAGATCTGCTCTCCAAAGGTGCAGGGAACGCTTTAGCTGAGCCTTGTACCATTAAACAGGGATTGCCACCAGTCATAAATTATTCTCTTTTCAATGCTCAAGACTGACAAAGGTGCCAACTTTTCAATTTAATTAGGGAAATTCTCTGTAAGAGATGTGTTTTAGTCAGGTTCTGTTCTCTCGGCTTCACCTCAGGTTTCATCCTTTCCATCAGCCAAACAAATACTCTCAGCTTGTTCTCTCAGAAATCTTCTCATGTAGATAAAACAAATTATTCCATTTTACATACTCACATTTATCTTGAAAGATGCCTTCAAATCCTTCTCTGGCTGGCTGGGACCCCCACTGTGTTCCTGAGTTTCCTAAAGGAAAAGCCTCCCAAAGCAGAGGAGTTCAAGGACATCAACCCCCATCCTCAGCCACTTCCCCTTCCACCTCAACTCCCCAAATTCTGCCACTAAATTCGCTCACAGAATGAAATCATCTGTGGAAAAGCTGCTCAAAACAGGGGCAGAGAATTCCATCAGGGAGGAACAAATAAATTCATTACACTGAGGGTCTAAAGCAATAAATTCCATAGATAATTTCTGTATTAATCACAGGTTTTGACAAGAAACAGAAATTATCTTCTCATTGGAAGGACTCAGACATTAAACTTTGATTATTCCTTCTCTGCATTTTTCTCCAGTCACTGGAGAAGTCCCTGGATCCTTATGCAAGTTACACTCTTAACTATGGATTTACTCCCATTGATTTGTAATAGTGCAACTGAGGAGAAATACATCAACTTGATGAAAATGACCCATTTTTATTGACTCTGTCTGGAATGAATTTTCCTGCAGCTGAACAAAAAGCGCATTTGTACAACCTGAACTCCTCCCGTAGTGCAGAATCAGAAGCAGCAAAATGGACAAATAACTGAACTGAACCAGCTCTGTCTGTTCTAATCTCAGCCACAGCTGCTAAAATGTTGTTCCCCAAATTATTTTTCCATAGTTTGAATGTAGGTATTGCTGTTACAGCAATATCCAGGCCATACACAGTAAAGTAAATTAGAATATTATTTTTAAATAATTAACCTTGCAGTTATGGTTACTCCTGGAGAGTGATTTTAGTGAGTTATGGAATAGGCAGGGCCTGGGATTCTTAAATTTGAAAAGTGGTGCTTCAGATTAGTTTAAGAATTGAAAAAAATCAGAACCCCATGAGTTTTTAACACAGGAAAACATCATAATATAGAATTCACAATTTGGAATTCTATGAGGGGCTGTAAAGCAGTTGAGAACAAACACACACAAATGCTGTTGCCTTTCCTGTCTGTGTGAAATTACACATACTCATTTCAACCCCAGGAACTGGACTTATCCCAGAATTCCCCAGTTCTTGGCTTTTATAAATTATAATCTTTTTTTTAACTATTTGAGTAGTTTGATTTTTCTAAAACTTATTGAGTGGCAAGTGGCATGACATTTAAACCATGATTTAATATATTCCTGAATGACACAAGCATCACTTTCACAACAGGCAGATTTAATAAAGATTTAATAAAGTTTTTGCCATCCTGGGTAAGAGTTTAGCCAAGTTATCAGTGCCTTTTCTAGGACCTATCAATTCGGGTGGTATCCTTTTGTGACATGAACATAATTCTGCACACTTTAAGTGCAATTAGCTGACTGAACATGCACATACGAGAAATCAATCAAAACTGGACCTTATAAAAATCCTTCTGTTGAGGAAATGAATAAAATTCCTTGAAATAAAGAATGTCCAACACTGGGGCAGTGACCTGGAGGCAGAGCCATGGAATGGTTTGGGTTGGAGGGGATCTTAAATCCCACCCAGTGCCACCCCTGCCATGGCAGGGACCCCTCCCACTGTCCCAGGCTGCTCCAGCCCCAATGTCCAGCCTGGCCTTGGGCACTGCCAGGGATCCAGGGGCAGCCACAGCTGCTCTGGGAATTCCAGCCCAGCCCCTGCCCACCCTCCCAGGCAGGAATTTCCTCCCAGTCTCCCACCCGACCTCCCCTCTGTCCATCTGGAGCCACCCCCCCTGTCCTGTCCCTCTCTGCATGGACCAGACACAGAATGAAGCCTGCAGAGCACAACCCAGGGCACGGAGAAAAGAAATATTTTATTTTTTGGGGGGGACTGGATTTAGCCTCCTTCCCTCCACGAACCAAACTGACCTTATTTACTCTGATATTTTGGAGCTCAGGAGCCATCCAGACCCAAAGCTGAGAGCTCCATAAAATCCAGGAACTCTTCCCCTGGGAATGTTGCACTGTGGGGAGCTCAGAGAAAAGAGAGGGCACCTGCACTCGTCCCCTGTTCATGAGCCAGGTGACCTCAAATCCTGCTCTGCCATTTAAGCACAACTATTTCCCAGAGGTTTATAAAATAACAGCTTTTGTAAAAATAAAAATGTGGTTCTCTCGCCCAAATCCTTGATCTGACTGCCACCTATTTCATCGTAGTCATAAACATTTTCTTCCTAATACTGTTATCCTTTTGGCAGTTTGCAAGATTGCTCTGTGATTGTTTCTTTTTATTCTCACAGGCCTGTGAATTATCCTGAAGAGCCTCCTCTTTATTTCACTTTTTTTGGATCTTCTTTATTTTATGGCATCGGGGTTTATCAAGCTCATAACCACATCCCCGTGCTTTTTCCCATTGAAATGCAGCAGTAAAAGATGCGAAAAAACCCTGAAACTGTTTCAATTTTCTGAAGCCAGGGGGTGAGGTAAAAGAGAAAGCGGGTTTTGAACAATTTTGTCCTAATAACTATTGATCCTAGTGGGGAATTTCTGCAGCAAGCAGCACGAAACTGCCAAAACATGCAGCAGAAAGGGATTCTAGGTGTATGAAGAGATAAAATAATCTCCCATAAATCAGTTAAATGGCCAATCAAGCAGAAGACACAAATCCAGAGGAATCCTGGCTTCAGCAGCTCCTGGATTTCTTTAATGTGCTTTAATCCTGTTAAGATTTCAGAGGCAGAGCAGAGACTGAGCCTGAATCTCTTCCTGCTTCTGCCTCATTAAGCAAGTCCAGAGTGCATTAATTACATCTGATCACCCTGCTCAAGGCAGAGAGGCCGTGCAAGGTGCGAGTCGGGGCTGCAGAACATTTATCAGAGATGGCAGGGCACCAGAACGAGAACTCCCTGACTTGCAGATCCAAGTGAGAGCTGGAGATCCGAGTTAGCAGAGCTGGGTTTGGTGAAATAACTCCTTTCATCTACGCGGCTGATGCGCGGGAAAAGGAAAACTGGAATTCTGAGAGCTGTGACGTTATTTTCATTTTTCTGGAGCTGTTTCTGGGTGTGACACTACAATTTCACTGTGCTGCTTCAGGCCTCACCTCAGTTCCTGTCCTCAGGGTGCAGAAGGGAATCCTGGGCGGGATCCCAGGAGCCCAAACCCACCTGGAGGATGATCCAAGAAGTTCCCTGTGGATAGGAGAGGGCTCAGTGACATTTGCTGCCACTGCAACCCACTCTCAAATCCAAACCTCAGGGATAACTGCTGCTCTCCCCATCCCTGCACACGTTCCTAGTGGAATTCTCATTTTTTAGCATAAATAGACAGTATTTCAATGGAATTTACCTAATGGCCTGGACTGTAATTTGCAGTAACGCTGTCCCTGCACACCTGCACAAGGCTACAGGAAGCCCTCACACGGTGACATCTCTATTTTATAACCCCTCAGATGCAGCCATCTAATTCTCTTTTCTGTCAAGACTGGAAAATGGGCAAGAAAAATTCTGATAAAGCAATTTTGTCAGGGTGTCCTGACCTCTGTTACAGGGAGAGGTTTCAGGGTGGTGGATGCTGGCAGAGGTCACACAAAATTTACCCACCCAGCTCTGCTCACCTGGCTCCAGCCCCGTGCTGCCCACGAGGATTCTCCACAATTTGGGGGTTGTTCAGTTCACAGGTACAGCCACACCTCAATATAGAAATATTCTGTGAAAAACAAAAGGATTCTGGCTTTAGCAAGTTCCTGTGTTAATATCTGTCACCCAGTAAAAGATGTGACACTCACCAGTCCTTCCATCCAAGCCATCTCAATTTATACAGAAAATCCACTTAACTTTTCAGGAATTCTTGTGTATTCTGCCAAACCTTTTTAAAACTACTGATATTCACAGCATTTTTTTCTCAGCAATTAGAAAATCTCTAAGAAAAAAAGCTCATTTTTAACAGTGTCACAGAATTAACAGATCCTTTTCCTTTCTTCGTCCCCATCTCTGTCAGAAATGAATTTCAACAAGGAGAGCTCGTTAAACGTATTTAGCACAAGTACCTGAAGTGGATTTTAATAGTTTCAGTATTCCTAAAATACCTCCTGTGAAAAACACGTAGCCAGAGGAGCACATTAGCATGTGCTGCAGGGATTTTTAAGTTGAGTTTTCAAGGAGGCTTCACTGCCGACCATCTTCGTTAGGATGGATCATGAAAACCTTTGGAATTCTGCTCCAGAGGCCACCTCACACCACATCCCCTGGCAGTGCCTCTGTGCAACACCACCAGGCCTCCCAAACCTCACATTCCCTTTGCAGAACTGATCATTTGTGATGTTTATACACCTCAGGAATTATCTGGGGGAAGAATTACAATTATTCCGTTGTTTAACGCCCTAATTTAGATGGAATCAGCCAGGTTTGGGGTCTTCAAAATCCTGTGCATCCCCACGTGGCCATCCTGGATTTATAACTTTGAATTGTGGAGGGAAATTTGTGCAACTGGTGTGGGAGCAGTGGGAAAGATCCCCGAATCCATGGTTTATTTTCCAAACAGGAGCAGTCTCACGTGGAGGTGGGACAGGAGGAATGGAAACAACCTTCCCCAAATCCAGGTTTTTTCACAGACATGAGCAGTCTTCATTTTGGAGGTGGGACAGGTGCAATAGAAAGAAACGTCCCCCAAACCCATGGTTTTTTACAAACATGAGCAGTCTCACGTGGAGGTGGGACAGGAGGAATGGAAACAACCTTCCCCAAATCCAGGTTTTTTCACAGACATGAGCAGTCTTCATTTTGGAGGTGGGACAGGTGCAATAGAAAGAAACTTCCCCCAAACCCATGGTTTTTTACAAACATGAGCAGTCTCACATGGATGTGGGACAAGGAGGAATATAAGGAACCATTCCCATATCCATGGTTTATTTTACAAACAGGAGCAGTTTCATTTTGGAGGTGGGACAGGAGAAATGGAAAGAACCTTCCCCAAATCCATATTTTTTTACAAACATGAGCAGTCTCACGTGGATGTGGGACAAGGAGGAATATAAGGAACCATTCCCATATCCATGGTTTATTTTACAAACAGGAGCAGTTTCATTTTGGAGGTGGGACAGGTGGAATAGAAAGAAAATTCCCCCCAAATCCATGGTTTTTTACAAACATGAGCAGTCTCAAATGGACGTGGGACAGGAGGAATATAAAGAACCATTCCCAAATCCATGTTTTTTGCAAACATGAGCAGTCTCACATGGATGTGGAACAGGCGAAATGGGAAGATCCTTTCCTAAATCCATGGTTTTTTGCAAACATGAGCAGTCTCACGTGGAGGTGGGACAGGAGGAATGGGAAGATCCTTCCCTCTCTCACAGAGGCCGGGATGTGGAGATGCTGGGATGAATAAATGGCAGGGTTTTTATAAATGTTGGAGTCACAGGTAAGAAAAGCTGCTCAGGAAGAGGGACAGGACATCCACGTTATTGCTCACTGCAATTCCAATTACTCCAAGGCTTTTCCACCTCTGCAAATGTCAGGCACTCTGAAAACCCCACTGATGTCAAGAGTCCTCCTCCCTTTTAGGAATTTTACCATAACACAGGCCTCAAGCTGAGATAAATCATTTATCAAACAGATTCTCTTCTTCGTGGCCCAAAGTTTGCTCCAAGAATTTTTAATCTGCAGAATAATCGTGCCAGTCCTTGGTACTGACACTAAATATTGAGAAGTTATTTCTGGCACAAATCCAGACTACACTGTGCAAACCATGATCTCGTATCTTGCATTTCTGCACATCGACCTCTCTGAATTATTATCAAGGTAAAAGGCCCAACTTCCAGGATTCCCAGTCCATGGCCACTTGAACTTGGATTTTAAACACTCCTCCTTTTAAAACATATCCTCCAAACATTCTGTAAATAAAGCACTTTCCCTTTTCCCCAGGCCTATTTTCCTAAGGTTTCCCAGCTCTAATTATTATAAGCAGTATCTTCATGCTCTCCTGCTACGTTGCTCGAAAATATAACCAAAAAAAAAAAAAGGCCTATTTTGGAAGTTTCTTTGAACTTCCTAAGTCGATGATTTCTTACATAACTGCAATAAAAACCTCTGGGAAAGAACCTCTTACGAGCACTGTGTCAGCAATTTTCGCTTATTACAGATGGCTTTCTCCCCTTCCACAGAACCATTTAATGAATTAAAACTCAGGATGGGATCATATCGGAGCTGATAGCAGCCAGAGATTTTCCTGGGAGGTTTTTAATCTGAGATTGGGAGCTAATTTAGGAAAGGGCTTCAATGAGGGAGGGGATTCTTCAGTGGAGCTGAACTCAGCCCTTCCAGGGGAGCTCAGCACCACAAAACCTCTCCCGTCGGCAGAGCTGCCCTGGGCCGCTGCCATCCCGGGAGGGAAAGAGTTAAATGCTCCAAATTTCCATATTTGCAGGTGCCTGGGAGGAGTTTTGACCATTTATGGCCAGGAAAACCTCCAGGAGCAGCTGCTAGAGGCAGCAGATTGCCTAATTCAAGACCTCAACAACTGGATGTATCCTCATTTGTTGGGTTCAATTCCTTGTCCCTTTTCCAGCCAATTCTCCTCTCATTTAAAGCAGGAAGATTCTCTGTCCTCGCTTCACTCTTAGTGCTCCCTGTAAGAACAGTTCCCAGAAAAACCTATTTATATCCTTATGGAGTCTCCACTTGCTGCTAAGAGTTTGATTGGACTAAGAACTGAAAATAAAATTAAAATAAAATAAAATAAAATAAAATAAAATAAAATAAAATAAAATAAAATAAAATAAAATAAAATAAAATACAACTTTCCATTTCCCTCTATCCATCCCTGCAAAAGAAACTCGAACTGTTCCCCCACAGAAATCTGCTTTCTAGGATAATTTTTAAAAAGGCGATGAAAGAAACAGGAAGTGAGGACAGAAAAAGAGGGCAAAAATCCTGTATTAACATTTCATAATGGGAATTGCAACTCTCTGCCTTTTACACCAAATCTGATTACAAACAGAGCACAAAAGACAAAGTTTTGAGAGTTTGATGTAAGGTTTTGGACTCTCCTTTCTCAGCCTGACTTTTGCAGGACACTTCCTGCCCAAAGGTTTTGGACAAATTGGTGAAGATTTGATTTATATGGGGGTTTTAAACAGAAATGCTTTTATAAAACATCAGTTTCCTGCTGGCTGAAGACAGAGGAAATCTGGCATGTTTAGGGTGACCTTATGTTTTCAGGACTTTCACTTTTGTTTCTTTGCAGTTGTGACATTTGCGGACCTGAAGGAGCAAACCCGAAGCTCCAGGCAGAAAGGTTTTGGTCCCCACCCTCCCCTGGCATCATCCACCCCCAAACAATGCTCCTTTTGCTTCTGCAGGGTGATTAAAACCAAATTCCTCCCCACAAACTCCTTTTCTCCCCACAACAGCCACTCGTGCAGCATCACCTGACACACAGAAGATGCAGCATCACTGCTGCCACTACAGCCTGACATTAAAAAAGCAGCTTAAAGGCGTGTTCCCCGATTTACAGGGATGGGAGGTGACGGATTTAATTGAGGGTGGTGGTTTTCATTCACAGGCAACAACCCTGAGTGCTGCAGGGGACTGGGAAAACCTCGGTGTCCTGTGAAACTCCCATGATCACAAAGGGATTTTAGGGAAAATCAAGGGATAGGCTAAGCCAGACTTAAAGAACTAAGTGAGAAAAGAGCTGAAGCAGAGAACCCAGTGCACCCAGAGATTTTCCTGGGAGGAGATCTGCTCTGAGCACTGCAGATCCTCCCAGGAACTCCCAATCTGCTGCACTCCCAGCACCAGAGGGAGAATCATCACAGGTAGCCCCAGGCCATCTGTTCCAGGCTGGAACTGAGCAGCAGCAAAACCCTCCCCGTTTGCCTTCTGGAGCAGCTCCACGGAGGGGAAAGCTGAGCTCCAGGAATTGCTGCAGGTTCTGCCACCCCCAGTGAGAAACTCTGCTTATTCTGCATTTTACAGAAGCCCTCGTTGGCGATTTTTTGTTGTTTAATTCTATTTTGCATTTAATTCTGGTTTGTTTTGCCAGGGAAAAAATGGAGACGCAACGTCAAAAGGAAGAATTGTTTGGTATCTCCTCTCCTTTTGAGGCTGCTCCCATCGGCTCAGGTTTATTTCAGGTCTGAAAGGTTTGACCACTACCCAGAAAAACTCGTCCTGACCATGGTGAACTTGAATGTGGCAAAAAGATAAAGTGGGTTTTTACTGTCTGGTGTCTTCCAACTGCCCCCAAACACCACTAATTATCCACCAGGAACCGTGTGAAATAACATTTAACACCCTCTTAATTCCAGTCCTTGCTTCCACTATTGTCCTTTTGCAATTTAAGTGTAAGAACCTCACCTTCAGGTAAAGTTATTAATACATAATTCAAGAAATAATCCTACAGCACCCATAAAAGCCATTTGGTTTTTTTTTCATTTCTAGGCCAAGTTATGCAACAGCAGCAGAACAATATAGCCAAATTCTAATATTATTGCAAGCAGATAACTAAAAGTAAACAAATAAATCCATAAACATTAACATTTTCATTACTTACATCCTAAACACCGTGCTAACAACCAGATAAAAAGCACAGCAGAGATTTCTTTAGCCCTGGCGTTATGAGCTGCAAATATTGCCACAGTAAGTCAACAAGCAAAGTTTTTATGGCTAAATATGTAATTAAAAAAGAAAACATCCCGTTCACCCAGGAAAACCTGAGCTGGTTTGAAACAGAACATCTTGGTTGGAATTCAAGAGGAAGCTCCTATCATTAAAAATTCAAAAATTTAGTTTGCCTATTTTTTATTATTCCACAGTGGAAAAATATATTAATTTGAGCTAAAAGAGAGCACAATTTCTTGTGTAATAGTAGCCCTGAAAAAAACCAAAAAAAAAGCACCTCAGGACTATCAGGTGTGGGATGAAACAAAAAGTTGAAGTAACATAAATTTCTTGGCAGTTTTTCAACGTTTTGTGACTAAAATACTGCCCTACTTTGCAGCGTTTTTGCAAAGCTGGTGTAACTCCATCCCGTAATCCCTACACCACAACTTCCAAAACCTCTTGGCTTAAATGAACAATTCTTTTAGAAGATTCTCAAATACCAAGGAAGTCTTTGTGACATTTAATATTTCTCTTAGTTAACTGGGGCATCACAGAAACTTCATCCAGTGCTGCAATCACAGTTAGGGGCAGACTGATCACTAAGAGGATACTCTCAGGTCTGGCTTTTTTCTCATTTCACGTCATCTTTTACACCCTTTGCCAGTAAAGACCTCAGAATTAAAGCCAACAAATCTCCTTTAGGGCACCGAAGGGAGGGCTTTACTTGGTAAAAACAAGGTAGGACAAGAAAATTAGAGAGGAAAATAAAATTTTATAAAGTTTCCCTAATTAGCTGATGTTTACAAATGGTTTCTACCATTCCAGCTGATTTTATCATGTCCTGAAAATACCTCTTTAGCCATAATTGCATTATGCTGCAATGACAGAACTGCACTGATTGCACATCAGGGACAGAACTCAGGCCATGTGAGGGGGTGAGATAAAGAGATAAATTGCTTTACTTATTGAATGTTTAGTGCAATAATTAGTATAGAAAAGATCCCATGGAAAGCTGTGTCAGCAAGCATCTATCACCTCTCCAGAAACAGGCCTGAAAATGGGGCTGCTCTGGTGCTTTACCTGTGCCTGCACCACTGCAGCCATTCATCTTCTCCATGGAGTGGCAGCTGAGTGCCCAGGTCTAAAATGGTGCTTTTTTAGTATTAAAAATATCCCTGCAAACATTATTTTTGTATCAGTTCCTGGCCAGCCTGGGCAGAGCTGCTTCCCCACCATCCCTGCTGGGATAACTCTTCGCTGGATCTCTCCCTGCTGTGGAATTTTGGGGTTATTTCTCACTTGGTACCAGATTCTGCTCCTGTTTCCAGCTGCTCCTGGCTCTGTCTGCTCCCTCTCTGCCCTGCCCTGCTGAGGCACATCTGGAATATCGATTTTAATTCCAGGCTCCACAGCTCAGGAAGGACAAGGAGCTGCTGGAGAGGGTCCAGAGGAGGCCACAGAGATGATCTGGGGTCTGGAGCATCTCTGAGGAGGAGAGACTGCAGGAGCTGGGCTGGTTATCCTGGAGAAGGGAGGGCTGAGAGGGGATCCCACCAATCCACATAAACATCTCCAAGGAATGTCAGGAGGATGGTGCCAGGCTCTTTTCGTGGTGTCCAGCAGCAGGACAAGGAAAAACAGCCATAAATTAAAAGACAACAAGTTCCACCTCATCGAGAGGAAGAACTTTCCAAGGATGGGGACAGAGCACTGGAGCAGCAGCCCAGGGAGGGTGTGGAGTCTCCCTCCGTGGGGACATTCCAAACCTGGACTCATTCCTGTGTCACCCGCTCCAGCTGACCCTGCCTCGGCAGGCAGCTGGCCTGGATGATCTCCAGAGGTCTCTCCCAACCCAAATTACTCCAAGAGTGTGTGCAGTGCCCATCCATGAGGATGCTGCCTGCCCAGCCCCTCTCAGGGCCCCTCCCTGCCCTGCTCAGGACGGGGCTGCTCCGGCAGCACCGCGGGGCTGGGAAGGAGTGGGCTGGGAGGGAAAGGATCTTAGAATAACCCCCGTGCACAAAGACTCATGAAAATACATGAAGGATTTCCCCTGGTATCCATTCAGCCCCAGACTGTGTTTACCTCGCTGAGATACGGAGCTGATTATTCATCAGCAGGATCTCATCAGGAGCAGAAGGCTCGGTTTCCACCCGTGACAACGATCTTAAGATCACATCAGCACATTTTATGATTGTTGTGACACCAACACACCCTCCCCAGGTACGTGTAAACACCTTTTTTTTTTGTTGTTCCACTGGAACAGCTCGCTGGGTGGCCTCCTCACAAAATAATGAGGAATAAAGGTGTTCCCAGAGATCTGTGTAAAGAACGACTCATCCACCCGAGGAACAGAACAGAACAGCCTCTCTGCACACCTGTAATAAAAGCTGCATGGCTGTTTTGATAGCACCGAGTCCCTAATCAAATAACAGGCAGCTTGCATCATTAAACAGCAGCATCCTGAGAGGCACTGATAGAACATCTTCACCCTCCGTTCAACCCTGGCCGATGCAAACACAGCTTCACACAATATCCAACAGCAGTTCAGCCTGTCCAACATTAAACTTACAAAGACCCACAAGCCCGAGAAGCGCCTTCAAAGCTACGACAAAAATCAATAATTTGTGGGATTTAACACAGTGAAGGAATCCTCTCCATACTAATGACAAAACCAAAAGCTGGGGCTTATTAAAGTCACTGAGGTCCAGCCCAAACCATTCCTTTAGAGTGAGCCAAGCCCCAGGTGAGTCTGGAGTAGCAGAGTCGTGACAATCTATAAACAAAGGAGGGGTCCAGGGGATTCTGAGGCTTAAAAAGGAGTAGGAGCAGCTCATTAGGGACTGAAATTCATAAATCTGGAGTGCCCTGAGAGCAGGAATTCAGACAGGTGCCACGGCCCCACGGAGCACACTTGCCTCTCCTGATAACCCTCGGAGCCGACGCTGCAACCGCTCCCTGTCCGGAGCTGTCTCTCCAATTAACATAATTGAGCTGAAATTCCCAGACACCGCTCCGGATTAAATTAGCTCTGCTGTAGCTGCTGCCTCGGGGATGTTTGCTCTGACAATCTCCAGCCAAGCAGCATCTTTAGCCACTGTCAGTAAAACCCATCTCTCATGCTCTGCTTTAGAAACCTTTCTTCCTTAATATTCACTCGAAATGCATTTTCTGGAAAACTCCTCACCCTAACGCACCGCTGCCTATTTTTATCCAGCTGACAGCTGCCCTGCAACTTCCCCAAGACGTGGCAGCCCTTGGAATGTGCATCCAAGACAGGAAACACCTTCTGCCCACTGCCCTGTCCCCGTGTGCACACGCATGGATTCACAGCCTGCAGAGGGAAAGGGAGGGAATCTGGGGATGTGAAGCATCTCCTCGTGTTCAGACTGAGGAAAAGATTTCATTGTTGCCTTTCCAGATCGTTTGAAGAGCTCCAACATGACCAAGCTCCCAATATGTCCCATATTTGGGAGAACAAAGCTCATTAAATGCTCGATGCTGTCACTTCCAAGCTCCACAAAATGCACAAAGCAGAGAATTTTCTGTTTGGACAGGAACATCAGCTCCATGATCTGCCATAAATATTTTTTTCCCCATAAAATCAGTGTTTTTTTCTAATTACAGGTTTGTATCCAAATGCAGATTCATTATTACACCAGCTGTCAACCAAATACTAAAATCAAATAAATAAAGGTGGATTTTTTTACTCTGGAGCACTGTAAACTGCAGACTTGAAAATATTCTCCATCAATCAGGTAATAAAAACTTTTCCCTTCTACAGCTATTCAGATTTTCTGGGAATGACAGTTATTGGTAATTGAGTAAAGCTGCTAAAAAACAAAACAAGGAGTTGCTTTGATTGATAGCAAGGACCTTTCGCTGCCCAGTTATCTGAATCCTGAGTGTAAAAATGACAATACATCCCCCAAGCCATAAACCTCCATCAGACATTAAACCAGAATTAAGCCTTCAGCCCAACTTTAACTTGTTAATCCCATTTATTCCATTCTTTGTTTCCTTCCTTAAGCAGCTGCTAGGCCATGGAAGTTCATTATGACCTGCCCTGTGATTACTCTTAAGTTTTCTTAATAGGCACTTGAGCTTTTTAAAACCCCAAATAAATTGTAAGTATCACTTCTCAGTTATCTGTTATTCTGCTGACCCCTTGGAGGAAAGAAAGTTTTCCTTTTGGGACTGCTGCAATCTATCCTTGGAATATCATGCTCGTTAATATTCTATAGTTATTTTGCAGGTAATTTACTAAATACTGAGGTAAAAGCCATTGGTTTGTAACTTCTGAGCTCAACCACAGTGTTTTAAAAATACAGAAAGCATCATTTTCCTTCTTGTTGGCCAGATTTTATCAATAAGATTTTAACAAAATATTTTAACTTCAGGAAAGTTATTTTTAAAAATATTTTCAACAAAATATTTTAACTTCAGAAAACTCCTTCTTTGGTTTTTGGAGATGTTTTATGAGGGAGCTGCCTCCATTTCAAGGAATCCACTTCAATAATGCCCCCAGTTGTCTTGTGTGGTTTAAATCTACGGAATCCCTTGGTGTGCCACCAGCTCAGAGCACAGGCAGCAGCCCCAGATTCCCAGGAAGGACTGTGATTCTGACAAAACGATGCCAAATAGATTATCTGCATCTTTAATCAATAGTTTAAATGCATATGGAGCATTGAAACATGGTGTTTACTGCACTGTCCCTTGTGGAGCATAATTATGTTTTCTATACATGAAAGCAATTTAATTTGTTTGCATCAAGAGAGGCACTCGTGTAATATCCAAAATAATAATAATGTGCACAATGATCCAGACAGGATTTAATTTTTTTTAACAATTCTGTACTAAACAACACGACCCATTATTACTTCAGCAGACTATCTGCAGCCAGCATTAAAAAAGAAAATCAGAAGTGAGCTCAAGCAGAAATGAGAGATGGTTTGATTAAACCCTGTGTTCCTCCACTCTTCCTCGGGACTCAATCTGCTCATTTCAGTGGGGTTAAATAAATCAAACGAGTGCCAAATTAACGTCGTGTCTCTCCCATGCCCTAAGCACAGGATTTGAACTCTTCCTGACCTAGAAGTGCATCTTTAGAGAGGGAACTGATTGTGTCAGCCCCAAAACTGGACAGGTTTCGCTGCCTTTGTGGATAATTCATGGAAGTGTTACCTTTGGAAAGGTTTGGGTCCATCTGGGACACGGAAATCCAACGCCAGAGTTCCACCTTCCACTCCTTGTCCTCGTGGACACCACAGCGGTTCCGAGCCCCAGGTCTGCAGCTAAGGGGTGACACCAACACCAAAACTGACAGAACCAAAGACTCCTGGAATGTGCTGAGCTGGAAGGGACCCACCAGGATCATCCAGTCCCACCCCAGTCCCAGCACAGACACCCCAACAGTCCCACCCTGTCCCAGCACTCCCGGAGCTCTGGCAGCCTTGGGAATGTCACCGTCCCTGGGGAGCCTGGGCAGCGCCCCAGGACCCTCTGGGGGAAGAGCCTTTCCCTGATCCCCACCCAAACCTCCCCTCTTGGATGGCTGTAATGGAGTTAGGACTCTGTTCGGGGTTGTTTTAAATGTCCTTCCTGTCAATTTTGTTATTCAAGTATAAATAGAGAATGAAAATGTCTTATGTTCACATAATTGCCAAGAAAAGCAGAATTCAGTGCTGAACTGTCCTCCTTTGTCCTTCTCCACAGCTCAGTGTCCCCTCTACAGGACAGGCACTGCTTCCATCCCCTCTTCCCATCTCCAGAGTCAGGTATGGGAAACCAGAGGCTAAAAACAGCCACTCTCTTTGTGGAATTTTGGTAACAGAGCTCTACCATGACTAAGTGATCCGTTTTGACGTGCGATGCAAATCTGAAGTTAAAAATATCGTTTTCCCTCAAAGTTAATTATGAAACATTAGGGAAGACTGAAATAAAATCTACCACGTTCCTTGCAGCTTTCCTGAGCAAATATGGAAAACACAAATCACTTTAGAGGGCTGCTTCAAGGTAGCAGACACTTGGTAACTTTGGGGTTTACTTAAAGCAGTCTCATGTCTAAATCCTGTGGTTTTGTGGTTGCATCTGGAAGTGCTACAGCTAACAGATGAAAATCACCTCAGAAATACGACTGGAGTGCATCAGAGTGAACAGGTACACGGACAGACATTAATGAATGTGCTGAAATGTCATCCTCACGTTGAAAAAGCACTGATCAGTTACCACAAACCAAAAGAAAAACAGGAACACTTGAGTGTTTCTGCCCAGAAAGGAGCCCTTGGGAAATTTAAATTCAGCTGCTTTCTAAGCTCCAACCTCTCCTTGGGCAGGAGAGGGAATTATCAGTATTGCTGAAGCTGCAGAAATTCCATTATTTTATTTTCACATGGAGATTACTGTTCTCTTCTTCTCCCTTTTAAGCCACTCCAGAAAGAAAGGTGTTTCAACACAAGCAGAGGTTGTTTCGGTGGTGAATTTTTAAAGATAGAGCACAAGAAGGCAGAAATAGCAACATATTCTTCCCTCTCTTCTCTTAGCACCGTGCCTCGATCTCTGAGGAACCTTTCTGCCCTCAACCCCAACGCCTGAACACTGCAGTTAAATCTCGCTGTGGATGGAGAGGAGGGAATGGAGAGAACGAGGGGGAGCGAGGTCAAAGGGATTTAAACTGCCAGGAGCACCCCAGAGGCAGGAACGGGGAGTTGATCCGTGTGTGCACACAGGGTGACACCTGCAACCCGTGACATCCACAAATACCACCGAGGCCGAGACCTGCGGGATTTCGGGGAGCAGAGGAGGGTGAAGAACTCATGGGCACAGCCCCAGGTGCAGGGAGGGGTGGTGGTGACAGGGACAGACCCTGCCCCAAAGCCCAGCTGAGTGCCAGCCCTTCCCCGGAGCTCGCTGTGCCTGGCAGGGCTCGGCACTGCTCCCAAAATATCCTGGGAGAAGGCAACAGGGTCACGGATGGGACAGGGCACACACACGGCTGGGAGCTCACGGAGGCAAACCCACTGATAAGGGAGTGCCAAGGCAAGCCCTGGGAACACAGGAGTGGCCCGAAACAGGCAACCGGATTTTACAGAAATTTCCCTTTATCGTCTTCTAACACCTCTTTTTTCTCTGGAGTAAATTACCTGCAAAGATTGTAGTGAAGAATTTCTGGGCACTGTATTGAAGAATAATAATGGCAATTTCATAGTGATTTCACAGGATTAAGCATGCACCACACAAAGAGACTCTCACAGCAAAATCCAATTTGTTACTTTTCCAACACTGGATTTTACTTCTCTTTGGCTGGCAATTAGTTTTTACAAAAGTTTAATCAAAGACTCAGTTTCTCTAAATGGAGCACAGTCAGAGTAAGATTTAACCAATAATTAAGTAAATTGGACTTGGCTTAGCACACAGGAAACTGAGGATAATTCATAAACATTATCCATTAGCAACTTGAATATTCACACAGTGCTGGAGATATTTTTTAGGACTGATAATATTTAAATATGCCATGAGAAAATAAAAGTATTTTGCAAGTCTATTAGAATGATAAATTCATTTACCTGCATGGAGAGAGGGAAGCTGCTGTTCCAATAAGGGGAGATTGACCTGAAAGAGAGAAATGTAAATGGGGAAACATTCTAAAATCCCAGCATGAAAGGATGACGCAGAACCTTTCCAACAGAAGAAAAAGCATCATGGATACAGTGAGAAGGGAAAGAGAAATCCCTAAAAAACAGGGAAATTAAAGACAGATTTGGGCCTTGCAGACCGTAGAGCGTGAATAATCAGACTGAAAAGAATATTTTATATAAAAATGATGCAGACAATGCTCAGCAATGTTTGGCTGGTTGCAGTTCCAACCTTTGCAAAGAGGGTCAGCAGCCACAAAATGAAGCTCTCAAGTGCTGTTCAGTCAATTCCAACCCTGCTCTGTTCGTAGAGGAGTCAAAAACCGAGGTGGAACTTTGAAATCTGTGAGACTTTTACCAGAAGGAATGAGAGGTGGAAACCGAGTGGCTGCAGGGGGTGTTCAGTCAGGAAAGGTGACAGGCTCTGAGCTGCTGCCCCATTCTCAGGTGAGGGAACCCGATACCCAGAAGGGAAATGAGGGAAGTTCTCCTGAAGATGGACACTGGCACAGGTCCTACAAACTGAGCAAGTCCAGCACTGTGACAATGTTTTGATGGAAAGCAGAAGAGCAGAGGTGGGAGATTGCCCAGAGCAGCTGTGGCTGCCCCTGCACCCCTGGCAGTGTCCAAGGCCAGGTTCCTGGGACTTGGAGCAGCCTGGGACAGTGGGAGGTGTCCCTGCCCATGGCACAGGGAGTCAAAGAAATGATCTTTCAGACCCCTTCCAATCCAAACCATTCTGGGATCCCCAGAGTTGCAATTTCTCCCACCTCTCACCTTTTACATCATTCTGCAAACCAGAGGCTGGACCAGGACTGAGGAAACAGAGGGCTCAGGTTCCAACACTTCCTCAACCCCAGAAAGTTTGAAAGATTACGCCCCAAAATCCCAAAGTCTCCACAGCCACAGAATCCCATCCACAGGCCCCAAACCACGAGGTGTTAGGAATATGAATTGGGACTGACGCATTTTGGGGCCAGAAGGTTTGGACTTCAACACTTCAATTCCGCCTTAGCTCTGCTTTAAGTGTCAGATTTTTCTTTTGACTGGAAATACACTGAATTGTGTTCCACAGAATGTTCATTCCATCACTGAGGAGAGGCCCTCTGTGGATAAACCCCAGAAATATTTAATTACCACCTCCATAGAGTGTTTGGTGTGCTCTGGTTTTGCTGCTCCTGCACTTAGAGCTGCTAAGTTGGATGTGTGTTTGCTCAATAAATATGAAACCAGGCTGATCATTATGGAGTTCTGCTATTTCAGTGCAATTCATCCCCATTTTCTCTTTGATTTCTCCTCTTTCTTCAGTAGATTGGTTTTTAGCTGAATGAGCCTGAGTTGTCATTTGGAGTTTCGCTGCTACACCTTTGATTCATGTGATAAAACAGCAAATGCAGCCAAGAGCATCAAGAACTGTCTGTGGAAATGCTGATTTACTATTGCATTGCTTTGTTCTGAAAAAGATACTGAAATAATGAATCTGTGGCACAGAAAAAATATCCCTGGACTGGGTTTTGCAAATAATAAAGCCTGGTTTACAACACAGTTAATGAATTTTCATCTTTGAGTACATGGACACATAGGATGCCTTTATAAATACTTAAATTCCAAGCTACTTCTGGCAAAAGTCTAATAAATGAGCATAAATAAATAGGATGCTGTGTCTGTACTTGCCTGGATAAATACTTTACAAGGAACTGAGCACTGCTAACTAAATTCCTCTTATCTGCCATTAAAACTATGAACTGAATTTTGGGCATTCTGTAAAATAAATAAACTAAATTTGGGGCATTCTTATAAAAATAACAAATTAATCAGTATGCACATTATGTGTTATGGTCATATATTATAACAAAAAATAGAATTATGCTATTCATCCTCAGTGCGTGAGAGTTACTAAATTTAAGCCTCCACACATCAACCTTTAACAGCAGTGAGACAAAAATGAATTGTGCTGTGGTACAAAAGTCACACCTCATGGTCACTCCACTGCATTACCCATTCAGTTGAAGGGTAAAATTAATTAAGATGGCATTAGATACACAGCAAATACATGAAAAAATAAGTGGCGTGAGCAGATTTCATTAAGTTCTAACGTGGTTTAAAATTGCTTTAATAGGTAAGTTCATGACACAGCACTTTTACTGCTGCTGAAAGGTCAAGGAGAGAAACAGATCCAGGAGTCCACAGTTTGAGTTTTGTGGCTCATTGCAATTTGGATGTTGATTTTCTTCAGGTTTTTATGACACTGACTATTCTTTCATTTCACTTGGAAAACACAGGTAGGATTTAATCATCAGGATTACCCCAGAAAGACAATACTCACTTAAATAAGGAAATTATTGTGGTTTGCTTGGTCAGCCGCGTTCCTGGTGTGGGAGGATTCCTGGTGTGGGAGTCAAGGCAACAGCAAAGGCTGAAAGAGAGGGACAGTCCCCAGTGTGAGCCCATGTCCTACACACCCATAAAAGGGAATTAAAACGTGACACTGTGTACTAGTTTGAAAACAAACCAGTGTGAGATGGCAAGTCAGAATTATAATTTAGTAGGAAAATTAAAATAAATGCAGCAGTACAAGAACACTGAGAGAGTCAGGATACAGCCTGACACCCTGTTGGTCAGGGTGGTGGCAGAAGTCCAGATAAAGTGGACCTGTCGATGCAGTGATCCTGTAGAAAGGTCTGGTTTTCATCTGAAGGTCCAGTGGTAGCTCTTGTCCTCTGGGAATCCCACAGGTAAGGGCTGCTTGTGCTGTTCCAAACCCCAGATTGTATCCAGGTGGGAATGCTTGGCTCCTCCCCCTGGGCGGGGCATCTCACAATGGGCTGATGTCATTGATGAGTCGTGGGGTGGGTCCTTGATAGGCCATTAACAGGGATAAGCCCCAGAGGGAGTTATCAGGGATGGGCCATGGTGGGAGATAACGAGCACTGCCCCACCCACTAAACAGAGACAGCTCCCTGAGGGAGTTATCAGGGATGGGCCATAGTGGAAGATAACCAACACTGCCCCACCTGCTTTACCAGCTTGTGAAGATGATAACAAACACACGCTTTTGGGTACATCTCACATTGTAACCTAGGACACACTGGATCTTCCCAAAGGTGCTCAACACATCAGCACCAAGAGTTTTATTCCAGGAATATCCTCTTTGCCTTGAAATGACAAAAAAGCATTTTGACTTTTCCAGGCTAAAAGTAACTTACTGAAATATCAGAGCTATTAAAATTCCACTCTGATGGTTTGAGGGCTGTTTTCCACAAAAAATGTAATTGTTGGGTATAAGAACCCAAACTGGTACTGACAGTGATACCAGTACATGCACATCTTATCTCTTGCCATTCCTGGAATCCATAAAAAACATGGAGATAAATGTTTTATTACCTAACAGAGACTCACTGGTTTTAAAGTCTTCTTACACCACTATAAAAAACCTCTACAAATATTTGCCAACAGGTTGCACATATGGGATCCTGTATTTATCCAGTGTAATGGGTGATCACTGAGCACACGGTGTCTTTTTTTCAGTTCATGCTCTGCAGCAATAAAACACTGAGTGTCCCTTAGTATGTGAGTTTTCCAAGGAAATCTGTCCTGTTCCATGGAATCACTGAACAGCCCTCTCCCTTTTACATTACCTTCTCTTTTTATACACTGCTGTCTCCTCCACGCTGGGGCATAAGCAGTAGGGCAAAAAAAGAACAAAGTATCCTCATAAAATCAGATTGCCAAGGGACGCCAGAAAGCAGTTTTCTCCTCAATGTGGATCGTCACTCAAGTGACTCTGGGACTCCAGGATTTACACAGCCAAAATATGGCTCTACACAAGCATTAAAAACCAAGTTATAACCACTTGGAAAAGCTGTAAAGTTTGGGGTTTTTGAAGTTTCAAAGTCACCAGCACTGAGTCAGAGCATCGCTGCAGAGAGGGACAGGGACCCAGCAGTGGGAGCAGCAGCACGAGGGGGAGGCAAACACAAAGTGCCCTGGCACATGTGGGAGCTCAACTTTGATGTCAAACAAACTCGTGTTTGAGGCTTCTCTTTTCCCTGCCAGTCCCTTGGACTGCCCGGATTTGGGGGGGTTGAAAGCCTGAATAAAGCCGAGCTGACAAGATATATTGGGAGGAGGCTGGGATTGTTCCCACCACCCCCAGGAATCGCAGCGTTATCACTGCTGAGGCTTTGATCAACTTGTTGCCTGAACTTGGAGTGATTTGTCATTGATTTGTCATCCGTTTCCTGCCTGGAGATGCAGGGGATCTTGGAGAGAGTGAGTTAGCAGCTTGTCAAAACTGTGACTGATGAACAAAGGAGTGCCTGGAAGAGGCTCTTTTTCCTTGGCAGCTTTGCTGTGGTCGGGTGACTCTGGAGGTGTCCTGCTCCCTTCATTTCCTTCCTTTCCTGTGCACAAAGGATCAGGGACAGACCTGGATGGAGCAAGGCAGCCCAGGGAGACACTCAGGGCTTCTCCTCTGCTTCACGGATGAAACTTTAACCTAAGCTATACCTGTGGTTAACTTTTTTAGGTTGAAGTTGCAAGTGTAATGAAGAAAAGAGACCACAGCAGAAAAACACAACTAAACCTACAAAAGTTACATGGAAAGAATCTTGGGAAGCACAAACAGCTGGACAGCATCCATGGCTGTGAGAAGAAACTGGTTACCAGTCTCACAAAGCTGAAGCAGAAGCTGGAAATGGTGGAAAGCTGATAGGGAAAGGTCAGAGAATGAAGCTTTTCACCATCAGCTTTTCAAAAGCCTTTGGAATAGAACTAAAACATCTTTCCTGAAGTTCAGAAAGTTCAGTAATGCACAGCAATTTTTTTTGGGATCTTAAACATGCTGCCAAAATCTTGCTTTATCCAGCTTTGCAGTATTTGAACTGTTTCTCTGTTGTTTGTGTCTGCTTCTATTTTATGTCACAGGATGGATCCTGACTATGGGAAAAATTAACCCAAATAAATTCACTGTGTAGTCACTTACCTGTTATTTTGCCAAAATCCAAGTGGTTTAGTCTGTTCATGAGATGATGAGTCAACTTTCTTTTCAAAAAGGAATTGAAGATGCCAAGTACAGCTATTAAACAGAGGCATCACAAATGAGAATGGTCAAAATAGGCTCCTTCCGTAGGCTTCCAACAAGTTCTTTATGATCATTGACCTTTAATGCCTCTTCAAGAACCAGGAATTTTCTGGATTAGTAAAGAAATGAAATGTTTTGTCAACATAGAAAAGAGATAAACAGGATGACAAAGTAATTGTATAATTATCAGTCTGACAATGATCCCAGGCCAAGGAACCAAATGACTGAGGTAGAGCTCATTAAGCACAGAACTAAAAAAGTGTAATTAATGCCAATCAAACTCAGGTTTATAAAGATTAGATCGTTGCCCAGCTAATAAGGTTTCTCTTTGTAAGATTAGGGGTTGATTAATGAAAGGTGAAAACATAAGAAACATTTAGTTTGGGTCCTGGATGGTTCATTTTAAAAAGTTAGGAATGAACATGGTGAACGATGGGATGAGCTGGTTTATCTCCCAAAACTAAAAACTCTGGAATCTGTTGGGATGGGATTGTCCAGGGTTGATGTCTGAGAGGGTTTTTGTGGGTCATCACCTCTCACAAGGCACTTTGAACCAACACTGTACAACCAACCAGAGCAAGAGGGAAATCCACCGGCACATTTCTAATCTGGTGAGAGGTCATTTATTAAATCCCAATAAATTGATCAATTACGTTTGCCCACATTCATTTGCTCTCTCTTCCCTAAGATCCCTCCAGTTTATCTCCTACCCCTGTCCCAGTTTGAGGGATGTCTCCACATGTTTATCCATCATGGTTACCTGATAAAATCTTTCCATTTGTTTATTTTTAAATTGTTCATCCTTCAGTGCATTCAGTGCACTTCATCCTCTCAGGTGTTAAACACTCCGTGCTATTTATTCATCAAATGTCACCCCAGAGCTTCTCTGTGCTATTGCCACCCTTCTCTTTTTCCCCACAGATCCCATTTGTCCAACCAGTTCCATTAGCATCCTCTCATTTCTCTACAGAGGGCCAGAGAAAACATCAAATAAGAGCAGTTCTGAGATTGACTCTTCAGAAATTCCATATTTGAGTCACAGAGTTCCTTGCAGTGCAAATCAAAACAAACTTAAAAGCCTACCAGAAACTACATCGTGAACAAGACGGAAAATGTATAATTCAGGCTAGCTGAAAGGGATAAAATCCAGTTTTTGGACACTGGGATAGAAAAATGTACTTAAAACTAAAGATATTTTTTAAAACCGTGACCAGAATTGATCACGATGTTTCCGTTATTGTTTAAATTTATTTTAGATTATTTAAAGCTTAAAATATTCTAATCCAGGCAATATATTCTAAATGGCATAAATTAATTTTTAACATAAAACTAAAAAATTTTTAACATAAAACTAAAGCCATGGCTTCTGGGCAAGAAGATAACAAAAGGGTTTTTTCCTGTTTTATGATCTATTTTGAGTCCCAAGTTGATTAAAGAGGCAAAATTCCTGACGGAGTGAGAATACACCTCCTCCCCTATGAATACAAACTTTAAATATGGATGTTCACACACACACTCCTCAGCATTCCCACATTTTTCTGCCTTTTTCACTTCCACACAGTTATCTACAGCTCAGAGCCAATGATTAATTTTAGATTTGCCCTCCAATATTCCCTCTGATGCTGCATTAGGTGATCTAATGATGTTAATCCCATATTGTTCCACACTTAGGGCCTTTCCAGCTGTCCTAAGCACACACCTTGGGGTTTTTTTTCTCTGCTGTAAGAATTATTTGGATAAATCTGGGCAGAACACAGAAAATCGTTTACAGGACTGTTTTCAGAAAAGTTACAGCTTCAATTGAAGTTGTACAGGAGCATCTCCTTTGGTAATTAGACTTTAGGACTTCTGTAAGCAAGTAGGGTAAAATCAGTAACATCCATAAATCAGAACCCAAAAATGTGGGAAATTCCTTCATTAAATTTCTTCAATCCCTAATTTTTAGCCCCTTTGGGAAAGTAGAGGCCGGCATTCCCAAGTTTCCCAGGTCATGAAACCAATGAGGATGGAACTCAGAGTGTAGCAATTCCCCAGCAGAAGCAGAATCACGTGCAAAGAACTTCCCACAAATAATTCCTGTGCAAAGATCTTCCCACAAATTAATTCCCACCTGGAAAAAACCACAAATTTTAAGAATATTCACCTTTTTTTCCTCCTGTGGCAACTAGCTTCACCCCTGAAAAGACTTCTGTGAAAATAAATAGAGTTTCTACCAGGCAGAACACTCTGTAAATATAGAATATAAAAATACCATATACTATATAAAAGGAGTAGATATACTATATAAAAACACTATATAAAAGGGATTTTTTTTTCTTCAAAAAGACTTCTGGCAGCTATTTGTGGCTGAAAGTACCACCCATAGCTCTTGTCTTGATTTCACAACTGTTGAGGTAATTCAGCTGTAAATATTTTTGTGTAAAACTCTTTTTGGAGGAAAAAAATTCATTTAAGCCTTATCTTGTTTTTTTTTTCCATATCCATCCTAGTAAGTTTATCCTGTAAATCCCAATTTATTTTCCCACATCAGAGCCTTTATTTAGAATCATAAAATTAGAGAATCAGAAATTTATAGAACCAATTATAGAATCATAAAATTAGAGAATCCAGCCCAACCTTTAAGACATATTTGTGTATATTCATATACGTTTGTATATAAACTTGAGGCTTTAACAGGGAACACACAAATATATACCATAAGCTGTAAAAACCTCTACTAAAAATAATCATAAGAACTTTAGAAATGTTGGGTCTGGGATTAATTTTTGAAATTAAAATTATTGAGCTAAACCTTTTTTTTAATTCAAAATACAGAAGCTAAAGAGAATAACACACTTCCTATTTTGAAATACTTACATCAAGTAATGAATTAAATGTGTAAGAAAAACAACCTTTTCCCTCAGTTAAAAAAATGAGGTCACTAATATTTAAAAATACGAGTTGTCCTACAGGTTTTACCCATCATGGCTTAACCCTGAAATCTGGGAGGAATTTGCCATCTGTTTCCTCTTGCGTCACACCCTGAGTCAAACTTCCGCAGTCCCGGGGCTTTCTTTTGGCAGATGATGCACAAAAAGTGGGTAAAAATTTAAAAAAAGCCCTTCTGAATTCGACTGCCAACAATGCCTTTGACTTGTGCTCCTTCCCAGGGCTAAATCATATTTATAAAACACGCGTTACGTGAGGTGCCATCAACTACTTATTAATGTTTTGCTGACTCAGAGAGCTTTTGACAGAGCCATCAGCAGAACCCCAGCTGAGGACGACGTTTCAACACAGCCACGGCAACTGAAGACCAGAAATAATCTGGAGCAAAATGAACTTTACATCTTTGTAATCTCTGAAGGAGCTTCTGGCGGTGGAGCTGCCCGCGAGCCCGGCTCCGGAGCTGGGCTGGGAGCAGGGCAGGGCTGTCACCAGGGCACAGGAGGGGCCAGCAGGGTGGTCCTGACTGACCAGAGGTGGTCCCGACCTGACCAGAGGTGGTCCTGACCTGACCAGAGGTGGTCCTGACTGACCAGCGGTGGTCCTGACCTGACCAGAGGTGGTCCTGACTGACCAGAGGTGGTCCCGACCTGACCAGAGGTGGTCCTGACCTGACCAGAGGTGGTCATGACTGACCAGAGGTGGTCCTGACCTGCCTCTGGCTGCCTGAGCATCCCTTTGCTCCCAAACATCTCACAGCTCCACCTCCTGCAGGGATGAGGCTCCCTGGGCCACCTCCACAGGGGTCTGGGCTCATTTCAGCTCAGAAAGAGTCACCACAACTTATCTATTTAGTGTTCCCACAGAATAATCAAACTAAAATACCCAGGACCCTCTTAAAACAATTTTGTTTTAATCTCGGGATTTTTTTTTGCAGGTTAGAATATCCTTTTTATCAGCTCTGAGTTTTCCTCCTTTTCTGAACCCATGTTCTACCACCACAGTGACCACCCAGTTCCAAGGGGTGGGTCCATCCAGGGATTTCACCCACTTCCAACACAGCCTCCACTTTCCCTTCCCACAGCCCAATAATAATATTATTATAATTATTAACCCCCCCTCAATAATGGCACCTCAGTGGCACCCAGAGGTGTCAACAGTCCTGGAGAACAACGACAACAGCTCCACCCCAGCTTCCAAATCACCTTCTTCATCCTCTCAAAAGAAATCCCTACAGAATTTACATTTTAATACTGGTTTGCTGGTATTTTCAGCCCAAACCAGGCCCTTGCCACCATCTGTAGGGGATGGATTCTTGGTCATGAGGTGTCTCTTGGCTTTATTCTCTCTTCTGTTCCTCAGGTCTTGTTTCTCCTCACACTCTGCTCTGGCTATTGGGAGTCTCAGGGTGGCACCACACTTTCTGGAAGCTGCAGTTATCTGGGAATAAAGCAAATTTCCCCCCTTTCCTGTTTCTTCGTTCCTTGTTCCTATTTGCCTTTGTATTAGGAGGAACTCTCAGCCCCAAGGGCAGGGTGGTTGGTACATTTCTAGCTCTGGAATTACTCTGGAAACACAAACCAAATTCGCCCTGAACACTCAGTGCCTTCGACAGAGGCCAATTTTAATGTCTGTGACCTGGTGGAGCCTGCAAAGAAAGGATTTATAGTATCCTGCTGTAATCAGGGCGAGTGCCTAAATCTGGGAGCATAATTAAATAATTCTTTTAATTACAAATGCTCTACAATTATTTTTGTATCTATACAAAAGCCATTTTAGATATCACTGCACTTACCCATGCACAGTGACAAAGGTTCCTTCTCCTTTCAGAAAGGCACTCATTAGTATTTAGAAACAAATCCTTTCCACCTTTACTGTTGGCCTTAAAATTGATCAAGGGAGGACACAAAAAATCTGAATTTTATTTGGAAGTAAAAAGGTCTTAGAAGCTCGTATACAAAAGCTATAAAAATCCCTAATTAAAACCCCAGAGACCCCAGAGATCTCTAAAAAGCACTTATCTTCTCAGAAGGTAGAGCTTTGTTCCCAGTGTATCTGTGCTCATAAACTGAAAATAGGTGAGCACACTTCTGGCTGTATAAATTATTGTCTAATATCCCATGCAACATGTACAGATTCATCTCATTACAAAGGAGGTTTTTTCCCCCATTTTTAAGAATAATTTCCTGGCTCTCAGAAGAGAAATTTTCAATGTTATCTTCTTTACAAACAGAAATATTTCCTGCGTGCAGGATATGCTTGATGGTGGCAAAAGATATTGATATTTTTTCCATCTGTTTACCACACTTGCTTTGAAACCAAATTAGTTGAAAATTCGATAAATAAAATTACAGGTGAGAAAGTCAAAGCAGAAAGAAAACTGCTTTAAACAAAGGGAAAAATCACAGCCCTCTGTTTTCTGTGGAGATGCAAATCTCCTCCTACATCACAGGGACTTTTGAACTCCATTTCTATGGATGCTGGTGGGAAGTCAGCTCATTTCTCATGTGTATTAAAGAGAATAATTTACTTTCCACAAGAAAAAAATTGTGACTCCATATGCAAATACCGTTTCCAAATAAACCCATTCTATTAAAACTCTCATTTGTGAATAAGGTAAATGTTGTGTAGCACGCAGTCACCAGCTTTTGTACAAGCAAAATGCAGAAAAGCAGGTTCCAAATGATCATTGCTTCATTCCATTCTGCCTCTCCTAGTCTGGCAGCACAATAAATTAGGTATTTTTCTCAAAGATGTGCATTTTGCCATTGTTTCATTTACTGGCACGTCAGGCTACACCAATTTCCTCATCTCTTTGTTTCTTCAGAATTTCAGAACCAGATTTGATGAATTTATTTCTGCCAAACCCTGCTGCCTTCCTTTTCACCCCATTCCTCCAAAGGCCACAGCTATGAACTAAAATAGAAAGTGAAAACATGATTTAACTGAGATGTTTGTGTGGCACTTTTTTGTTGGGGTTTGGGGTTTGGGTTTTTTTGGTATTTAGTGTAGAAATGCTGCTTGGCTACTCATCCCCATTCCTGGAAGTTTCCAAGATTCAGCCAGCCAAGGACCTGAGTTTGTGATGGTCCAAGAAGTGTTCAGGGGTCATTGACTCAGCATTTCCACAATCAGCAGTCCCATAACCTGTTTTAATTTAGACAACTGTAACAAGATTACTACTAACAACTAAAAAAATCTGAATTTCTAGACTTTGTACTGTAAAGGTGAGAATGGCGGGGTTTAGCTGAACAATTAAAATGAAGAACCAGTCCCTCCTGACTGAATTCTGAGAGAGTTCTTGAAGTTAAATTTCACCACCAGCCTTTCATTTCCAAGCCCACATCCCCCAGCATTGCCGCTTTTCTCAGTGCCTCAAGCACAGGCTGTCCCACTCCCAATCCCATTCCCAAACTGGGAATCTGGCCCCACACAGGCTGACCTGCAGGTAGGAAAGGGAGGTTTGGATTGCAGGAAATTGTTTAGACTAAAAAATTCTTATCAAAAGATTTGCACCAACCCAAGTTCTTAGTGCTTTGCCTAATTTACTTTCCCAACTGCAGCCTGGCTACATTTTTATTTCTGGGCTTGGGAAAAAAAAGGAAAAAAAGGTCAAGTTAAGATCTGTGTTGACTGTGCAATATTATTTCAGCATTCCCCTTGATAATATCTGCTGGAACTGTTTGTTCAGAGAGGAGCCAGCATGAATATCCAGCAGGAATATCCAGCAGGAATATCCAGCAGCAGCTCTGAGGTGAATTTGCAATCGCTGCCACTGTCAGGCAGAATTTTGAGTGCTGCTCCAGGTGTGTCCTCCCTGCAGGAGCTGCAGCTCCATCCAGCCCCACACACAGGAATTTCCAGAAAGTCCCTGATGGCAACGGCTGGAGGGATCAAAAATGCTGATATTTGGGGGTTTGTGTCGTTTAATTCAAACCTAATTAAGCAGCCACCCTTTAGGCGAGTTCTGAAGGTGCAAACAGCTGAACTCTCAATAAAGAAGTGAAAATGAATTCTGAAGTCCACAGTTAGAAAAAAAATGTTGAACCCAAAATGCAAACTCGATTAAATACTGCAAATCCACCCAGTCCTTTGTGTAACCATACATGTTACAAACTGTCACATTTATATACACTAACCAACTTTTAAACTCTAAATTATAGATGTGGACTGAACCCTCACTCTGGGAATTATTTTTCCCTGTAACACCAACATTTTAAAGAATTTATTTTTTCACACAACACTAGAAGTGAAATTTTAAACAATAAATGCATGGAAGTTCATTTTTAGCTGCCATTGCCATCTGGGGAAAGGTTCTCTTCCCTTTGGTAAATCCTCGCCTTTGCCACCACAGGAGGCTGCACCATTTGCATCCCTCAGGAAGTGAGACAGCCACCAGGATTATTAATGGCCTCCCCCTCAGCCAAATTTACAAATTGTCACAGAACTTACACTTATTTTGCATGAAAACTCCAAGTAAGTGAGCCATGCACTTTTTAAGATGCTCAAAATCCAATTTTACACTTGTCTTAATCACTCCAGATCAGTTCATCACACGTTGGAGCTGCCATCTGCTCAGCCATTTATCAAATTCCCACCCAGAAGCTCCTTTTGCTGCTGCTGTGCAGACACGGGGAGCTGTGTGTGCAGGGAATTCTCACCCAACTCCACCGGGATGGAATCCTTATCCCAAAAAAACACAATCCTGCAGGGGCACGGGGGGTCTCAGCTATCCCAGGCAGGGGTGACCTGCCCAGGGTGGCTTCACAAATGATGGGGACAAACAACAGTGACAAGGACATTTTATCACAGCCTCTAATAACAAAACAATCCCTAAAACCCACCCAAATTCCTATTAATCCTCTTTTTCCTTATTAATCCTTTTTTTAAATTCTTATAAATTTTATTTTTTCACCTCTCAGGAACCATCCCCCAACCCGAGGCCAGGGATTGACATGACTGGCACTAAAATCCAGATGAAGTTGCCTCCTCTCCAAGTGTTGGAAATTCACACTGGAATTAAAGAAGCAATGGGCCTGAACATCAGGCCAGATGTTCAGGGCAGAAGAAACCACACCAGGCAGGCATTTATGCCAAATCATCCAAAATACGTGCATTTATAAATGCCTGATTTCTAAGAATGGGGAAGTTTTTATCAGAATTGAAATGGTAGGAGAACAGAATTCTATTGATCAGGTAAAAAGTCTTTTAAAATCACCTTTTAAAAAAGATGAATGCTTCATTACTATTCAAATTAACTTACTTACACACTTAAAGTATTTCTGTAGTAGAGAAAAAAAAAAAGCAAAGTAAGAGCCTATTTTATCTTCTGGATCTGCTTTGCTACCAGATATTGAGACAGAAAATTCATTAATCTTTTCAGAAAGTCAAGCATTACCTTTGTGGATAAATCCACTCACTTTTTTTTGCCTGGTTTAGGATTAGGAAAAGGGTTTGCTTCCATGGCAGGAGTTTGGAACAATGAAACAGCAAAATCAATGTTCATTTTAAACATATTTAGGCCCAAATTAGGCACTGATCAGTAAAATGAAGAAGGAAAACTCAGATTTTTTTAATCAAGTATCTGCAAGAAGTAATAGGTTTGTGTACATTTGGTCCGTATTTTAAATTTAGCACTGATTTTACCATGGTCAGTCACCCTTGTGAGGACACATCTCTGCATCCAGGCTAATTTTGTTTCTTAAAATATTACTATGAATAAGCTTTCATTCTTTGGTTTGTTTTTTTTTTTTTTCCCATCCGAAGTCTTTGGATTCTAGGCACCAAATTAAAATGCTTGACTAAAATGGGACACCAGCTAAAAACGCCCAATTTATCTCTCTGTTAATATTTAGCAGGTGACACCCATCTCACCCCGTCACTGCAGGACTGATTTCGTCCACAGCACATTCCCCCTTCCACTGCTCCCTCCTGACTCCTGAGCTATTTCCAGAGGTTTAAAAACTGGGAAGTGCGAGGACAAAAATGCAGGAATGATTAGAGAGGCTCATTCATTAACTGGACATTGGCAGAGCAATTCAAATAACTCTACCTTGAAGAAGGCCAAAGCTAAAAATACAAATGCCCGGCTGCTGAAGGCACTGCTGGCTTCAATTCTCCCCCAAAAATGATAAAATAGGATCAGAAATCCATGAATAATTTCATGGAGCTGCATGACCAAACCTTTATTATTTGCCTGTTGACTAAAGTGCTAAAGTGCTGTCTGATAAACTACAAAATATATTGGAATTAGGGAATTTAACCAAAGAAAGAGATGGAGAAGGTGAGAAAATACCCATGGGTCAGTCAGGGAACCCAGAAACACAATTTGTACCTGAGCTTTTGGGGCTGGGCAGGATCAGTGGAAAATATTCCTGCTTTGATCATTCCACTTAAATACTTTAAACTTGTAGAAAACATTAAGAACACCCCTAAATGGGTTTTATCTATAAAAACCCATAAATAAAGAATTTGAAATACTTTTTAAGAAAGCAGCAGGCTCAGAATGTTGTGACACATCTTCATGCTGGGCTTTTTTTAATGGTGAATTGGTATTTCTGATTCAAAGTTCTGTTGTTAACATGTTTAAGATCTTTACAAGGAAGTGAGAAACTGGAACTGATCTTGTCAGCATGGATTTTCCAGATGGTAAAATCAGCAGAGCTACCTGGACTTTTTAAATTAGGAATTATAATGTAGAGATGTGAAGCGTAAAGATAAGAGAAGTGAAGGCAAAGGAAATTCCCCTCAGTTACTACAAAAGGCTTAACAAAAAAGATAATTAATGGGACATCTCATATGGAAACGAGCTAATGGGCATAATAAATTGAATTTGTAAAAATTCGAGTTGTAACATATTGTCACAGCTCAAAAACCCCTGTCCAGATGATTTTCCACTCAGTGACAAACTCAAAGCCAGAGATTCTCTCTCTGAGGAACCCCATTAATGCCCTGCTGAAACAAATCTGAATTTAATTCCGACTCTGTGGGTAACAATGCTGTCTGCTTCCCTCTCTTACTGCCACGCCATAAAAACCCAGGAATTAGATTTAGGAGCAGCCACCTGCTTTCTCAACAGACTGCCAACACCTGATACTTTTTTATTATCCTTTTTGAGGCTTATTATTGTTGCAGACAGAATTTCCTGAAACTTCAGGGCTTTGGTGAAAGGCAGTGAATAATAGCAGGTAAAACTCAACATTTGTTCTTCTCCAACCGTAAGACAATCTTTGATTTTTCCCCCCAAAACCACTTTTCTCTTCAACAATCCCATATTATTTAGTCAGTGAGGACCAAAGGTGCTACAAACAAACAATGCCCCAAATTTTAATTGTGATTAAAATGTGAAGGAGCAACACAGCCCAGGCCCAGGAGGAATCAGAGAGGGATTTGCTTTCCTTCCCCTTATTCAATGAGATTTGCTTTCCTTCTCCTTTTTCCATCTCCTTATTCCGTCCCTCCCTCTCCCTGCTGCTGCTGTTTCATTTCCAACTGCACTGCCCTCAAGATAGATCCGAAGGAGCAGGTGGAAGTCATTCCAAATGTACTTTTGTTACAAAAAAAACCAGATAAACAATGCTGGAATTAGCCCCAAAAGGAGAATTTTAGCATGAAGGCAAGTTGCTAAATGACAACTGAAAGTCAACACCCAAAATCATGGAGCTTTAGTACTCTACCTTTACTCACTGGTGTAGTAAAGAGTGCTAAAATTAAATTTCCTTTGGACACTTCCATGAATCTGAAACACTTCTGTTTTGCTTAACTCTTAATTACTAACTAAAAATAATAGTAATAATCATGTGTGCAAGCAGGAAAGTTGATTGTATTAAGATTAGAGCCATATTCAGGTGGAGTAACAAAGCATCCAAATATCTGCAGTGATAATGTGAGAGCCTCTGCCCACGCTGCAGCTCGGGGCTCTAAAGCAGAATTTCCAACACCACTGCCAAGACTTTTGGTGACTTTCTCCCTGCAATTCTATAAAAGAAAATGCTGAAGATTTTCAGGATAAATCAGAGCTAAATTAACAGGAAACACAGAAATATGACATCTTACAATGTGGAGGAGATTTTTAAGCACTGAAAAGGCATCGTCACAGGAATATGAAAGGCAGGAGATTTTAAAAAATAATTATGCTTCGTTTTACAGCACAGCACTGAGTAAACCAGGCCTTCACCTCTCTTCCCAATCCATTCAATCACAACTTTGCCCCAGAAAAAAAATGTGTAAGAGTCCCGAGAGTGAAGAGTGATGGATGCACTACTAAAGAGGAATGAAAATAAAACAGAGGCTGATAAGCATCCTAAAAAATGAACCACTGAATTTCATGGAATCCCAGAACGGTTTGCTTTGGAAGGGACCTAAAGGTCATCTAATTCCAACTTCACACTGTGATTTAAGGGATTAAAATCCTCTCCCCTCCAAAAAGCCAAAAAGGCACCAGCAAGGCAGCCAAGCCCCGTTTGGGATCCATTAGTGCAGAGCTCATTCTGCTGGGCAGAGCTGTCCTGGCCTCTGGCTGGCCCCGTTCCTCACATCCTTTAATCCCCAAAATCTCCAACAGCCAGCTCAGCCCAGCATTTACTCCATTTATACAAAACCTGCCGAAAAGGAGCCCCCAGATCCTCCTCTCCTCTCAACAGCCTGGAAGGGTCGAACATTTTGGTGCCCGATCTCAATCCAACCTCTCCCCACCCAGGACACCCCCAGCTCACTCCTGTGGGGGTTATGAGGCATAAATCCAAACAGATTGTTTGAGCAGATCTATAAAGATATAAAAAATGTGGTACCACCTGCTCCTGTTTCATTTACCACTTCACCTGCATCACCTCTGCCTCGGAGGTGACTGACAGATCACACCCAAATGGGAGCCACATTTCAGGAGCTGAACAGATCTTCCTCCTCAGAGTCAGCAGGACTGGGAAATGAATTTGTAAATCAGTGAGCATTTCTGGTGAATCCCCACTCAATGCACTCAAACTCAGTGCAGCTCAGTGGGCTCTCATTTCAGGAAACATTTTATTCCCTACTTATTTTGGGAAGATGCAACTGGAGGAAGAGCAATGTCCACACCAACCTGGCAGTCTAACAGCACAGACTGCTCTCCTCCTTCACCTCAAATTTCAATTATTTGCTGATTCTGTCAGACTATCTGAAGGCTTCTACACCAACTTTTTTTAGTGGAGATAAAGCTCCTTTCCCATTCAAGGCAAGCAGATAACCTCTGGCATTCACTCCATGACCAGATTTCCCCCTCTTTTAAATGAACAGCCTGTACTAAAAGAAGGCTATAAAATGTTGACTACAAAACAGCAAACAAATGGTTTGGCTTGGCTGTGAAACTCTTGCAACACTTTCTCCTCGAATAAAAAGCTGTGATTCTACCATGGCTACCTCCACTGTGGTTTCTATTGAATTAAAATCTGGCTCAGAATCGCAAATCCTATTTGCAGGCAGGCAGAATTCATGCAAACAAAGCTGAAATGATAATTGAGAGAGAGTTCTTGAATAAATGCTGTATTTGTCCTAGACAACATCCCTCTGTCAATCCCATTCTGCTGGTCAAAAGGGAGAATTATTTCCTGAACATTTCGATTGTGCTGAATGTGAAAGCTCATGTGGGCACGTGTACAGAGAGAATCCCTCACCAGGAATTGTTTCTCTTTATTGGAGACTATGGAGTCAGAATTTCATTCTAAAATATTCCTTACTAAAGCACAGATTGCTTGTAGGAACACAAAACTATTGGTTGAGAGCAGCGAGTACTGCTTCCCTCAATCCATGTTCTCCTTGCGTGGCTGAAATGGAAAGACATGCCAAAAAATCTCCTTTTAAACCCACAGTTGTGGAGTTATTGTCCCAAATGTCCTGGGAGCTGACATTAATACAGCCAGGCTGAGTTTGGAGCTGGCAGATCTGGGAGAAGCAGCTCCGCTGTCAGTGCTGCTGGACCAGCTTCATCCCTCACTCTAAAAGAACATTTAAATATTGGTATTTAGTGGAAATCTATGATAAATCCAGTTCAGCTTCCTTAAACCACACCAACCAAGCTTTGTTTCACCTGCTCACTAAGTTCTGTCATTTTTAAGAACCAGGATCCATCTTCTGAGTGGAGCCTCCGATTTTCCACCACCCCAGGTCAAACTCTCCTGGTTTTATCAGTCCACAGGAACGGGATAAATCAAAATAAACTGCCAGAACACAATCACTGCCCTCTTTACAGTGCCCACCCTATTGCAGTGATGAATTTAAATCAGTCTGGTTCTACTGCTCACAAAGTGCCAGCAACCTCAGGAAAAATGGAAAAGGAAATAAAACTAAAATGTATCAGCAAAAATGGAGTCACTTTTGGAATGTGGTCTTGTGTTGGTTTCTACGTGTTTCTCTTTATGTTTGCAACGATTCACACTGCTGCTAAATATTGTGTGTCTTGTTTAGATAGAAAGCCACACATACCTCCTTCCTGGGGTGAATTTAGCTAGGTTAGCATGAAGGGCAGCAGTTTGAAAATGTTCTGGATATTTAGAAGTGGAAGAAAAGGAGTTTCCACATCCACAGCTGTGGGATGGAGGATGCTGAGGCTTTCCTGGAGCAGCTGCTGCAACAACAACAAAGAGCAACTTATGCAGAATCTCCCTGCAGGAACTGAACTGTCACCTGGGGAGTTATTTATAAGTAATTACAGAACTTTTAAGAGTTTTCCTGTTCACAAAAAATAGGATTCACATTCTGGGCTTGCAGGATTCTGCATCCAGGGAAGGTAACTTTGGATCTTGCTCAGCTTTATCAGGAGTGCCAAGGACTCTGGGCAGAGCCTCACGCCGTGCTCCTGCACTCTGGTGTTCCACCCAGCCCAGGGATGGGCACACTGCTGGGGAAAGGGGGCCTGCAGGCAGGAACTGAACTTCTGAGGGCTGAAAATCCTGACAGAGTTGATTCCTGAGGTATCCACACAGCTTCATCCAGCTCTGTGCTGAAAGCTGGAGGATAAGCTAATGGAAAAAGAAATTTTCTTGAAGGCTGCTTACAAGTCTGAGGCAGAAAGTGAGGCTTCTGTGAGGCTGGGAATGTGTAAATCCCTGATATCATGCAGTGGGAAATGTTTGTATTCTTTGGAAAAAACAAGTTTTCCAGCCTGTAATAAACTCTCATTTTTAGGCTAAGAATTAAAGGCCTAGTTTCACCCGGGTGTGCCTTCAGAGAGTAAATGCAGAAGAAAAACAAGTTCTGTCCTAAAGATTTCAAGTATTTAGGCATTTTATAGCTCAACAAATTGCAAACAATTAAACAGAAGCCCACAAACTGCAGGCAGTTTGTAATTTAACATGCTCTGAGGTCTTGGCAAGCCTGGCTCATTATTCAGTAAAATAACACCCCCAGAAGTGGTAAATACACCCTCAAAACCAGAAACAAGTGATCTTCCTGGCTGTTTCTCAGGAGCAGCAGAGCTCCTGCAAACCATCAGATCCTTCTGTGATTAGATAAAGGAATCCCAGCAGGGAACTGAGAGGCACACGAGATGTGAAATCACAATTAAACAAAAGCAGGATAAACAGGGAGATTGTTTCGAGCTGATAACGCAGAGCACAATTAAACAGGTGAGCTAATGCAGCACCTTTGGGATGCAGGGAATATGGTGATAAGATTCAAGAGAAAAACATGGGAAATCTCTCATAAAAAGTAATATCTGAGCCATTTGTCTCACCATCAAGGCTGGCAAAACAACCCCGAGACAAAAAGCTTTAAGTGAGGTTTCTAAGAGCTGCTTAGCTGGAAACCTGACCAGTGTGGGAGAGGCTGTTAGGCCAAGATTACAAAAAACTGGGCTTCAAACTGTGTGGAATCAGAGGAGGTCATCAAAGCACTGATTCCAGAAAGAATCCACAGAAAGAACTTCCACAGAGATCCCTGCTGGAATGGTGAGTGCAGGGAGAAAAAGCAGGATCTGCCCCGTGGCCACCAAACCAGACTCCCAAATATCTGCTCCAAAATAAACATTCTGCTTCAAAAAACTGGTCCTAACACTCCTGGTTTTAACTGGGAGAGCGATCCCAGTGGAATTCCAGCAGATCTGATGCTCTGCTCAGCCCAGGGCCAGGGGATCAGCCCAGCACCACCAAGGGCATCTCCTGGCTGATTTTGTGTCATTTTAAAATATTATTGCCCACCATCATCAACATGACATTTAAAACTGGAAAAGAAATCCAGCTCTCAAATTTATTCCTCTTACTACGGGATTCAAAGAGAACTTTCCATTTATTAAAAAAAAAAAAAAAAATCCGACTGAACTCAGTATCGTTATCTGGAGGAAAATCTAAGCAGGAGGATGAGCACTGAGAAATCACAAAGCACAAAAATCTTTCAGGAGAACTTATAGAGCAGGAAAACAGCAGAATAATGGTATTGAACACAGGTTTTTATTTGAAAGTGCAAATAATAATGTTTGTCTTGGGATTGCTTTTCAATTTCAGCCCAGTCCAGCCACCTTGTTTGTTATGTTTTTAGCCTTCAGTATGAATTGTAGGTAATTAGAAGTTTGGATTAAATGAAGAATTTGGGAATGCTCTGCACTACTGGGCACTCCACTGCTCTTGAATCTCCACGAACAAAAAAAAATCAAATTAAAAAGCTGTAGCTACACTGTGATTAACACCGAAACGGAACTTTTTGGCTCTCAGAGATAATCTTAATGCTGAACTAGTTAATAACCTTAAGCTGTGTTTTAAATCAGCCAGGCTGGGTATTAAAGTGGACAGTAAATGTAAGAACTGGTGTGCAACACTCTCCAAGTGGACCCTCACACTGCAGAACCGAGTTGTAACTTAGCACTTACAGCAAACACGGACAAACCTACAATGCAATTTGGGCCTTAACACTCCTAATTTATTTTTATTATCCCATAACAATCCAGGCTTTCTCATTAATAATAACTTTCCCTATATTTTAGTGGGTAATAGCACTTTTTTTTCTTTTACATCTGTAACGAGTGCTCTGAGTTTCCTTGGTGATATTTAACAGTCTCTTCATCAGTTTAATCTCTTTTCTGCTCACGCTTTTGGCAACGTAGAGCTGGGCTTTTCCAGCCCAGGGCTTGGGATGCTGTGGAGCATTTTCCTTCAAGGAAATACAGTATCTGTCCAGAAGTGCCATGTTTTCCATTCCCTCCTTCCCTCTGCATTATCTCCACAGAAATTATGAAAAAGCTTTGCTTGGTCCCCTGTTCTTCCTGCCCTCGAGCCTCTCTAAAGGGATTGGGGTAAAACATCTCAATCTCAGGGGTTTTCTGCTGCCCTCTTCCAAAAAATTTCTACCAGATTTTAGAGGAATTGTTTTCTATTGATGCTTAAAATTGTGGTTACTTAGCTGAGCAGTTTAATGTATAAATTTGCTTTGCACCCACGTGTATACGATCACAGTGTGCTCATATATATAAAAAAGACTGTTAATTTTTTCCATTCCCATGCTACTATTTTTTAATGCAGTGCTTCATGCAGAGCCTCCTTTATGGAAAACAATAAACAAGGAGCATCCTTGAGTAGAAATTCTGGACATCAAATGATCACTCACCACTCTGAAAATTCATCTTGTGTGAAAACTGCTCCTTCCCCCAGTATTTGCAGGAGTTGAGCTGAGGGTATCAACATCCTAACAGTGGCCAAATGTTACATTTGGGGTAAATAAAATGTGATTTTTCCTTAACATTCACATCCTTAGGTTTAATGTTTCTAAAACCTGTATCACACAATGAATTTAAAATCAAGAAAGCTGTAATTAAAATGGATAGGCAGAGGAAATGCAAACCAGGCAGGACTAGAAAGGAGTGACCAGACTTGGATGTCTCTGATTCCACTCCCAAACCCCAAGGATCGAGCTCAGAGCAGACAAAACCTAAGGACCCAAGGAGCTGTAAATCCACTCGACTTCCTGGTGAAACTGGGGTTGTTTTCAGCCTGAAAAACCCAGGGAAACTTTGCTGCTCCTCCTCCACGAGCCCTCCTGCTCTGCCAGGGGGATTGTAACTTCTGAGGAAGCTCCAGCCTGGTTCCTGAGGATTCTAATCAGTTCTAATCCCCCGAGTTCCTGAGGATTTATCCAGCATCGCTTCTCTGCCCTCTCTTTAGTCTGAATCTCTGCAGAAAATAAACTCCTTGGAAAGCAGCTCCAGCTCAGCACTACAAAGCATCTTCTGCCCTTTTGACACAGAGTTCTTCACCTCACCCTGAAACTCCTGCAAGCTGCCGCAAGTCTGAAGAAATGGGGAAGAAGAAAGAAGTGTATCTGCAAGAACAAATAATGGGATGGACTAATGGGTAAGAGGAGCAGCTTTTGGATTGGAAAGGTCCTCGAACCTCGAGCTGAAAGCCCAGCTCCACTCTGTTCATGCCCGTGGCAAGTGCTGGGATAAAAAAGTGAGATCAGTAACAACTGTAAAGCACTTGAGCTGATCACACCTGAAACACCAAACACACTTAGAAAGCTAGTGTGAATGAAGAAAAGAGGAGGTTGCAGTCCTCTTGTGCTCCTTGTAGGGCTCACAGAAGGATTAATTTCTGCTTTTGGGGCTCTAGGGGTGCTGGCAATGGGAATTACTGCAGTGACACAGCGAAGGCTGGAATAATTCACAGCCCTGGCAAGGGGACAGCAAAAAGCAAAGGGTGAAAAACGTAACCCAAACGGTGCAGGGGGTGGAATGGAAACCAAAACCTGCTTTTATTCAGAGAATTATAAAATGGTCTGGGTTGGAAGGGACCTTAAAGCTCATCCCATTCCAGCCCTGCCATGGCAGGGACACTTCCACTGTCCCAGGCTGCTCCCAGCCCCATCCAGCCTGGCCTTGGACCTCATTACATCCCCAATCCTCCCCTCAACTCCTTTTCCTCTCCCCATCAAATTAATTTCCCTATTTACACAGAGAATTTTCCCTGCCATTTGCAACCAAACGAGTCCAGGGTGTGGAAGGGAGCACGTTCCAGATGCAGAAATAAAAAGGGAAATGTTGCTGTGGGGACACAGCTCAGCCTGCCCACAGTTAAAAATCCCAATTCTGCCCAGGCACAGCCTGTCTCCCTCTAAAAATACTGTTCCATTATAACATAAACCAAACCACAAGCACTTTTGTTTGCTTGTTTGCTGCTTTTTAAAAGTGTATTATCCTTTCCTTTCCACTCTGAGAATCCTTTTTTTGTATCGATAATAAAATTTAAGTGCAGCTCCATTAAAACTTCGGGTCACATTCCCTTCACCACACCTTTCTGCATTAGAAAGGAAGAGATAAATTTTTAATCTTTTATTTTTAATGAAGATGAAAGAACAAGTTCTGCTTGGCTTGCCTTGGCTCCCCATACATTTTAATGTATATTGATTTGTATAAATGTCTCATTTAGAGCATATTTTTGTGCGTATTAATGGGCCTTGGACAGGTAAGATTATTCCTCCTGTCCCATTGCCAATCTCTTTGGTCAAAGTTGAAGAACACACTACTTTGTTCTGAGATGAAAAAGGAAGACAAAGAGATGGGAATATCAAAGGATCAACGTCCCAGCAGGAACAGGCACTGTGGGCACTGGAGCCAGCTCCAAACTCCCCTTGGACTGACTACAAGGGGAAATTTGGGCTTATTTTTGCTCATCATTTTCCATTTTTCCATTGATTTTCATGAATTCTGGGTTGATTTTTTCAGGAAAGGGATTTATGAAGGTGAGCTGGAATCTACCAGAGTTCTCCTGCTCTCCAGGTGGACGGATTCAGTCAGGCTGCATTTGCTGTATGGCTACATGTAGAACGTGTGAATGAGGAAAATTGCATTTCACATCTTCAACTGCAGCTCTAAAATGACTTCTTAACCCCCCCATTACCATAAAAATGATACATCATCAACAAAATAATGGAATAACACAATGCCAGGCATTTGCCAGGCTGCTTTGTTCTGTCACCCACCTCATTCTGACATTACAGTTTTGTCATGTGTCACAAGTGGGAATCTGAACTATAAGAATATATGATCTTTCCTGAAAGCCAAATAAACCCCAGGAACTTTTGGTAAGTTATTAAACCCTTCTCTTATAGTTTAATGACAGAAGAAAAAAGAAATCAAAATAAACCACCTAAGCCAGGTCACACCACGGCCTCTCTGACTCTTCTTTATTCATATTAAACCATTTCCTGCTTCTTCTTCCTTGAGCCTCCACCTTTTAATTCATGCTGGTTATCAAATAAATACATTTCAACCATGACTTAATAAAGTCCCACAGTCCTGTCCGCCATGGATATAACTTCCAGTACATTGACACTTCTGAAAACCGTGACTGGTATTTCTCCAGTATTTACAGTTGCCATGAAAGCTGAAGGTTTTCCTTGTTGACTAAAAATACTTTGCTTTTTCACTTCAAATTACAAAGTCTTCAGCACAAAATAGGGAAATCAAGGTCCAGATATCCTACAGATTCTGGGAATGCCAGATCAGCCCTTTCTCTTTTTCCAGTGGATGAAAAGCAGCAACTCCTTCAGATTTGCCTGAACTTCTCTGAGGATTTTGCTGCTCCCAAATAAAACTGGACAAAGGTTTCCAAAGCACTCTCCCAGAAAGATTCAGACCCACTAATGCTGCAGCAAATACCTCCTGGCCCATCAAGTGCCATCATGTCCGTGACCACAGAGAAATCACCTAATGGACAAATCGTCCGTCTGCAACCTGAGCCGTGTCTTTGTTTCACTTTTCAGCCCTGAAACACAATTACAAATCAATTCTGCTTTTCCAAATGGACATCAGGGTCCATATCCTTAATGAGTGTCTCCTGAAAGGCACATTTCTGTCTCTGGGAGCAGCAGATGCAGAGCAGGAGCACCAATGTCCTGTGTGGAAGCACAAATGGAGGACAAACCTGTCCTACACTGTCCTGGAAAGGAGAGAGAAAGTCAAGGAAACTGAGATGTGGCAACACTGGAATTTTCCAAAGCATAAAGAAGTCAAAATTAGATCAGTAATGAGAACAGAGGCTTTGGAAATTATTCATCTGCAGTGAGAAAAGTAACAAAGAAACTTAACTGAATGTCATCATAAATAAGACTCTTCTGAGCTCACAAACTTGTCTCACAGCTGGGTGTTCCTCTGACACGTCAGTCCTTCCTCATGTGCACATCCCACCACCAAAGGGCTGGAAAACACAAGATAAACTGCTCACAGACTTCAGGCTGGCATTATTAGCCCACGGTTTTTGATTCTTTCCCACTCAAAATACTGGCAAATTCAAAGTAAGTCATTAAAAGAAAGAGGTGTAAAAACCAGCACATGAAGTAGATAATGAGTGAGATTGTTCTGCTGGACTACGGAAAAGCTACAACATTATTTTAATCTGTTTACTACAAGGGAAAAAAAGATGTAGCACACACATTTCGTTGGCTCACGTCTCTGAAGACTGATAATTCAGTGTATAAATGGGATTGCCACCTGGAGAGGCAGAGGATACAAAGGAAAACAAGGCTTTGGGGAAAACCATCCTTTCACCCACCTGGAAGGATGACAAAGAGCCGGCCCTCTCCTGGAAATGGTGACAACATTTCATTTGTGAGCGGAATAAGTGAATTTCTTACTTTTCATCCCTGGTGGTACAAAGACAAAAAGTGTTCACTGGTGTTAATGACAAAGGTAAAGGTCAGCTCAGCTTTGGGGAGCAGTCCAGTCAAGCAAAGCCTGGGAACATATGCCTAATTCCAAGTATAATTGACTAAAGTGGCTAAAATTGAGCACCTGCTAAAGTGCTTTGATGGCTTCGTGCCTAATGAAATATTAATCACAAATGGCGGCGAGCCATTACACCAAGAAGGTCTTATTTATCCGGAATTGATTTATATAATAATTAAGGTCTAGATAATCAGCCGTAGTAGGAAGCCTGTCGGTGTTCTCATCTGAATCAGCACATTTCAGCAGTGCTGAACCTCCAGCGAAACATTCCTGGTTCTAATTAACCTTGTCAGGGGTTCTATTTTGGAAAGGAGCTTGCAAAGCAGAGGTACCTCCCCAGCCACTGCCCTGCATTGAGCCTTGACTCTTAAAACTTCCAGTAACTCTTCTGTGCATCTCTTCTTTCAAGAGAAAAGAGGAATCTGAGCAAGACTTTGCCTGTGCCTTCTTTAAAATGTTATATAAGTCAAGGTGCTAACAGCTTTAATAAATGAGGTGAATTGTTAGAATGACAGGCAATAGCAAAAATGATATTTTTGTCACAAGATCAGTGTCACAAAGTGAGGGTAACTTGATAGACAATTCCCCCTCTTTTTAGAGGGAAATCTAAAATAGAATAATGGCAATTTTAAATTTTCCCTACGTTTTCCAAAAGCAAATTAAATATATTAAAATTAGCACCAAACCAAAGCAATCATAATAGAAAATGCACTCAAATTTTTTTTCTAATCTTTCCTTACTCAGTATTACAACAATTTCTACTTCCATAGAATCAGATTAAAACAGGCCTGACTGCTCCGAGTTCTTGGTTTATCAGATTCCAATTAAAGGCGGCTGATGTTTTCCAAGGTATTTTAACAAGTCAAAAATATTTTTTAATTAGGTCTGAACATCTTGCAAATAAAATATTGCACTACAATCCAATCAAATCAAATTAATATTTGTCAAATGCCATTTGGCATTTCCCACCAAAAGGGGACAGTTCTGCTGCCTGGGATGGTTTCAGATGTGTGGAACCACTGCCTGCCAAAGGCAGGACTGAGGAGAACTTGTACGTGTGCTGTATTTTCAATAATTTACTCATCCATCTCAATCTGGCAGAACATTTTCATTTAAAAAGATGAGAGTTTGGACAATGCAACCTTATTAAAATAAGCTTTCACTGAGCTGCAAAAAAACCCCTAAACTCCTGCCTAAGGACAATTGTTGATGTTACTGTTTTGGAGTGCTGATCAGTTTAGAAAAGGGAACAATTCTGGACCAATACCTGCTTTTAATCCCACTCCCAGAGCAAACACCATCTCAAATCAGGAGCATTTGCATTTCCATGATGTGGAACAAGTGCCCCGGGCTCTGGGCAGGAGCTCCAGCCCAGACCATGACGTGGATCTGCTGCAGCAGCTGCCCAGCCCTGCCCAGCCAGGCCCAGCTCCATGCTGGGCTGGACTGGGAATGCTGGGCCCAGGTGCACAATGCCCAGTCCTGGAGCTCCTGAATGGAAAATTTCCAGTTGGACTCGACAGTGATTCCTAACAGATGAGGCAAATCCAAGGAACACCTGTTAGCTTTGGGAAGAAGTAAAAAAATTGGCACCATAATGTGGGATGAATCACCAGAATATAAAGGCAGGAACAGCATTAAAGGGAAAGAATGGATTTGCTTTCAGATCTGCGAGCGACACAAGAATATTTAATATTTGTCACATTCTTTCTAGTGGGACGGTGACTCATTTAGATCAGGATCCTTTCATAATTCAGCTTCAACTAAATTACAAAGGGAGCTCTCAAACAAAGAGCACATTAAAGATGGGTTTGAGGAAGACAATGCCCCAGAGGAGCTCTGAGCCGTGCACGCTCCCTCAGACAATGTCAGGCCAGTATAAATAGAACCCACAATGAGGAGTTACTGGGCTGCTTGTGGCAGCTCTTAACCAGAACTCCCTGGAGTTTAAAGGCACCTCTTCCAGAAGGAACCTATTCCATGGAAGTGAACTCCTGCAATGGGGAATGCAAAGGGGGCAGTCCTGGCACTTCCCTGGACTGAGGATGGGAGGCCCAGGACAGCAAGAACAGGAGGGAGCTCCGTGCTGGGAAGGCCCTCACAGGTTCTATTCCAATGTCCCAGATGCACAGGTCAAACACAAGAAGTATGGAAGGAGTTTTCACTCAGTACGTTTTCCTTACATCTAAAATCAAGACATTTCAAGCTCAGGGAAAGCTTTTAGATGCAAGAAAATCTTGTTTCGAACTACCCAGGCACTCTGAACCATAAAGACAAACCCTGCAGAATTTTAAAAATCAAGGCTATCTTTAAGTTATGAGTCAGATTTTGTCTTCCTTTCCACCACAGAAGTGATTTGTTATGCCAAGGTAAGATACTTGCTTTACAAACACTGCTATTATTCAGGCACTGCGTTACCTGAGGAAGAACACAAATTGCAGTGCAGACATCCAGCTGTGGGGCAGCTCCTGACCTGCTTCAGGTCATCTCTGTCGTGTTTCAGAGCTTTCAAACATCACCTGGAATGAAGCAGGTCACAAAGAAAAGGGCTGGGAAACATTTAAGATTGTTGCAGAATCAATTGAGTGTGAACGAGAAGCCTTTTGGGATGTCTGTCTGTTCTGAGGTGGAATTCCTGCTTTGATTTTAAAAAATCCTTCTCAGACAAGTGGGTTAATGAAGACCATCAATACAGAGGTCAAAATACCTGGGGCACCTCTTGGCAGAGATCCTGGAAAGGTTAATGGATGAAATGGAAATGGAAATCCACCTCCAACCTGCCACGTGTCTGCTGTGCTCCCACAACATCTCTGTTTGGAGGGAAAAATTCCCTGCACGTGCTGGCTGGAGAGCTCTGGGAAGCTGGTTTGGATAATATTATTGTTAGCAAAGGGGAAAACAGGCTCAGTGATAATGTCCTGTAGGTCATCAATCGCCTTGGTCTCCAGAATATTGGCAGAGATCCCTGACGAGGAAAGAGAACGTGGATTATTTTAGGAAGTCAGTGAACTGTGGACAACGTGTGTCTGCAGAAATGAAGTTATTGCAGGATGTCAAACATTAACGCCTCAGAAGGAGGGGATAAATTGAAATACAGGAGGGGCAAACCAGCAGGGACAGGGATTGAGCAGCTGCCACCACACAGCTCCCATCCTACCCCACCTCAGCTGGCTTGGAAAACTGATCTGCTTCCCAAAGAGGAGTTCCACTCATTTATTCATTATGCCTTTCTTCAGGAATGCTGGGATAACAACTGTGTAAGATAGAAAAAGTCGGTTTGCTCTGGATTAGTTTTCCCCTGACATCCAAACCTCTTCTCTTGGCTCAGCTGGGGTAAAATGAGCACAGAACTGTCACTGTCCCATCACAACCTCCTCCCAAAATAAGTGACGCAGTGACATTCATCCGAGTGGAATGATCAGCTATGGAAGCTCCTCCTTCCCTCGGTCCCTTGCTCCCTCCCTGAGCCAGGTCTGTGTTTCCAGTGCCATTTTCCTGAGGGTTTGCACTCTCCCTGTCCCTGTCCCTTGTTGGGTTCCCCCATGGGTGTTCTGGAAGAGCAGGCCTGAAGGCCCACAAAAGCATCTTCCCTAGGCCCGGGGGTAACCATGGAAACACTTCCAGGGCACCTGAGATGGGCTGGAAAAGAGGACCATGGGTCAGTGACCTTCTTGAGCAATGGCCCGGGAAGATTGTGGTCAGTGGCCTTATCTGGGATTATTTACACCTTCCCATAATAGGTGATATCTAGGGAATGCTCCAGGTGACTGGGTGAAATCCTGGGATTTGCTCTTCCTGTTTCTATGAGGTTCTATCCTGTTTGTGCACTGGTATTTAGGTACCCTGAGCTGTGCAATGAACGTCTCTGCACTTCTCCATCTGGCAGGCAAAGTCCTTGCTCAGTGTGAATGCTGCAGTCCCTGTCCCTGTCCCTATTCCTGTCCTTGTCCCTGCCCGTGGCAGGAGCTGCAGCCCCACGCTCCCTTCACTCTTCCCACGCCATCCAGCACAACTCCAGATGCTCCCATTATCCACAGAAACATCAAATCCTCTCCTGAACCCCACCAAGCTCTTGGCTTCACTCAACTCCCGCGGGAATTCACTCCACCGGTTAATTATGCATTTGTGTAAATACTTGTTTTCTTTAATGGCTTCCATTCCGCTGCCTCTCGGTTTCATTACAAGTCCCCTGGTCCTTGTGTTATAGGAAAGGCTAAGTGGAAGTGCCAGATTTACTTTCTGTGTGTGCAATTCATTACTGGGATATCTCCATCATGTGCCCTCTTTATGTCCCCTCTCCGCACTAAACCGTCCCAGAGTTTTAATTCTTCCCTCACACAGAAGCCATTCAAGCCATTTGCCATAATTAAAACAATTAATTTCAGGAAAAATCCAGGCTGCTACACAGAGAACTCAGAAAGGAGCGAGGAGTAAGTTGAGAGAATCACTGAGCGTCCTCCATCTACGGGGACTTTCTGGAAGCCTTTCACTGCACACATTTCCATGCAGAGAAGCCCACTGCTCTCAGGCAACCCAGCTAATAATATTTAAGTGTTTTAATAATCTGGTAAAGTGCAATGAATGTGCTTAATTTATTAAGAGTTTCTGCAGCAGCACTGCTGGGTTTAAATTCCTGCTTACAAGAATTTAAATTTATTGCTACAGTGGGCACTAACTTATGGGCCTGCTTTTCCTGGGAGCAGCAACTTGAGAGGAAGAAAACTAAAAGAAAATTTTCTTTATCTCTAAGAATCTCTGGGACACAGCATTAAAAATGTATTTACAATGAAACCAAGATAAAGACTTTTTGCAGCTGAACTTTAGTCTATTAATATTTAACAGCACCAACATCTAATTAACATTCCAGCAAAGATGACCTTTCCAAGAAATAGGTACATATATAAAAATATATGTAATTTTTGTGGCTGATAAGATGGTCTGGGTGACACATCTTCTATTAGGAGAGACTGAACTGCAAGGAACATCTTTAAACCTTGTGGTTTGTTGGGATAAGTTCCTTACTAGATTGTAAATGACTGAGGTAGGACAACAATTAAATCACAGCCAGTTCATGCTCTTCTTCTCCCAAAAAAGTCTGAAAAAGCAAGTTTGTGACACAAGACATGGGGTCAGCTCTGAGTGAAACACTCCTGGCTGCTCAGTCTTCAGCCCTTTTCCTGCTGCAGTTCTGTCTCCCTTTATCTGTGTTCTTACAACAGGCTCAGAATTCTGAAGTAACATTCACGTAACTATTTGGTTTTCAGCTGTTTGGAACCCTACTCAGCAAGATTAGTGAAAATAAAGAGTGGATTTCTGGGGGAGCCCCAGAGAGGTGGGAGAAGGTCCATCCCTGCACAGGGAAGTGACAGACCTCCAAACCAGGACATGCCTCATTTCCAGCTGGCTTCATTCACTAAAAAGCCAAACAACAAAACAACCAAAACCCCTTTGCTGATCTGCCTTGATAAATGTCATCAGCGAAGTCTCAAGCCCTGACACAGAGAGTTCCACTCTGGCTAATTAGCCTGGCAGCCAGGGGAAATGCCCAGAACGCTTTGATACCTTCCCTTTATTGCACTGAAAGGAAAGCAAGATGTTATTCACCAGCCACATCTAAAGGACAAGCACAGCTTGTTTATCACCCTCTGAGCTTCCCACCACTGCGCAGGGCCCTCATGATTTGCTTTACTGAGCTCACTCTTCACCAAAGCTCTGCAGAGGGCTTGGATGCACCCTTAAATCAAATCCATGAGAGGTCCTGAAGCCTCTGAACAAAGCGGTGTTTCAGCTGAAGGATGTATTTATTTGTCTTGCTTTGTAGCTTCTCCTCACACAGCAGCCAAGTCTTTGTTTGACCCTTTACTGAGACAAACTACAGTGGATTACTTTTCCTCTCCTCTGAAGAAAACTAATTACTCGACATGAATCTAAGACAAGAGACACTTTCTTCTTGCAAAGGCAAGAAAAGCCCTCCCTGCCCAGCCAAGCCTCCTTTGGAAATGTTTAACACAGAACAAGAAGCTGTGCTCCATAAATTCACTTCCTTCACATCCGGCTGCACAAGGAGCAGCGGATCCCAACCATCCCTGGGGAGCTCCAGCGCTTTGGGTGGGCACAAACAGCTCCCCAGGCTGCCCAAAGAGGGTGGGAAACTGAGAACCACGTCCTCTCCTCAAAGCACCCCTCATTTTAACCAGCTTCCTCCAAAAGATGCAATTGTGGTATAAAAAAAGTAAAAAAAAAATAGTCTCCAAAAGCAAATCCATGTAATTTGTTATCTAATGTGTCTGTTGCTGCAGTCAGGTGAGAAACGCAGAATTTATGTTTTATAGAAAAAGGTGTGATTTAACTGCCTGCAGAAATAATGTGCTCCTTTCTCCTATTTTCATGGCTGATTTTTGAGGGGGCTTCTGGGTTGTTTTTTTTTTTTGTAGAACGCAGGCTGACTGAATTAAATGTTTTACATGACAGAGGAACAATACCTATTCCTCGTGGTACAAAACCACATCTGCAGTTTGTACCTACAGGTTCTTCCACCCTCGCTCAGAACAGGATCAGGAACTCCATCTCCAAGAGGAATCCAGCCTGGATTCCCACTGAGAGTCAGCACTTTGCCCTGCATTTTTGTAAGCAGCCAACTTTTCTCCCTCCTGTTTTGATGACAATCGTTGTTTGGCTGTCCAGGCTCTCAGTCCCAGCTACAATAACCTTCTGGACAAAACACTTCACACCACTGCTCCTGCCAAAAATTTAATTGCATCCAACGATGCATCAGAAACAAAAGTGTTACCTAATGAATTTTTCCTTAACTGTGGTTTTATCTTTCCTTCTTCACCAATTTCTCAAGGTTGTTGGAATGCAGAATCTACCCCCGCCTGAGGAGCCACCAACACCCTGACTGCAGTTTTTGAGGGCTGGATCTCCTGATGCAGGCAGCAAAGAAACTCTCCCAGCTGGTCCCTGATCTGTTTTTTTTAGATGATTATTAAATGTTTGAGATGGTTCACACACAAAGATGGGCACCAGCCCAAGTTCCAGCCGAGCTGAAGCAAAGATCTGCTCGCAGACAGGGATGTGCTTCCCTGGAAAATTAAACCCAGTGAAGTGCAGCAACTCTGGTGGCACCTGGGGACTGATGAGCACAGGAGCTGCACTTCTGCCCAAATTTAACATCAGCCCACCTAAGGTTAGGAATACAATCAAATATCTTTTTACATCGAATCTCTTTTTTTCTTACAAATTGAGTACCAGTATAAAGTGCTGGCCCGATTGCTGTTGTGAATGTGGCTCTGAAGCCTTGGTTAAAGCAAATCCATCTTTGTGGATGCAATTTGAATGTTTTGTGTTGACATTAAAATGAGGTGTGCAGCTGACTGAAAGCTCCCTCGGTTTGTCATTACTGATCAAGATAAGGCACCTGATTAAGATATAAAACTGTGATTTCTACGGAGCACAGAATAACAGAAAAGTTTGATGTTGGACAGGACTTTAAATCCCACCCAGTGCCACCCCTGCCATGGCAGGGACACCTCCCACTATCCCAGGCTGCTCCAGCCCCAATGTCCAGCCTGGCCCTGGGCACTGCCAGGGATCCAGGGGCAGCCACAGCTGCTCTGGGAATTCTATTCCAGGGCCTGCCCACCCTCACAGGGAAGGATTTAAGTGGTTTTGGAAAGAAATCCCAGAGAAGACAATCTCCTTCCCAGTGGAGGTTGTGGGACTGCTGTTCTTGTCTCCAGCTCTTTGAGCTGTGTTGAGCATCCGAGGTGTGAGACTGAACTTCTCACTGGCGTTGTGGAAGCTCACACAGGGAGCAGGTGAGAACCTGACCTTCCCAACCCCAGGAATTCTCAATGGCACTGCTGTGACATCTACACAGATGAAATATCCCCTGCCCTAAGCAAGACTTTTCCATTTATCCAGCGTGTGCTGTCACAGCTCCCCAGTGTCAAGGCCTGACGAGGATCCTTCTCCAGCTGCTGACAGATGAGCAATTCCCTGCCCAGCACAGGGGCCTGGAATGGTCTGTTTGCCATGAACCTGACAACCCTGGGGGCCTGGGGTGTGTAAAACAATGCAGCAGCCCTACAACAAACCTTAAAATAATGTCATTTCTGCCCTCACCAGCACCGGGGTCAGGCCAGACAGGACTTTTACTAACGCTGCCTTGGAGCTCTCCACAGGCAGGCCTACAGAATCCTGCTTGAAATCCATCAAGTTCACACTGCCAATTAAATCCCTATCTCTGTCCTCTCCCTTCCACTCTAATGCTCAACTCTGTTATGTTTTAAAACCAAAAGAAAAGTGTTCTCAGTAGTACCAAACAGCTGATGTGATCATTGCAGAGCTTCTTTGAGAGTTCCACTTCTCAGAACTTACTGCATCATGAACCTAATGCTGATTCCCAATGACAGCTATTTTTGTTTTTCAGCATAATGCTGGGTTTTTTTAAATACCAGGGTGATTTCTGGCCCTGGGAAAATGTCATTAAGTATTGCCCTTTCCTACTCACCTCTGATGAGATCAGAATGGGCACAGGCAAAGCCCTCGCTGCTCCTGCCCACAAATCAATATTTACTGCAGCGCACAAGGAGGGAGAGGGGAAGAAAGACAAAAACAGCTCCGTTTCTAATGACAATTTTCTCTCCTCACTCCTGTTCTTCCAGGTGCTGTTTATTAAGAGCGAGTGAACAACTCCTGATGGCTCAGTTCTGCTGCCAGAAGAACTCCAGCAAACTGAACACTCTTATTTGTGATTCAGCTCACCTTTTCCGTGGTCCCTTTGCTCTTCTCCAATTCCGAGCACGGATTTGCAGCCACCTCCAACACCACTTCAGACATCCAGGAGAGGAAGCATTTTTATCATTGTTTTCATAATTGCTCCACACTCCTTTACAGCTGGATCCCAGCTACGCTTAAAGGGCACAAAAAAAAATGCAGTGAGAGGGTCAACAATGACTCCTGAGCTCCACAAGTCAAGAGTTCAAGTCAGAGGAAGGAACTCGTCTGGTCTTCCTCAAAAGGTGGTTGTTTAAACGTATTACACTGAGTTTTCTGGCAATTGCAGCTGCAAAGTCTTCTGAACATCTACCACTCCCTCCCAGCACCTTTTCTTTGGGTTCTGATGGGAAATTAATTAAATGCCACAAATTTATGACCCGCAGGTGACTTTGAGCCATGAAATCTCACTGCTGCTCTGTACAGATCACTGAGGTCTCGACACTGCAACCTGCGAAATTTCTCCATTTAATTTATTTTTGATAAAACTTTACCATGCTACTTGAATTCTCATATTCTTGCAGACAATTCAATAGAGTCATCCTAAAAGAGCAAAGCTGATTTTCTTATTGGAATCCAAAAGAAATCCGTAATATTCTCAGTTTAAAAGACAGCTCAAACTACTCCCTGTGAGATCATTTTGCTATGTTAATACTTCAGTAATTTTTCTATTCATCCCATTTTTCATTTAGACCATTTCCTTTTATTTTAAAATAATAACTTTTTAAGCTTTTTACTCTTTCTTCTGACTAATGTAAAACCCCAAACTCACTACTTATAATCTTATAATCTAATACTTATAATCTGCATTTTTTAGAATTGTTGGTGGCCTTTTTTGCATTTGCCAACCAATTATTCAAACGAATGCCAAATCCCCTTTATCTTCCACTCCCATTCTAGAATCAGCCTTGCTGTCAGCACTATCAGTGCCAGGAATAATTCCATTACTCCTTCCAAAAACACCCCTGAACCCAGATAAACCAGTACTTTAGAAACCCCTATAAGACAGTTTTTAATATCCATTTTTTTCTGTCCAGTTTCTCCATTTATCACCTCTATTTTGGGCTTGAACAAATTGCAATCACCTGGATTTTAGAATGCCACGACAAAAGCTTAGCAGCAAAAAGTGATACAATTTTGCCTGAAACTGACTAATGATAGATGGATTTTATGTGCTTTATTAGTGATTTTCACGCTCCAGCCCTTGTGCTACGGAACTCTTTTGTCACTTCAGAATTTAATTGACTAAAATTCTGAGCTTTTCCTCACTAAATATTGCAATCTCAGACAGAATCATGCAATCATTAATGTCAGGAAAGACCTTTGGGCTCATCAAGTCCAACTGGTCACCTCCACCACATTCACCACCAAACCGTGTCCTCAAGTGCCACATCAACAGGTTTTTTGAATATTTCAAGGATGGAAACTCCGCCACTTCCCTGAGCAGCCTGTTCCAATGTTTGACAACCTTTCCACGAGGAAATTTTTTTTAATATCTGCCTTTCCTGGTGCAACCTGAGCCCATTTCACACAGGCACAGAGGGAGAGAAGCACAGCATTCCCGTTATCAGAGTGCTCACATTCACCTCTTTGTAGCTCCTGAGCAAACTCTTGTATTTAAAAAAGGGGCCTCCACTTCCATCTCGTGCACTGCCACAACAGAAGCGTGGGCTCTGTGCCCTCAGCCCCACAAATGTGATTTCTGACACCAGCACTACCCAGAGCCCACAAAGAAAAGCACCTTAATTCCGAATATCACAATAGCTGAAAATGACTCCACAAAGAAGAAACAATTTACAGGGCTGCTGCAAGTATTAACTCATTTTCTTGCATGAGGTAATCAGCTTGTCTAAAATATTTCATCCCTACCCACAGAATCTATTTTTTCTTGGCCTTTCCAGTGCAGTGTGGCAGCAGTGAAATTTAATGCTGTTTCAAATCTTTTGTGACCTGGGGCTCCAGCACCAGCTGAGCAGCTCCCTGTGCCTGCTTCGTGTGACTCAAAAGCCTTGCTAAATTTACAGCATCAATGATGAGAATTTACCTTCATTATCCTTTTTTTCCTTAATTTTGCAACTTATCTTCAATAAAAATACCTTTACTTTAGCCAGAATCACCCTGTGCTGCACCATCAGAGCATGAGTAGGTTTGAAGCATGAGGAAAACAGGAAATTAGGAAAACAGCCTCTGCTATTCCCAATTCCTTCACACCCCTCACAGTTGCATCCTGGTTCTCACCTTTGCACATTACCAGGGAGGCTTGAAATACTTGTTTTCTTTTTCTGGCAGCTAAACAAACAAACCACACACATTAATTTTAATGAGCACCTCAAGGTTTTTCTCTAAAAGAACTCCGAAGAATATTTAATAGCTGAGATAAACACTCAATTAAGGTAAGGAGGTTGTTAAGTATTACGGTTCTTTAAATACTGTCCCCGTGGAGATCACATTGATCATTATAAAATGGTACCCGTGGAAAAGACAGAAACAGCAGGGCAGGTGGTGGGGGAGGAGATGTCAGTGAAAGGTTCGTGATGGGGCTCTGGGGTCAGGCCAGAGTTTCTTTGCAGACACAAGAAGAAAACCAGGTGGGCTGTGGGAGGCCTGAAAGCAGAGAATATTTCCCTGCCTGTTTTGAAGGGTTCTACCCCCCTGGACAACACGGTATTTGACCTTTATCCATGGAGAAAACTGCCAACTCTTTGGGAAGAACTAGAATCTACTTTAGTGAGAACTAAATAATAGAGTATTATGTAANTCCTGTATACGTAACTAAAGCATTTGTCTAACATTGGTAAAAAAGTGAAAATATCTTTTGTTTTAAGCTTTAATTGGATAATTTGCCTTTGAGAAGGCTGTGTTATCTTGATAAGCAAGATTTCTCAGCATTCCAGGGGCATTCTGCTGCATTCTCTGTTGTGTGCTGTGTCTGGGTCACACCAGTGACCTCACTTCTCTGATAAGACTTCATAAACTATCTTAAAGCAGAGAGTGCTGAAAGTTTCTTTAGAATCACTCCCCCATCAGGGGAAAACCTGGCTTAGAGACACAGCTAAGTCAGGGGCTGGGGTCCACAGTGGGGTTTTTTGGGGTATCTCCAACCCATATCGCCCCAACCCCAGGCCTCTCTGAACCCCAGCCAGCAGCTGGAGACCCTTCCTGTCTGCTCTGCAGTCAGAGATGGAGCCTGGCAGTGAGGATTCCCCTCTGGAAAAAGGGAGTTGGGAGCTGAATTTTGTCCCTACAGAACTTCAGAGCAGCTGCTTGGGTGTAACCAATTATTTGTAACCAATTATTGCTCCCAAGTCCATCCGTGGCTGTGGCGTTAATGCCACCCCGAGCAAATTGAACTCTCGGGACAACACATAAAATAAGTATTTGATGAATGTCAAAGCTGGGGGTGACCTGCAGAGCAGCCCGTGCCTGGAGAAGCCCATCCTTTCTGGATGGGGTTTTTAAATCATGTGGAAACCCCCTGCCCTCAGGAATGCCAGGATGGAGCCCATGCCCATCCTTTTGGAGCCAGGCACTGATTCTGCCAGAGATCTGAGGGTGTTTCACTTCAGTGCATGGATACTGCACTGATCTGGGCAGATCCACATGTAAATATCCTGATTTTTGACTATTTACAGGTACCTTGTGCCAAACCACCCGAGAAGCCTGAAAGGAGCAAGGCATTTTTTCTGGGGGACACCAACACAGCACAAAGATCACCTATGGGGCTTCTTCAGCTCCCTAAATCTTAACAAAAGTTAATTTTGTTATCAAATTTTGCATTTAAGAAGGCCACTATGTCCATATTACACTGGTTAAAATGTGTTGATATAAAATAATTTTCAAGGAGCAAATTCTTATCACAGCCTGTTTAGGGAAAGTGACTTTAATGAAAGGAGCAAAAAATCCTAAGCAAAAATATTCATTTCATCAGAAATTCCAAAGACATTCCATTACTTTTAACTCTCCTCCTTTGGGTCAGCTCTCACTTTTGAGCTGCTACACAGGATAAACTGTACATCGTTAGAAGAAGTTTTTAAAAGTTGAAAACATTCAGCAGTGCCTCATTTTATGTGCTATGCAAAGATGCAAAAGTGAGGCAAAATGCCAAAGCAGAAATGGCATAAAAATAGCCAACAATTTTTTAATCTGCAGAGCCTTTTACCTCCACTACCAGCTGAACCATCTGTTCTGCAGTTGTTCAGGTCTGCAGAAAGAAGGGTGTAAAAACTCAAATTGTTGTGTTGTTCAAAGCTTTGACAATCTGCTGGGTAAAGGAGTTTCTTTCAGTAATAATAATATTAAATAATAATAATAAGTAATAGTAATTTCTTTTTAACAGTGCAACCAAAATAAATCTGCAGAACAAATTTAAGATGAACATAAAAGATTTGACGGCTGAATATGAACAAGTCTGATGTTCTCCAGCTCCTGAGCAGGTGACAGATCCTGCCCTAACCCACTAATGGGTCCTCACTCACTCGCTGTCCCTTACCCACAGGAATTCCTCACGGGAGAGGAAGGCAGGGCAGTGACCACAGCACTTATTTTACACCTTGAGACTTTGGGTTTGCCTTTCCCCAACATAAACTTCCTCAAGAGCCTCCCAGCAGCCATCCCTGTGCTCCTGCCGTGCCCTGGTGCTCCCGGGTGTTGGGTTCCACCATGGGTGTTCAGAAGAGCAGGCCTGAAGGCCCACAAAAGCATCTTCCCTAGGCCCGGTGGGAACCATGGAAACACTTCCAGGGCACCTGAGATGGGCTGGAAAAGAGGACCATGGGTCAGTGACCTTCTTGAGCAATGGCCCGGGAAGATTGTGGTCAGTGGCCTTATCTGGGATTATTTACACCTTCCCATAATAGGTAATATCTAGGGAATGCTCCAGGTGAGTGGGTGAGATCCTGGGATTTGCTCTTCCTGTTTCTATGAGGTTCTATCCTGTTTGTGCACTGGGATTTAGGTACCCTGAGCTGTGCAATGAATGTCTCTGCACTTCTCCATCTGGCAGGCAAAGCCCTTGCCCAGGGTGATTGCTGCACCCGGGGGAGAGGACAAAGGCACGGAGAGGTGGCAGCACAGCCACAGGGATGGATAAACTCCTCTGGGACTGTGCAGGTGAGGAGGAAGGTCCCCAGGCTGGCTGACACCACCTTCACCCTCCACAAATCCTTTCACAGATCACCAGAAGCACTCAGGGACCCAGGGGAGGAGCACGGCGGCAGCAGCTGGGGCAGGGCCAGGGCACAGCGCGAGGCTCAGCACATCCCGCGGCTCCAGGAGTGGGAATGTTCCACCTGAGCGGGAATTTCTGCAGGGATCACTCCATGCAGGGCTCTCCACAGACTGCTCACAGCTGGTTCCAGGCCGTGTACCCAGGGATTGCACTGTCAATACAACAACCACTCCAAAAAATTCCTTTACACACCTCTAGGCTTCCAAACACCCCACCAAATCTGGGCTGGAAGATTTTCCATTCCAAATTCCTGTTGGCTGAGCAGACTGGATATTCAATAAAATAGACTGGCAGACTGGATATCCAATCAAACACTACAGGTTGTTAGACCATCAAAATAAGTTAGGCTTGATCTACAGAGTACATCTGATAATGCATTCAAATCCTTTACCAAGGGGGTTAAATATGTATCATGTTTTACAAAACTGGCTCGGTGACCCGACACCAAGAGATTCTGTACCATGAAATGCATCTCATTTATGTCCTTGATCCAGCAGATTTGACACAGGTGAGAGTTTTAATGGCTTTGCTGGAGCTCTTGGGTTGAGTTCTCTTCACCCCCGAAGGTGAAGCAAGCAGGGTGTTTGGGAATGTTTGTTTCTGCTTTCCAGCTAAAGCCAAAGGCTCTCCCTAAACCTCAGGGAAAAGGGAAGAGCAGAAGTAAAAACTAATGAAGGATTAAGTCCAGCTGGGATTATCACTTGACCCTTCATCTTTTACATCCCCTTCCACATCTATTTTCCTGTATCTTGTTGTAAAGAGGAAAAAATGTGTTGATCTGAGCAGCCACCTAAACGTGAACCCCCAGTTTGTGCCCCTCTCCTTTCCTCTTCCAGCAAATCCATCCCTGATCCCCTGACTGTGCTTGGTCCTTTCCTGGCCCTTCCTCACTGAGACACAAACAGGGATTTCCACAAAATCCAATCCCTTTCCAAACAGGATTCTGGAATTCCCCAGGCCAGGCCAGGCTGGCAGGACAGGCACAGCACATTCCTGATCCCAAATTTCCTCCTGTCCACGGATTATGCACCGAGGCTGCAACAGACACTCTGCAGTTCCTCGAATTCTCTTTCTGGGGATTTCATTTAATACAAATAATATACATTAACAATGCACATTTTGCTTTTCTTGGGGGACGGTTCTCCATAGCTCATCCATTATTTATGTTCTTTTAATATGCTGGAGACGGCTGCTCTGCACACCCCGGCTTCACCACTCCCAAATCTCCTCCAAAGAAACGCTGAAACCTTTCATATCCCTTTAAGGGGTTTTGGGTAGAATTAATAATACACATTAATAATTCAAATTTTCTGTTTGCCTGGTGGTGGATGAGCAGTTTTCACAGTGGCTGAGCAGTTTTCACACAGCAATACCAATCTGCATTAATAATGCAGTTTTTTTCCCCCTCTTTCTAAGTGGCTGATGGGCAGGTTGCTTATGAAATAATCAGCTTTGATAATGGGTAGTTTCACTTTGCAGTGACTCAAAACCCAGAGAGACTCACGATGTGTTGCAAATATTCACTAAAGATAGAAGCCATCAATCCCCTCTGCTTTCCCTACAGGAGCACTGGAAGGATTCACCCACCAACCACTTCCTCCAAGCCTCTGCAGCAGTGTCTAAATAAATACTGGAAATTCTCCCTCTCCTCATGACCAGCACTGGGAATTTCTACTCCCACCTGCTGGTAGGCATAAAATTTTTAATCGTTTCACCTTCATGAGAGAGGAAAGGAAGGAAAAATCAAGATAATCATTGAGGTTGGGAAAGCCCCGGGGACACTCAGGGGCTCTTCTGCAAGGAAGGCCTTAAAATTCCTAAAAATCCCTCCTAGCCTTGAAATATTCCTTTGCAATTCTAGCAACAACCCCTTTCCATCCTTCTTCCCCCCAACCCTTTTTTCTGCTTCATGAGAAACCAGTTTGGAAGAATTTCCTGCCTTTAATGGTTTCCTGGCTATTTTTTGTGCTGTGCCCTAGTGCAGGATATTGTTATAAAAGCAGGTGATAGATTCAGGTATTGATTCCCTTTAAAGTTGGTTTATCAGATGGGAGAGAGATTTTTATCTCCCTGCCACCTCAGGGCCCAGAGCTTTTAGTACCTGGACGATTATGAGTTTGAAACTGTCCATTTAAAGGAGATAGCAATACATCACTCTATATTTATAAAATACAGGAAGCTTAAATGCCACTTAATTCCATTATTTTTACAGCTGCTGGAAACGCTCACAATATTTAAATGCATAAAACCACTAATTCCAACAGGACAAAGCCAGAATAAACAAGAAAGGGAAGGAAAGAGCAAAAGAAATGGTTTTATCTGCCTTTGCAGTTTAACCGGGATTTATTTTTAGTTAATGATAACAGACTCAAAAAGTATCCAAGCACTGAGCAACAGCAGAAGTGTCATTTGGAACAGAGTTAAACACACTTTCACTATCATTAATCATGGCAAAAGTGACAGAAGAAAAATGAGCTGGCTTGGTATATCTAATATATTAATTCTCCCTGCAGATTGGCTCAATGCATGAGCAAGTAAAAACAGGTAAACCTCTGGAAAAGGAGAGGAATGTCACTCTGAGGCGTCGTATTAGGGAGAAACAGAATTATTTTTTCCTCAAAGAAAGATTTAAGAAGTTCCAAAAATCCAAAGGCTTTACTTAAATAGGGCTGAATAATTACCATGAAAAAATAACTAAACTACAGCAGCTAAAGCCCATTTTTATAGTGGCTGAGCACATTTTCCCTTCTTTTCCCGCCAGTTCCTACATTTTCTGCTGAGGATTGATTCCTATTAGTTTGCTGGACATCTGGGTAACTTTCTCCTTTAGAGTTGCCCCAAAGCTGCGACTTTCCCCCCCAAATTATTTAGCTTTATTTGGCTATCTAAGTTATCTATTTACAAAACCAACCCTTATTTGTTGCTTTGTTTTTTCCCAGTTTGGGTAAAATTTCAGCTCTTGAGGATGTCCCTGTGAAGCACACACGGGGTGAGCAGAGGAAATGAGAGGTGAAGGAAACTTTTCCCTTATTCCTGCTGCAATTCCAAGTCGGTAATTTCAGTTGTGAACTTCAGCTTCCTCCCGAATTCCTGAGATGTTCTTGCAGCTCTCTCGCACATATGGAGCCCTTCCTAAAAATACCCAACAGAGCCCTACTTGCAGAGCTGGTGACTTTGTTGACACCACGGAGAAACATTGCTGAGCACCGCCAGAAACCCCAAAATAGCCAATTAAAATCTCCACCAGCCCGTTCAAAGCTGACCTGAAAGCACACCAGAACCAAAAGCAAAGTGGGGACGTCAAATTCAACCTCGGGATTGAGTTCTGTCTGCTGGGAACAGAGCAAGTCCTCAGCCTTTTGAGCAAAGTTTTTAAATACGAGGGAAGTTTTCTCTCCCTGGAACAGATCATGGAATGATGAGCTCCTGGCAAAAGGAGGAGATGGATAACTCTGTACAACTCACAGGCTGTTCTGTCCCGAGTTATTCATGTCATCCATCTGCAGCTCACATCTTCCTTCCCCAGACTATTTTTTTCAGCCTGAAGGTCATGGGAGGAATTTTTTTTTTTTTCTGCTGCACGAAAAGTGCTAAAAAAGGGGTGACACAAAAAAAAAACGGGCCTTAAAAAGCCACGAACAATAGAAAAATTTCAATCAGCAAGATTATAAATAATAATCTAATAATTTAATAATTTAATGATAATTAATTTTAAANGTTATTATTTGATAATAATTTAATAATTTAAGGAGCAGATCTAGCTGCACCCTGAGATTTGTGGGTCCTGTGCTGTCATCTCCTGGCACTGTGAAGGAGCAGAGAATTTCCTGATTTATTTGGGATAGCAGCTGTTTCCTACCTGGAGTGGGAATGGGAGCAACTGCTTGGTGGGAATGAGAACCAAAAGAGCTTCAGGTAAAGGCAAAATAAGAGGCAAGAACTGAGCACTCAGACACTGCAGCAGTGAAGGGATGTCCAGGGATAGGGAATATTCAGCCAACAACGTAAAATCACTTTTTTAGTTCTCAGGAAAAGCAAATGAAGTCACGTTGGAATTGCAGCGATGTGGAAAAATAAAGAAACACCAGCAGAAATGGGCAAGGTGCAGTGTGGGCTCCAGCAGCACCTACACTTTACAGCCCGAGGCATTAAGAGACAGCTCCTTTGAGGGTGATTTACAGCAAGCCTACAGCCCATCTGCTCTGGAGAGCCAAGACACTAAAGATAATCTCAAAATTAAACAGCAAGATAAACACTGAGCAGGGACACAGCTTTCTCTCTTAACCTGATGAAATTTTGTTTTGCATCTCGTCTGCTAAATGGTAAATAAACCAGGGAAAAGGAGATGAAAAGAATTTAATTCCGTTCAAAAATGACTTAAGCTCTCAGGTGGGTAATTAATAGAAGGCAAATTGAGTTTTAGCAGAATTAATTTCATTATTCTCGGGTAAAGCTGCGGAGAGGTTCAGGTGGGAGAACAACGTGACCCACAGTGGTAAAGCTGCTTTTTGAGAAGGCCTGAGCTGGTGCAGAACTCCTTTATCCTCAGGGATAGCTCAGAACATCTCGGATACAGAATTTTGAATCAGAATTTTGTTCCTGCTGCCTTGGTGCTTGGGGAAGAACACTGATAAACCTCTGAGTTCTGTGTTCCTGCAAATCACAGCGGGCAGGAAACACTGAGACTGTCAGGCCAAAACTTCCTGCAAACTTCTGACAAATTCCTCAGCCTCTTTCCTCAAAATTAACATTTCAGTCTGGGAATTACAGTAATTACAGCAACCACAAGTGGCAAAAGGGATGGCAACACTTCCTGGACCACTGAAGCAGGACACTCGGCTTGAGGAGATTTATTTTGTTTTCTATCTCTGGTTTTTTTTGGTGATTTCAGTCTTTTGTTCTGGTGTGAGGAATTGCTGGAGGTTTGTTATGGATTTCTATGTTTAGGAGGTGATAATTCAATGAATTTTAGGAAAATTTTAGGGAAAAGGGGAGATTTGCTGAGTTCTTGATGGCGTGGGCAGCGGTGGGTTCTCAGAACACAGAGATCAGCAAAGGTGAAGGAATATTTGCAATTCCAGATTTACAGATCTGCTGTGAAAAATCTGCAGAGTGAAACTGTTTTCACTGCATCAGAATTTAGCAGATTATGCACCTTAATATTTTGTTGCTCCTGTTTCCAGGGGGTCGGTCCTGGTTCAAACTGAGACCAAAGAATGTCACTGCACACCACGACCCCCAAATCCTGAACTCGGCCACTGGAGGGGACAATGCCCCAGCTCCCAAAAGGAGCTCTGCACCACAAAAAGTTTAAAAAGAATGGCTTTATAAATCTTCATTCAGAGCTCCCAAACCACTGTAAAAATCTTGCCTTTAAAAATAGAAAAATTTAAAAATTTGCCTATCCCAAAGAAATGTTAATTTAACCTTTTGGCACTTCACAAATTAATTTATCTTTGCTACTTCGCTTTTCCCCATTTACAGCTATCACCCAATTTAGAAAAAAACCCCAAACATATAAACATCTTTGCCAATTAAGAAGCTTATTTGAGAAGTAGCTCACTAGAAGAGATTTTAGCCTAAGATGAGATTAGTCATGTCCTAAGTTATTTATTTCCCTGCACAAGCTCAGAGGAACAATCATTTTATTGTCTTTTTTTTTTTAATGGAGCTTCCTTAAAGAGCCAAGAAAGGAAGCAAAGCACTTTGTTTTAATAAGGTCATGCTGCTTATTAAATAATTTACATATTGAAGGTTAAATCCTTATCTCTAGACGGTAAAAAGTATTTTTGTCCAACCTTGGGAACTGGAAAAAGCACGAAGGAGGGTGTCCTGAATGATAAACAAAACGGGTTTTTGTGCTTTTTGGCACTTGCAATTGTTCACCCGGAGTTCCCATTCACACCCACTCGAAGTGAGGGAACACTGCTGATAATTAAACCCCATTTATCAACGCGCTTCTAAAAGCTGATCACAGCTCCAGAGATTGCCTTGGTGAGGGACAAAGCTGTGCCACAGCCTGGAACTGCCACCAGCACCAACTGCAGAGAAAGGGACAGGTGATGGCAGCGGGACACGTTTGCTTCTCCTCAAAAATCACTCCAATAGGAAATTTAAAGGGTTGTTGCAAAGTCTGGTACAGATTTCAATGCTTAATCCTGCGGGGATTTTCCAGTGCACCAGACACCTGAATTTGGCTGGCTAACCCAAAATTGTGAGGGACCTCCCTGCTCTTTTCCCAGCTCAGGAAAGGCAGATGTTTTCCCCTCCTTCTCCTATTTCCTTGTATTCCTTCTCCTATTTCCTTACAATCCTTCTCCTATTTCCTTACAATCCTTCTCCTACTTCCTTACAATCCCTCTCCTATTTCCTTACAATCCTTCTCCTATTTCCTTACAATCCTTCTCCTATTTCCTTGTAATTCCTTCTCCTATTTCCTTACAATCCTTCTCCTATTTCCTTGTATTCCTTCTCCTGTTTCCTTACAATCCTTCTCCTATTTCCTTGTATTCCCATTTTTCCCAGAGCCCATGGTAAGGAAAACCAGATGCTGCAGGTCCCACGAGTCCCGGGCGTGCAGAGCTTCACACACACGGAGATAACGCAGGAACACGAGCTGTCAATGCCTTCCATTCACTCTGCACTTATGGATCATTTCAGAAATCAGATTCTGGAGTTTGATTTCTCCAAATATTCCCCTCCTCAGGACGGTTATTGACTAATACATCAAAGGACACAGCTCCCCTAACGATGCCCCAGTGCAATGCATCACCACGAGTGCAGCTCCAGCCCGATGATAGATTACTCAATAACCTGGGAGCAGCTGGCAAGAACTTCCAGGGAACCACATGATACAAGTTTTATTCTGGTTTTTTGGGTTTTTTTTGTTTGTTTGTTTGTTTTTTTTGTTTAGTTTGCATAGTTCAGAACAAGCAGGATGAGCTGTTCACAGGTTGAGAGCAAGTTCACCCACAAAAAGGTTTGAATTGTCTTAATAGAAACTGAAAGCTGTGGTACCTGAACTTGGAAAGGCGGGTGTTACTTTTTAAATTTCCTACAGTTTTAAAGTAAATTTATATGGTAATTCCTCATCATTCCTCTTTCTGATCTGTTTTCACACCCCCAGCTCAGGTCAGCAGCACCTTTAGCAGAGCTGCAGGTGACAAGCCAGCCCCACACTTGCCACAGCTCTCCTTCCAGAGGTCCCTTTGCCCAGGGATTACGGGAATGTGTGGCTTTGCCATCCCTAAATCACGTCCCTGATCACCCCCAAATGTCACAAAATCATTTAGGTAGGAAAAAATCTCGAAGATTATCAAGCCCAACCAGCACCACCTCGTTCACCACCACACTCCCTTCTCCTGCAGAGCCTCCTGAACTACACAAAGGGAAGTTTCCACAACAAAAACTTCCCAGGCTTTTCCAGATATTAATTTTTCCTTGCAAGAGAGACTTGCTGCTGACTATTTATCCATCCCATCCATCTCTATTTCCCTTGCCTTTTCCTTTTAATAGTTTATTAACTCTTTGAGCCTTCCAGTTTCCCTGTCTCCATTTAGCACAGATATTATTTAACACCACCAAGTCAGGAAATAAAATATAAACTGAAAACTCTCCATCCTGATTACTCTGCCTGTTAGTTCTGAAGGAAAAGTTTAAATAACTGGGATTAGTGTTTAATCTCAAAGCAAAGCAGCTCTGTCTGGGTACAGCACATTTTGCCATTGAAAGAAAGGGACTTCCAGTGTTAGATAGGATCTCTCTTGGATTGTAGTTTAACTCTGAAAAGGTAAATTGGTTGCACTGGTTAGAGGAGAGAGAGAGCAGCAAAGGAATAAAAAGGCTCTTAAAACAAAAACGGGGCTGTGTTCAGAAGAGGAGTTGTGAAAAGATATTGAAATTTTCCAAGGGGAAATCCAGCACGCTGATGGAAAAGGCTGGAACTGTAGGCAGCCATCCAAAGGAGGGGGGATGCTGGAAAATCGGGGAGATTGGGGATGCCACAGTGGAACCCTCGGAGCCTGAGGTGGTGATGAGCTCTGCAAAACACATCAGAGGCTGCTGCAGCTGCAAAGGAGTTAAAGACCACAAGATTTCAGGATTTAGAGAAAACTTCTTATGGAGACAGAAAAGCTTCTGGTGGCAAAGGAGAAACAAAAGGTGAGGCAGCAGCACCAGAGCGGCTCTTCCCAAGGAAGCTCCTCTGATGTGCTCCAGACCTGGCCACGTGGGATGGGGTTTACAGAAAAATCCATTTGTAACAGCAATGGCTTCAGGGGTGAATGGGTGAAAAGGTATTTTCTGTACTTCAGGGGAACTGGGATGTTGTACAATGCTACAGCTGAGTCCTGCAGGTGTCTTTAAAACAGGGAAAGAAAAGGAATAAAAAGAGCACAAGGGGCAACAACAACCTTTGCCTATAGGAGTCTTCCTGATTTCTGGATTTTCATGTTGTTTACTGCTATGGAAAATCATCCTGTGCCAAATTTTATGGCTGTGGTGTCCATGATTCAGAAATGGAGGTTTATTGGGAACTGTCAAGAGAGACTTGGATTTCATTCAAAAAGCAATCCAATCTTGGGGCTCGGATGGAAAGCCAGAAACACGAGACCAAAAATCAGGCACATCCAGTGATGAACTGGAGTTAACTGGGACATCTCCATCGAAAATAAAAACCTGGGGCAGGCCAGAAATACTTCAGAGAACATCCTCCCTCCACAGGAAACCAAAGGCAAAGAGCTGGTGTCAGCTGGGACACGGCTCAAGGCACACCATGGAGACATCAGGTGACCCTTGGTCTGTGGGTGCCAAATCATCCCCAAGGATGAGGCACAACCCAGGGGACTGCAGAACATCCCAGACAGGGAAAAAGCTCAGACACAGAGGGTTGGGGTCATTACTGAACACATTTCCTAGCTCTGCTCCCCTGTTCCATCCCCTATTGCCAGGGAATGTCCCCATTGTGGTCAGAGCAGGACAGGAAGGAACTCCTACAACAAATCCCATAATTTCAGGCTACTCTTCCCTTATCCAATCCCTAAACAGCTCCTTTGGGTCTTTGCTTCCCACTCCCAGCACTCCCATTGCTGCTGGTCACTGCTAACACTCCAAAAAAGACTCAGGACAAACATCCCATCTCCTGGGGGCTGGCGTGATGAGAATTCATTCAATTTTTAAAAGCTGTATCAGAGTTATCACCAGGAATGGTATTTATGAAATATTCTAAGGTGACAGCAAGCATTCCACGATCCCAGTTCAGGAATCATGGAGTGGCATTTAGGGAGGTGGTGTTTTCCTGCTGAAGAGCAACAATCATTTGGGGGGAGTACTCTGAGCAGAAATTTCTTCAAGGCCTTGCAAATATTAAATAAAGACTTTGCAGTCTGACAGAATGAGGAAATGGAGGTTCTTGGCATCAAAATGAAGCATAGAAAGTAAAGAAATTAAACAAATCTGTTTCATTTCTTTGATCTTTTCCAGTGATGGTGCACTTGGATTTTAATCCTACATCCTTCTCAATTAGCATTAATTTTTGGGTTATCTACAAAACCCCGTGGCTTTTGCACTTGATTTACAGAAGACAAGGGGAGGGGTGGATACCTGTGCTCCAAGGCAAAGCCATTCCCATTCCATGCAGGACACGACAGAGGTGGAACGAGGCAGCAGCGTTAATCAGATTTATTTTTGAGGCTCTGAGGACTTGTAAAGGCCGCTAATAGAAAATTTCCAGAGGATTTGCAGGAGCAAACAAGCAGTTTATAGGTGTTTATCTGATAAATCCCAGCAGCTCTCGCAGCCTCAGCCCCGGGGTCAGCACTGCTGCACAAATAAACCCTCTCTACCTGAGCACCACAGAGATGGGATTGTGCCCAGGCTAAAAATGCTCTGCAATTGAGGTGTAGCTAAATCACATTTTATCCATGGTACCTAATCAGGCCCGTTTTTATGTCAGAAATGCAACTTGACTCAGGGGCAGTGTTGTGACACGGCCCCAATCCACACGAATGAAATAAATCCCATTATCTGCTTCAAGTGAGGACTGTGCTCTAACTGGATTTGCTAGTACAGAAGAACCCCAAATATTAAGAGAGAAATCAATATTCAAAGAGAAGATGTTTGTGTGAACACAAATACTGAGGGAATAAAAAGGGAATATTTTCTCTAGTCCAGGGAACCGGTTTATTATTCAAAAGGAAAAAAAGGTGTTGGGCCATCAGCTGAGCCCGATTTGTACTTTAAAGAAAGCTGCAGAAAGCAGAAAAATATTAATTCCCATGGATACATTAAAATATTCTTGGATTTAGGCAAGGCCAGAGGTACTGGCAAACAGCAGGACGGCAGAGAGAAAAGGAGCACCTAAAGGAAAGCTACTGGGTCAGCACACTGGAATTATCTGGGATAAAAACAAGGCATGGAGCGTTCACTTTCCAGAACAAAAACAACACTTAGAACAATTACACGAAAAAAATCAAACACCACAGAGCCACCAGCTATTCAGTGATTGAGCAGATTTGGTTTCTGGGTGGAGACAGAAGGCCCAGTGCTGGCAAAAGAGAGGCAATAACCCGGGCCCAAAAATAAACACGGGATGGATGCTGAAGGCAGAAATCATCGGGGAGATCTTGTGGGGACTGCAAATAACCCAACCATCTGTCCAGGAGGATGAGGCACTCTCTGGGCAGGCAGGAGCGAGGTGGAAATCCCACACAGGCAGCCTGGCACGGGCAGAGATGCTGCTGGAAGCTCATCTGGAAAACCATTCTCACAAAAAGGCGCTGCAGGAGCGGGGCAGGTGCGGGTCAGAGCTATTAATTCCCCCAAATTTCAGATCCGAGCACAGATCTGCCAGATTTGGTCTCTCCATCTTAGGACAATGGAGCCTAAATGGGATTTTTTGCCAACGTTTACGAGGTTTTGGTGCCAACAGGGAAGTTTAAAAGCAAACAATGCAATTATGCATCCCAAGAGGTGAAGGACAGGAGCAGAAAGGAGCAGAATTTCACAGGAATTAAAGGTGTCCTGATGCTGACACAAAGATTGGGCCTAATCCTGCACAGAGAGCTTCCCCACCTTTTATCTGAGCTCCTAAAAACCATTCCCAACAGCAGTCCACATCAGAAATATATGGGATTACACAGAGAGATTGGCATGGAGAGATGGATTACCAGAGACAGCTTTTGGGGACTGAGCCCCCAGCTGGTTTTATTTTATTTCTAAAAACCAGCTCAGAGTGGATAGGAAACTCCTCTGCTGCACTTTCCTCCTGGTGTGAGCAACCCCAAAGTTGTCCAGGGTCCCTCTCCCCAGTAAACTCTTCCTGCCTGGCCCAGAGCAGGCAGAGATGGAATAACCCAGCCCATGGAAACCTTTTCCTTGTTTCCCCAGATGATGTGATAGCTCTGGAGCTGTGACAGAGCCAAGGATTACACTGTCTGCACCCTGGACTGGATATATTTTATACAAGAGCTTCTCCAAATCTTCCTAAACTTTCATGTAAAAAAAGGAATTTACGTGCACAAAATACTGCTGCGAGCCCGGAGTGGATTTCTGCTCGTGTTTTCTGGAATTTTAAGGTTGAATCATTGGTTTCTGTCAATTTATTGCTGCTTTCTATTTCCAGCAAAGGCTGTGGCCTTGGAACTGGCTCAAACCTTGGAGCTGATTCTGCCTGCTAAAAACACTTTATCAGTTTTATCCATCACTTTTGAAATCTGGTTTCATCTGCCTGCTTAGAGATGACTTCACCCTTCCAGTGATACATTTAAAATAAAAAAGTAGGATGCACAGCCCTAAAAGAGAGCCACAACATAAATTAGGTGAGAAAAAAAATAAGATTATTTTCCCTTTTGTATTTCAGTTATTTATGCAATGACTCCTGAGAAGACGGAACAGCTGAAACTACTTTAAAAGAGAGAGGTGAAAAGAAAAATGCAGCTTTTGTTCTTGATTTCTGGGAGTGTTTGCACTTCTATTCATAATTTTATCCCTGTAAAATCACACAGATGCCACCTAAAGCACTTGGAACAATCAACATTCTGCTATGATAAATAATTGGGTTTAAATCCGTGTACTTAAATAAAATTAAAAATATATAATCTTGTCATTATACTTGAATAAATTGCAGCATTTGGACTGATTTTCAATAGATTTGACTTTCACCAGTGTAAAGAAGGGAAACAAGAGACCCAAGGATACAAGAAGCTGTAAAAGAGGGGATACTCAAAGTGGCACCTATTTATTTCACAGTAAAGAATGAAGTTTACCTGTGAACGATCCTGGAATAAGATTTACAACTCTGTAAATGTCAGTAAGAGCAACCTGGAAATTGGATCTTTGAGAGAAGTTCACAAGATTTTTGCTTTGCAGAGCTAAAAACCCAAAAAAAGAATACGGGGTTCAAACTGGCCAACAGGCACAGCTTCAGAACACACCAAAAGTGACATTAAAGTTAATAAAAAGATCACGTAACAAAAACAGTTCTCACTATTTCTTGCTTGGTTATAAAGTACTGGAATTTAAAGAGAGTCTCTGGAATGACAAAGATTTCCACAAGAAAAAGGATGAAATTAATTCACTTCTTTGGAGTGGATGAGAAGAAGGCAAATTCTATTATTTCCACTAGGAAAGGGTGGATTTGAACTCCGTGGGACAGGCCTGAAATCCTGCTGGCAGAAGGCAATGCATCACTGAAGATTAAAATGCAACTTAAAAACTTGATCTTAAAAATTGTAAGCAACTTAGATAAAGTTGATAAAGAAATTTAAGTAACCTATCTACTGTTGTTGAAGTGGGAAGTATAAAAATATCTGTATTTTTTCTCCCTATAAGATGAATTTTCAATTAAAAGGTGTACAGGATTCCTCCACTCTCACTCCAGAGGAGTCCTCAGTTTGAGCAGAGGAACTGTCCATATTTCAGGCCCACAAACACGTGGACTCACAACAGTTTGGCAGAGAAAGCAAAATTCAAGTGAAAACTCAAGATTTACTGTAAAACAACAGCAAACTGTGAAGATGGAAACCCTTAAATGATGCCCAGAGCCCACATCAGAGTTCCAGCTGTAGCTTCACTCACAGGACCTGTGATTTCCTGGGAAATAAACCACAATTCTCTGCCTAAAACCAGCACATCACAACTTCACTGTACGAGACATCTCCAGGGTTAAGGACTGTGGGCACAGTGGGATTCCCAGTACAAAAAAGCTGAAAATGTGTCCCAAACTTCCTAAATTCCTACAGACATTTGATGTCACTGTAAAATTAAACTGAATTAGGTGATGACAGGAACAAAGTCACTGGAAGAACACAACCACGCCACAACAAACATTGGGGTTTGCTCCACAACAAACATTAGGGTTTGCTCCAGAGTCAGGAAGCCTCAAACTGTGAATTATCAGCAGGACTTGCTGACATTTGCAGCCTCTGGGAGGAGGAGATGAGGGCAGATATGGAAGGGAAAGATCAGAGTGGTTCAGAGAGGAAAATCCTACAGAAATCAACAGAGCTGGAAGGAAAAGCTTGGAAATTTAGGAAATGGAGTGTATGGATTTGAATAAACCAAGGCACTAACAATGCAAATGCAGTGTCAACACTTCTGTCTTTGTCCTTTGGCTTTCTGTTTTTAGGGATCATCTGTTGAAGGCACAGACCCCAAGCACTCCCAAATTTAGGAGCTGTACCCCTCCAACTCACATTTCTCTCCAAAGAGTAAAAAGGACTTAACCGAGACAAAAAGATTGAAGGGGAGGTGAAGATCGAAACCTACAATCCCTTAAAATAATTAAAAATAAAAACTCTGAATCCAAGTCTGAGTTCTGCCTGTGTGACCCCCTCAGCTGCACACATCAGCTGCAGCAGAGCCTGCATGAATAATGGAATCAGACAATTTTATACCTCTTTAATAATGGATGCCAAATATATTTGGGGTTAGGAAGGACAGCATTCATTTATCGATCATGATGCATTATCTCCAACCTGGAAACTCCTAAGCAGCTTTCATCTCCTGTGCCCTCCTAAATAATTCAGAATGTAATTTCAGTTAGGTTATTTTGTTTGTATCTTTTCTGATTAAGCTTGTATTTTTTAATCAGAAGAAAAGCTGACAGACCTGTAGCAAAGGGTCAAAATTTCATCTCGTGTTACTCAAAAAGTCCCAAGGAAATCATCTTGAAAAGTCGCATAAATGAGGATATTTCTGTCTAATTCCTGGTTTTCAGAACCCAGACCTCTGCATTTGGACAGTGTTAGATGTATATTTAATAATGCCGATAGTAACATTAAAAAAAATAACTTTGAGCTTTTCTTAAAAGGACACAGTCACAGTAGAATTTCTTGAAAGTTCTTTGTTCATTTTACTTTAAGATTGGAGCAGTTCACCCCTGCCATATCTCAGCATGAAAGCAGAAATTTTGTTCAGGCTCGTGAGTCAAAAATGAAATTTAAATATGCAAGAAATGGTTACTAATTTGTCCTGCAGATCTGCATTCACTCCAGAGGTGAATTCTTGAATAAAGCACCAAAAAGCTGCAGCACAGAGATTTACAGGCTCATCTGGGGGATATTTTAATATTAACAAATTTCCAGCAAGGTTAGGTTTTCATTTCCCCTGTCTATAATTAGCAGAGGGAGAAGAAAGGCTGAGAACAAACAGATGCCATGGTGACACTGAAAAATAAGGAAGAAAAAAGACAAATGGAATAAACAGTGTCTCAGACAAGTTAATTAAAACACTCTGCAGTTCCTAAGGCCTTTAAATGGTCAGTTCAAGACACAACCTTGTCATAAAGGGATTATCGTGGATTTCACAGATCAGTGATCAAGGCTGGCGTCAGATTTTAAGGAGAAAAGTTGTGCCAGGAGAAACAAATTAAGAAGAGTTTGTTTTCATGGGTGCAGGGACAAATTCCAAAGCCATCCATCAGTGGATGCAAATTAATCACCTCATAATAAATAAGAGCCTCCCCTGGGAATTGTCAGCTCATCACCCAAAGTGATGCTCCGAGTGCTTCTTCGATGAGAGAGGATTTAACAAGATGCAGATCATAAAACAGGAACCCAAGGAATTGCTGGACTGTACGGCCCTGTGAATAAAAAACTGCTTTATTCCCTAAATTGTGCCCACCTTTTACTTAATTGGTGCTTCCTCCCATCTCCCCACAAAGCCACTGGCAGGAATTTTGGCCCCTGTGCCACAGGGCAGCTGATGTGGTTCAGTTTTCGGGCATTTGTTGAAAGTTTATGCCATCATTTGAGGCGTGTCGATATTGGCTCTTGTCCAGGTGACAGGAGGAGAGGAAATGGCCCCAAGCTGAGGGAGGTTTGGATATCAGGGAAAATTTCTTCATGGAAAGAGTGGTCAGGCATTGGAACAGGCTGAGCAGGGAAGGGCTGGAACCGAGACACAAATATTTTCACCATTAAAGCTTTCGCAGCCTGGGTGCAGAGGGCACCTGTGAGGGCAGAGACCCTGCGGGACCGCGGCCACCTCCCCCCAGAGAGCTCCTGCCACCCCCAGAAAGCTCTGCCCCAGCAAAAGGGGAGCAAAGGCACGGAGACAGCAGCTCCAAACCCAACAGATTCACCTTGGCTCAGACAACAGCAACAGATGAAACTAATGTTTAATGTAATTCTGTGTGAAGCCAAAAAAAAGCATCCACAGGACAAACTCTGCCAGTGGGGCCCAGCTGGCACCGACCGATGCCCGGAGCCGCCTTTGGGAGGAGGCTCAGAGGTTTCTCTGCCACATCCATCAAACCCTACAGATATTCCAGGCTTTCCTGAATTCCTCCAGCCTCAGCTCCTCCCATTCCAGCAATGGAAATGATGGGAAAAGAAGCTGGGCAATCCTTTCAGAGGGAGTGAGGGGAGTGGGGAGGGAAAGGGGGAAGGGGAAGGGGAAGGGAGAGGGAGAGGGAGAGGAAAAAGGAAAGGAAAAGGAGGAGAAGGAGAAGGAGAAGGAGAAGGAGAAGGAGAAGGAGAAGGAGAAGGAGAAGGAGAAGGAGAAGGAGAAGGAGAAGGAG
>VZRO01008018.1:338989-366272 GCA_013397915.1 Daphoenositta chrysoptera | reverse complement strand
TCCTGGAATCCCCACATTCCTCTCCATCCCCCTCCTGGAACCCCCACATTCCCCTCCATCCCTCCTGGAGCCCCCACATTCCCCTCCATCCCTCCTGGAACCCCCACATTCCCCTCCATCACTCTGGAACAAAGCCAGAGGGTTTTGTGCAGTGTCTGTGAGAGCAGGTTCAGGCCAGACCAGGACTGGAGCGAGGGAAATCTGAGGGATCTCCAGCTCAGCCAAGGATTCGAGGAGTCCTGCTCAGATTTAGAGCCCTTTAGGTGCCATTTTCCTGCTTGGATCTGAAACCTCCTGCTCTTGAGAAGAGCAAATAATGAGATGTGGAAGGGCTTCAGGACCTGCTGCCCACCAAACCCAAATTTCAGCTCCCCACCCTTTCCTCCTCTACCATTCCATGTAGATGTGAGAGGATTATGCATTTATCATTTGGGGTAATGCAGGTTGAGTTTCTTTTCCTTTCTTAGCAAGCTCATGGGAAATTATTTCAGACAACGGGCTACCATAATTCTGGAGAAAACCAACTTTTTAAATCCCTTTTGGCCTTTAAAATCGTCCTTTAGCAAGAGAGGATTTTTACGTTCTTTGATGCCAGAAGCTCGTACCTTAAACTTGCCAGTAGTTAAGCCTCTTAACAAAAACAAGTGAAAAAAACGTTATAAATCAGAAAGATTATTGGCATCAATATTCTAAATCACATTTTGAGACCTTAGAACTAAGTAAATGTTCCAACTGACTGAGCCAAACAGCACATTTACATTTAACACTATGAGAGGAAATACTGTGCTTATTTCAAAACTGTTACTATTTATAAAGATATTCTGAACAGGTCCTGAAGTGACTGAAGAGTTCAGCTCATTGAAAACACAATTAAACAGAACATATTGCTAATATTCCAGGATTTCCTTTCCCTTTTGTTTAACTCGGGCCTGCAATAGAAAAGAGCCTTTCATTCTAATTCTTTCAGTTGTTGCAATAATCCCCTTGTTTATGAAGCATTAGCAGCAGATTAATCCTCAGTGCCTTTGCAGGGCCACAGGAACGGCGCTGAAGGGAAAGGAGCAAACTCCCCCTGGAGCTCTGTCCCCACTCCCCAGCTCCCAGAGCTGGACAGGGACTTTTCCCCAGGATTTGGATGATTCCTGCTGTGTGTGAATCACGCTTGCACAGCTACAGCTCCACGGGCAGAGCTTTAAATTACAACTGCTCCTGTGCTGGAGACAAGGAGAAGTCGTAATTCTTATCTCCTTGATAAAGCTCTTCTGCTTAATTCTCTGAGCATCCTGGCAAAGATCAGTGCCAGCCTGGTGGAGCTCATGATCGAATCACAGAGCACCAGGACACACCAGCCCAATTCCATGGGATGCACATAAATCACGGGGGGATGGGGAGAAGTATAAATACCATGGTTTAACAAAGCTCGAGTGACACAGGGGATTAAAACTTCACTGTTAATGCACAGTGCCCTCATCTCAGGCTGGGAAATCAAAGGCAAGTCATGAGCAACAACCAGAACCCATTTGGGGTGGATATTATAAATAAAACACACTCCCAGGGAAGGGAAAGGCTCCCCAGGGAATGGAACAGGGTCCCCAGGGAATGGGCACATTCCCAAACCTGCCAGAGCTCCAGGGGCATTGGGACACGGCTCCCAGGGATGCCCAGGCTGGGATTGTTGGGGTGTCTGGGCAGGGCTGGAGTTGGACTGGATGATCCTTTGGGTCCCTTCCAGCTCAGGATATTCTGTGATTCTATGAAAATAACGGATATATTAAAGAATATGGAATAACCTGGGAGCAAACTCACTGACACTTCCCATCAGACAGCCACAGCCTAATTTAGAAATTTCTGGGCTTTAGCTCTGCAGGGTAGGAGGAGGGAAAAATCACTCTGCAACCAACTTCTCAGTTCATCTGTCTCCAGCCTTGAAAGAAATGCCATAATATGTCAGTCTATTCAGTGATTGGCACTTCACAAGTTGCACCAAACCCTCTGTCGTGCTCGCTAACTTCATTATGGGAGCTGCCTAATTAGAGGCCAAACAGCCTGAGGCAGCTGATGGCACAAAGAGGGGTGCAGGTTACCCAGGGACAAGGTGGGTAAGGGCTTGCTGGCATTAGGAAATGTCTCACTGGCAAGAAAAGAAAAAAAAAGGGAAAAAAATCAGGCCATGATGATTTTGAAATAATATTTATCAGGAATTTAGCCCAGCCTTCCCACTGAGCATATTTGTCCTGATTTATATTCAAGAGAGTCCTAGAAATCCCAGAATGGTTTGGATTGGAAAGGACATTAAAGATCATGTTTTAACCCCCTGTCCATGTCAGAGACACTTCCACTGTCCCAGGCTCCTCCAAGCCCTGTCCAGCCTGGCCTTGGACACTTCCAGGGATCCAGGGGCAGCCACAGCTGCTCTGGGCACCTGTGCTGGTGCCCCATAATAAGAATCCCTTTTTATCCATTGTTATAAAAAACTGCAAAAGGCAAAGGCACAACTGTTTTACAGCTTTGAGACAGAAGACACTGGAGGCCCAAGTCCTATTCCAGACAATTTTTTTCCTATTTTTAACTTTTTCCTTTTTAAGTTTTTTAACTTTCCTTTTTTAACTTTTTCCTTTTAATTTTTAACTAAATTTCACTAGGCTTGGGAAAACACCTCCAACCCTACAGGCATTCCAAAAAAATCCCCACAAACCCCAGACCACCGGTATCAAACCAGTTCCCAAAGCTTAGAAGCAGCAACAGAAACCAACAGCAGGCAAACAAATCCTTCCAACAGCCCTGCAGTGCTCTTGGAGCAGCACGGGAGAGTTGCTGGAGTGGGGAAGGGTCCCAGGGCACAAGGGGAGGGTGCTGGGGACACCAGGGCGGGCTGTGACACGGCTGTGTGTCCCAAAACAAGGCTGGCTGTCCTTCAGGAGGAGGAATTCTCTCTGGTGCAGCCCAGCTCTGTTTAACACCCTCGGTAAGGGATGATGGAACATCACAGCAACGACACGCAGTGACAAGAGAGGGGGGAATGGCTTCAAACTCACAGGCTGAGATGGGATTTGGGAAGGAATTCCTGGCTGGGAGGGTGGGCAGGCCCTGGCACAGGTGCCCAGAGCAGCTGTGGCTGCCCCTGGATCCCTGGCAGTGCCCAAGGCCAGGCTGGACATTGGGGCTGGAGCAGCCTGGGACAGTGGGAGTGTCCCTGCCATGGAATGGGTGATTTTTAAGCTCTCTTCCCACCCAAACCACGGTGGGATTTTCTGGCTCAGAGGGCTCTGTCTCTGACCTGCAGGAGGAACACCAGGATCCCCACAGCATTATTTTAATCGATGTTTCTTTTCACTGATCTCTCGAGCAGAATTACAGCCTCGGTTTGCTCTTCCTGAGCTGACAACGCTCTGAATCCTACAACTGGTGGCGTTTGATTCACGCCTGTGCACATAAAACCACTCCACTCATTAGTGCTTTTTGTGTGCAGTGACTAATCCCATTCATCCTTCCCATCTGCTGGTGGATTTCTCTGAAGAGAAGAATGGATCCATCCCCCTCCCTAACCAGGCTGGGGTTTGCTCTTTTTTTGCAGGAGCTGCCCAGCACAAGGCCAGGGTGGCAGCTGACAGTGGCAGTGACACTGCTGGGAGCACCAGGCGCTGTCAAAGCCCATCGAGCATCAGGAGCAACACTTCCGTGTGTGGGATTCAGCTATCAAACAGGAATAGGCTTCCAAAATACATTTGCAGGAAGATAAATGGTACCCATGGGGGACAACTCCCTGTACAGAGCGATCACTCAGCCAAAAACCTTTCTAAAGGCAAATCAATTTTCCATTTTAACCCCTCCCCGTTGTCTCAGAACACCCAGAACGGTGGCGTCCTGCAAGACCTCTTCGATTCTGCCACTTCTGGGGAAAATAATTCCTCAATACTCATCTCCTGCCACGGACACAAACCCAAATCTTCTCTGTGTTTCTGTGCACGTTTGTGTCCTGGAGCAGCCTCCTGGTGACCTCGTAAAGCACCTCGAGCCTGGTTTAGAGCTCCTGCTGGAAAACCTTGGTTTTTTAAGGCCACTCTTACCCAAATTCTAATGGCTCCTTCTACGGATACTCCCCTGTAACATCACAGCAGCTGCACGAATTAAAGAAAAATGACTCCTCCCGGGGCTGATAGAAGCATTTAGATAAAGAGGGGAAACTGCTGAGGTGGCTTTTTTGGGGCTCGTTGCAAATGCTTTTTACGGGAGGAGAGAAGAGAAGGTTCCTTGAGGTCACTGCATTCCAGCTGCCATTTCCAATACCTCCAATCCCCAGAGCTTGGCTCAATCCTACCTGGGATACAGGGCTTAAAAAAAAAAACAACAAAAAAAGAGGGTTTTGTTTTCCTTTTTTTGATGAATTAAATGTATTTCTCTGTGATATCCCTGGGTTAAAAATAGCTTCACTACCCCAGCCCGAGCTGCTGGAGCTCTGCGTGGAGGCTCCTTCCTTCTGCTCCCAGCCCTCCTGCCCTGCTGCTCCAGTAGGAGCGAGGAAGAGGAGGAGTGGGGAGCAAAGGCCATGGCAGAGCTCCTCCCGCCACGCTGGCTCTGCATCTTCATTTTAGATTAACAGCAAAAAGCACTGGAAACGCTAAAATAAGGAATATCCACATCACGGTCTCTAGTGATACACAAAGTTTCTCTAAGAGGGTTTTTTAAAGGGTTCAAAAATGGCACTTGAGGGCACCGTTTAGTGCTGGACATGGCTGGGGTTGGACTCAATCTTAAAGGGCTTTTCCAACCTTAACAATTTGTTATTACCTGATCTCTAACACTTTTTCCCCTCATCTCTTTAGTAAATCAGCACATAACCAAGTAAAGTAACAGCTTTGTGACCAGTAACCTTTTCTCTGAGGCCTTGAGTTGCATTTTTGGAGTTCTGGGTTCGGCCATTTTTAATTTTTAGGCCTTTTTCTTGTAACTACAGGATTTGGTGAGTCAGAGTGGATTGACCAACTCAAACTGGACCAGTCTTAAAATCAGGGTTTTGGAGTCTCAAAATTTTCGGTGTTGACACACGTTCTTTTTTCCACTCTGGAAATCTGCTAAAAAGGTTCCACCAAAACTTTCCACCACTGCCTCAACTGTGATCAAGTCAACAAAGATATTTAAGGCGTTTGGTAAAAGCGATTTCTTTCAACTTGGTAATTCAAAATGTTTTGCAAGTAACAGCTGAGGAAGTTGGGAATTAAAATCTGCAGAAATAAATTTAAATTTAGGAGAAAACTTTGACTCGTTTGGCTAAAATGACTGGAAAGGAAAGTGGGATCAGAAGGAAGGTGCTGCTCTGTTTTGGACAGGAATTTTTGGGCACCTGAGAGTTGCAATATTAGGGTCACCCCCAAACAGGCAAACACAATCTTTAACAAAATCAACAGGAAATCTGGGTGAGGATCAACCTACCTGAAATGCTACAGAAAAGAGAATTCTCTTTTATATTTTAAGCTTTTTCTTTTTCAATTTGCTTTGGCCCTATTCAATTATACTAAATAAAAATACACCTCAAAGAATTACATCAATGAGAGACAGCAAAACCCACTCCTCTGAGCAGGCAAAGGCACAGATTTTACTGGAATTCAAATGGAAAAGGTCTGAACTGCATAACCAATAAAATGGTTTGGGTTTATTTAACCTCCAGCACAGGGCTGTTAATGCCAGATCACTGCAGAATTTATTCTGTGCTCATCACTTCAGCTCTGGAATGATGAGCTGAGGTCAAAACCCACAACAGCTCCTCGATGATATTCAAAATACTATTTGGTATTGATTGAAGTACATTATACACCAAGAAACACAGGAAAAGAAATGTAAGGAAATGGAGATATTCCCTCTCTGGTACTCATCCAAAATATTCCTTCTACCCGCTCAAAATTCACCACTCTGTGGTTTTGTTTTCACTATAAAGCAAGAGTGTGGATTATAATATGAATTAAAATATTTATTAATCTCACCTGTTTTGTCCTTTCTTCATAATCTGCACGCCCAACTGAAGGGCAGAAGCCCAGCTGGTTTTTAAGCACTGTTTTAACCCTGGACTCACTGCATAAATCATAATTTACAGCTTTGCAGGATGCACAGTTGCTCTGGTTGTGAGGGGAACAGCAGCAGGGATACAGATGCTGATTCGCCCCAAATCTTTTCAGTGAAAAATTAAATAACTTAATTTAATACTTCAAACAAAGGCCAACATTTGCACCTGAAAACCAGTTCCACTGCATTTGGGTAAAAAAGTGTAAATCTGAGGAAAAGCGAAGTCCTGGTGGATTGATTTTCCTAAGGAATTAATAATTAAATGTTCTTCATGCACACAAGTGGCACAATCATAATGAAAGATTTTGAATAAACAATTAATCTTTAAAGCCAAATATTTTAACCATTACAACAAGATTCTCCCCCCTAAGGAGAAATGACAGCACAGGGAAAATCAAGAAATTCTGATCGTATTTTGTTTTCTCCCTGCCAGGAATGGAAGGCACCAGGTGAGTACCAGTCCCAGCCAAGTGTCACCTGCCAGAGTCACAATCACAGCACAACAGGATCAGGAGAAGCTTTCCTTGTTTTTGTCACCAGCGTGACACAGACGGAGACAGGGGGTGGCACCGAGGGACAAATGATGCACTTTGAACTTCCAAAATACTCCCACATCCCCTCCTTGTAAATGATGATTTCCTACTCTTGTTGTCACAACAACTTCAAGTCAAGTCTATCAAGCTCCACATGTACAAACGCACGATGCTGTACTGGGTTTTTGTCAGCAAAAACAAGAATTTCAAAAGCATCTGACTGTTAACATCAATAATCACCCTCAGAGAATAGAGACCAAGCCGAAAAATCAGAGCAAATAATTCCTACCACAGACTATGATTAACTTGCAAAGAGCCTGGAAAAGCCAAAACATAAAATCTAAAAAAACACCAAAAAACCAACAACCAAAACAAAACAAAAACAAAAAACAAAACACCAACAAAACCAAAAACCCAAATAAACCCAAAATAACCCCAAATAAACCCAAATAAAACCCACCACAAACCAAAACCCACCATACGGACCTTGAGAACATCTCAGAATATTTAGAAATTAAATAAAGAGGTTTGGAATTCTTCCTTCTTCATCATGGCTCCCACGAAGTCCATGGAAATTTTCCAGTGGTGACCCAGCCAGTGTTTTACATGAGAATGAGGAAAAATCTAACCTTAGCATGGGACTTATGTCTCACACAAAATTTTCAGCTTGTCCTTGTTACTGGTGAAACTTCCTCTGCTGCCTGCTCTGTGGATTTCAACCATGAGCATTTAATAACTCATTAAAGTCCTGTAACATTAAAATGAGGCCCAAAAATCCCTTCTAAACGCTGATATAAAAAAAAAAAAAATAAATAAATAAAAAAAAACGAAAAAAACCGAACAACCCCAAGATGTTCCTAATTTGGTTAGAAATGCAAAACTTTTGCAACTCTGTCAGAAGTGATGAGAATATTCACATTATTAATGGCCACACTTAGATGTGGTTTAGTGCTGCACTTGGCAGGGTGAGGTTATGGCTGGACTCGATCTGAAGGATCTTGTCCAAGCTCAACGATGCCACGAATCTCTGGTAATTACATTAATGCATCTTGGCAGTCATCAGCGCAAAGAAAAGGCATCAGAAGCACCTCAGACTGGGATAATTTGGAATAAAATGCACCTCTTGTATTTCCCAAAGCATTTAACAGCATCTTCACACCCCAAAGATTCGGTTTAAAAAATGAAGATTCCCTCTCTTCCAGTTCCACACATCTTGTTTCCACTCCAAGAGAATTAAAAGCAACACATCCGTAGGGTATTTTCCTCCCTGGACACAATCAAGTGTTTGTAGTAGGAACAGAGAGAGATTTCTGCATCATTTTACCAACAAGGTGAAGTGAAAATACCATCACACACCTGAACGATTTTTCAAAGTTGTAATAACCCATTTATTTAGATTTCTTTAATTCAGTGCATCAGCAAAAACCTTGAAATCTTATGTTTTTTATCAATCACAGGGACCTGCCCAGAACTGAGACTTTTTGTTTTCTACATTTTAGCAGCTACAAAATGTGAGAGAGTCCAGTGAAATTCCTGTCTCCTGGAGAACATCATCCTACCGGGCTCAGTGACGAAGCAAACCCCTCCTTCCCTACACAGCCTGAACAGGGAAAAATCCAAAATTCCACACGTGTGGTTCCTCCCATCGCAGCAGAAAAGCAAATTTAGGTCGAGCAGAGCAGGTGTTGAAGAAAGGAGAGAGGATTTCCTTCTCCATCCTGCTCAATTCATTTCTTTCTCGTGCCAGAGGAGGAAAAACTTCCCAACTTTCAGCACGAGGGCACTTGGGAAAGTTTTACAAATTGCTGGTTGTCACTGTGACATTGACTTTTAAATCAATCCCTACATCCAATTAATTTGCTGCTTCAGATCTTGCAAATGAAACTTGAAAAAAGAGCAAATGGAAGGCGAATGATTCATGGTTTTGTTGTTATAAACATCCAAACAGTCCGAGATCCCAACAAAGTCAGGGAGTTCCAGTGCAGGAACTTTAAAGGAGAGCAAATCCCCATGCACAGAGATTACAACAGCTTTGATGTGCCTCAAATAATCTGTATTTTTCCTTACAAGTTTAAAAGAATGTGCTTTGGAGAACAGGCATCCTTTGACAAACAGCAATCTCCCCTAAAATTTTGATTGTGGATGTATCCGTAATGCAAATTATGCTAATAATTTAATAGCTAAAACATTGCTATTATTGCCAGCGCCAGATAAGTGAAAATAATATTTAGAATCGAAGCTCACACAGAGACAGAACTTATAAATATTCCAGTTAATTGGTCCAAGTCATCTTTTGTGACCATTAACCTCTGATTTTCAAATTAGTTCCAGATGGGTACGGCCTGACAATGATGCGAGGAAAATGCTAATGGAAATACCAAATATAAACCAGAGATTTACAGATCTGCCAATGCACAGCCTCCCACGATGGACAGATTTTCCCCCCAGCTGGCATTTGGGATCTTGGGCTGCCCAGTGAGGGAAAACTTTTGGGAATAAAGCATTCCCACCTGCCTGCTTTGATTCTTTTCATTTACCACGTCGGGAACTGCTGGGAATTCTCAGAGCAAGGTGCTCCCAGACACCACGTCTGTAACCACAGGCGAGTTTGCATCAAAATGTCACCTTTTCCCCCTTTTTCAGGTCCCAAAACAGGGCTGAATCCACCCCTTGGAGAGGATCCTGAAGGGAAAATCAGGTTTGCAGCTCCCCCTCTCCTGGATGAAGCCTCCAGTGGGAATTAAAGCAGATTTTCCTGTGACAAAGTGACCTCCCCAGGAGTTCCAGCGAGCACAGACATTTCCCAGGAACCATCAGACTGCTCAACTGGGCAGGGAGGAAACCAGGGATGCACCTTGGAAATCAAAAGGAAGTCTGAGAACACAAAAAGAGCAGCTGACTGCTGCATCATATCAAACGATTTGAAATAAACAGAAGATACTCGCAGCAGACACATTAAAACATGACAATGAGAGGGGGAGGAGGAAGTGACAAGATTAATCCATTTATTTCCAGCTGCTTTAAGGCAGAGCTATTAATCTATTTTTCACGACATGGAGTCAAACTTAATAACTGCATTTTAAACAAATGAACTTCCTGTAATGTGGCACTAATAAAGCATTAGTTTAACAAAACATGATCCAGCTTGGGGATTATTTTGGTTTTTTTTACTTTTTTCCTTGCGCATGTATAACAAATTTGAATAACCAGTCCAGAAATTCCGGTGCTAGTGGATGAAATTCCATGGAGTTTCTCTAAAAGGCATTTTTTTTTGCTGGGTTGAGCCCTGTTTTGTGTGTTTCCACCATCCCAGGCTGCTCCCAGCCCCAATGTCCAGCCTGGCCTTGGGCACTGCCAGGGATCCAGGGGCAGCCACAGCTGCTCTGGGCACCTGTGCCAGGGCCTCCCACCCTCCCAGGGAAGTTTGTTTTTCCCTAATATCCCTAATTATATTCTCCATATAATAATTGTTCCTTATTAAGTCACATCTTCACAACAAAGTTGTTAAGAGAACCTACCCAGTGCCTTCAGACCCAGTGGGAATTTAAATATGTTTATATATAAATATTTTTATTCACGTTATCAAGGAGTTAAATTTCTCCTGGTTGGCCTGGGAGCTGCAGCAGGGGATTCCCCCCAGAGCTGTGAGCACAGCAGGGACAGCCACAGCGTTTTTCCTGGTTTTGGCCCAAGAAGCTCAGCTTTCTCTCCCAATAAAGAAGTGCAGGTCGTGAGTTCCCCGTTCCAGAGCAGCCCCACAGAAACACCGAATTTCCTCGCCCAAGTTCGCCTTCTCCGCACGAAGTTGCAACATCAATTTTCCAATTTTATGGTCTGCTGCCTCCCAAAAATTATATTTTGTGGGACCTCACTGAGCCAACTCACATACACACACACAGCTCTCCTCATTCCAGTAATACATTGATCCAAACTCCAAACTAAACACTTGGATACTTTTGGTTGTTTGACTCCTCAGGCCCCTTTTCACTTCCTGAACTCCAGCAGGGTTTAACCCCCAGGCTTCTGATCCCTCCCCAAGGAGTTTAATTTGCTGTTTCCACATTACATAATCCTCCTATCATTTCTAAATCCTGTTGAATATTTGCAATATTCAATCCTGCACCTCCTTCTCTCTCCATTATCGACCCCCACGTTTTACACCAGGAATCACACCTGATAAATCAGGTTGGTTTCAAGCTTTTTATGGGAAGTAGAGATGTTGCCTTGGAAAACAAAGAGCAATCTTCTTTCTTATCACTCCATTTGAATCTGTCAGATCCCAATTCTGATGAGTAAATCACAGTCAGTGTTGTTATATTCTGCACTTAGCACTTGTTTTTAATACCAGCACCCCTTTAATTCTACAGGAACATTCCCATTTTAACCAGTTGCTGACGCATTCCTGTTTTCCACCTGTCAATTGAATGTTTTATTAGGACTGACTTTTCCCCATCAGCAGCTTGGATTGGGAGTTTTTTGGCAGAGCCAGCACATTCCACCTGGCTGGAAAAGCTGAACGAATTCCACCTGCTTGTTTGGTTTGGCTTTTAAAGCAGCAGCATTTTCCTCTGGCATTTTCTCAGCTTAACATTTCCTCATCTCTCCTCTGATGACAAATTCCCAGGTCTGAACAAATCCCTGGGCTTGCAGTGGTGGGATTACACTGGGCTCCTACAGCTCCCGATCCAACATTTCTCACACACCCCCTGCACTGGCACAACAAATCCTGATGGAACTCCTCCTGCAGCCTCCTCCTCCTCCTGTGCTCCAGGGAATACAGCAGAAAAACGAGGAACGGGAAAAAGAGTGAGGTGCCTTTGAGTTAGTGAAATCAAAACCTGCTCTGGTGCCAGTTCCTTCCTCAGCTTTCCCCAACTCATCCTCTTCCATCAACAGCCAAAACCAAACACCACATCCAACAGCCCATTCCCAGCTCGTTTTCCTCAAAATCCATTTCCTTTGTCAGGAGCTAAGAACGGGGCTCAGCATCATGAAATTCTTTTGCAGAAGGACAAGGCCACCTCCACAAGGGAACTTCTTAGAAGAAGCAAAATCCAGAGTGTCTGTAAAGCACTGGTTTCCCACCAGAGACCCTCCCCACCCCGAAATCCAAATTATTTTGATATAACAAAGATGAAATAAGCTGAACACTGCAAATCATGGTGCATAACCGCAGTAAAGGAGCTTTGCACGTGGTCTAAACCCACGGCAACTACAGCCCATAAATACTAATAAAAAACATTTTGGGTTCTCCCTCCTCTCTCCCTACTCCCCACTTCAGCATAACTCCAAAGGACTTATTTTCACCTGAGTCCCCAGAGCTCCAGGTGCCTCTCCTGAACATTCCACAGCAGTAAAATTAAAGTAGGCAATGATGTTGCTGCTCATTCCCTTCCCTTGCTCCCACCTCGAGTCTCCTGTCCACTTCTTCCTCCTTTCTTCTCAGTCCAACACTGTTTTAGAAGACATAAACTCCCTTCCCAAATTCCAACCACTGTTCTACTTCTATCAGACAATTACTTCTAGAACTATTTCATTTCTTCCATCACGATCCACTTTCACTCAAAAAAATGCCTGTCTTTTATCCTAAATTAATTCTTTATCTAACCAAGAAGTTCCACTCCTTCCCCTAATTATCAGCCGTGTGGTAATTCCACAATCCTGGGATAATTTCATAGCATTCAGGTGAAGCAGGCAGAGGACTCAGCACCTGGCATTTTTGGGGGGTTATTTTCAAAAGGTTTGGCTCCACTAGAAATGACCACCTCTAAGTACATTACTGATGTTTAGGGATTCACAGTTTTGGACAAAATCCTCTTCCTCAGCCTCTTGGTGCTGGAGCCTTCCCAGCTCAGAGCTCAGGATGGGAAGTTCAGAGCTCCCTGGACCATCCTGAACGTGCTCCTCTCTCCCCTGCTGACCTCTCATCTGTCCTTAAACCCACTGCCTCCACCTAAATATTACAGGATCTCACCAATATTTCCATAATTTTGGGCTATTTTTATTTTGGATTCCCCTTCCCATCACGATCTCATTTCTGTTTCAACTACTGCTGTTCATTCACCCTCAGAAACAGAGATTTAGTGATGCCTTTTGATGCTTGTCTTTAAAAAGACAGAAAATGAGGTTTTTAAGCCATGTCCACCTTCTCTGAAGAAACACCACTCTATTTTTAAAGGCCTGACTCTTTCCTCTGCCAATTTGTTTATGGACATAAGACATAATCTCTTTTAAGCTCTCTCTTTGCTTGTATTCTGTAGCTTTATGTTTCCTGCCATCTGGCCTCCCAGTTCTCCACCCCTGCCAGATTTCCACCCCTCTTCTGTACCTGGCTGATGGGTTTGAATTAAAACTGCCACAAAACCTCTCAGCTGCACAAAACCAAACAGAAGCAAGGAGGGGAGAAAAGCCCTGAAAGGATTTTGGAGTGGCTCTGTTTGTTTGTTATTTTTTTCTGAATTATCACCTGCACTCTGCTGCAAGTTGACTTTGATCCTAAAGATCCTTAGATTCCTATAAAATATTCCCTCACACACTCTAACAAAAGCCTTTGTGCTGTGGGTTGGGGTTTCCTTTCGGTTGGTGGAATTTTAAGGATTTAAGAGCAGCCCTCTCCCATCCTTTAGCATCTTAATAATAAAATAATAATTAAAACAGAGTGACCAATTCCACCATTCCTGATTTGCCATCCAATATTCACCCCATAACTTCTGAAGGATGGGCAGCAGCAGGCCTGGAACAGAATTAATTCACTTCAAAAAGTGATTTGTCTTAAAAGAACCCCTCAGATGACAGCACAGAAGCTTCTGCTTCATAATGCTGAGTCAGCCACCAATATATTTTAATTTTTTTTATAATTTTAGGACTTTTTTTTACAAAAGCTAACTTAAAACAAGATTATGAGCTTGCCTCAGAGTCTCAGGCTAATTGAAGCTTTATGGCTCAAACCCTAAACTGAAGTTTCTTCTTTATTTCAGCATTTTGCTTTCTTCACATCCATTTGCTGAACGTGAGAATGACGGTAACAGGGGATTACTAAAAAATCTACAGCTCCTTGCAGAAACCCACGACAAAACTCCAATTCGAGCAGAGTGGGAGGAGAGCTGCACTTCAATCTGTATTCTTACACTATTTCTCTTTTTCAAACAACAAAGCTCTTCTCCTCCTCAAACAGTCTTGGCTTTCTTATCTCCTCAAACAAACAACAACAGAGAGAAAGGAAAACAAAGCAACCAGCTCAGAGCTCAGAAATAGCACTGACCCATTTCACCAGCTCTATTACACATTTATTACCATTTTTTTCCGCTATTTTTTTTTTAATCAGTTTTTGTTCATGTCTCCACCTCTTTTCTCATGAGGTCCTGGCTGACCTGCAGACTGAACCATCAGCATTGGAAACAGGCAGGAGTATTTTGGTACCCAGACTGCAGGAGAAGGTTTTTCCCCAACGTGAACAATAAAGTCACAAACTTTTGTGGATAAATGAGCAGGGGTGATGTTGATTTGAGAGGCCTAAAACCCGCCTGAGCCTCAGAGCCCTGAGATGTCCCAAGCCTTGAACAGATGAGCTCTTGTCTTGCTCCAACAGAAACAAACCCAGAGCTTTCAAGCTGGGGTCTCATTGCGTCCTACTGGAAAGGAAAAACGGGAAAGAAAAAGGGAAAAAGGCCTCTCACCCATCAGGCCACAGGCAGGAATCACAGAATCCCAGAAATCNATATTACAGGATCTCACCAATATTTCCATAATTTTGGGCTATTTTTATTTTGGATTCCCCTTCCCATCACGATCTCATTTCTGTTTCAACTACTGCTGTTCATTCACCTTCAGAAACACAGATTTAGTGATGCCTTTTGATGCTTGTCTTTGAAAAGACAGAAAATGAGGTTTTTAAGCCATGTCCACCTTCTCTGAAGAAACACCACTCTATTTTTAAAGGCCTGACTCTTTCCTCTGCCAATTTGTTTATGGACATAAGACATAATCTCTTTTAAGCTCTCTCTTTGCTTGTATTCTGTAGCTTTATGTTTCCTGCCATCTGGCCTCCCAGTTCTCCACCCCTGCCAGATTTCCACCCCTCTTCTGTACCTGGCTGATGGGTTTGAATTAAAACTGCCACAAAACCTCTCAGCTGCACAAAACCAAACAGAAGCAAGGAGGGGAGAAAAGCCCTGGAAGGATTTTGGAGTGGCTCTGTTTGTTTGTTATTTTTTTCTGAATTATCACCTGCACTCTGCTGCAAGTTGACTTTGATCCTAAAGATCCTTAGATTCCTATAAAATATTCCCTCACACACTCTAACAAAAGCCTTTGTGCTGTGGGTTGGGGTTTCCTTTCGGTTGGTGGAATTTTAAGGATTTAAGAGCAGCCCTCTCCCATCCTTTAGCATCTTAATAATAAAATAATAATTAAAACAGAGTGACCAATTCCACCATTCCTGATTTGCCATCCAATATTCACCCCATAACTTCTGAAGGATGGGCAGCAGCAGGCCTGGAACAGAATTAATTCACTTCAAAAAGTGATTTGTCTTAAAAGAACCCCTCAGATGACAGCACAGAAGCTTCTGCTTCATAATGCTGAGTCAGCCACCAATATATTTTAATTTTTTTTATAATTTTAGGACTTTTTTTTACAAAAGCTAACTTAAAACAAGATTATGAGCTTGCCTCAGAGTCTCAGGCTAATTGAAGCTTTATGGCTCAAACCCTAAACTGAAGTTTCTTCTTTATTTCAGCATTTTGCTTTCTTCACATCCATTTGCTGAACGTGAGAATGACGATAACAGGGGATTACTAAAAAATCTACAGCTCCTTGCAGAAACCCACGACAAAACTCCAATTCGAGCAGAGTGGGAGGAGAGCTGCACTTCAATCTGTATTCTTACACTATTTCTCTTTTTCAAACAACAAAGCTCTTCTCCTCCTCAAACAGTCTTGGCTTTCTTATCTCCTCAAACAAACAAACGACAACAACAGAGAGAAACGAAAACAAAGCAACCAGCTCGGAGCTCAGAAATAGCACTGACCCATTTCACCAGCTCTATTACACATTTATTACCATTTTTTTCTGCTATTTTTTTTTAAATCCATTTTTGTTCATGTCTCCACCTCTTTTCTCATGAGGTCCTGGCTGACCTGCAGACAGAAGCTCCCACAGACAGAAAGTTTTGCTTCTGTGTTCAAGGTTTGGCTGGAACAACCCAAACCCACCTGAAATTTCTTCTTCTCCAGAAAATCCTCCTGACTAAAACTTTTCCAAACCAAAACACTCCATTCAAGCCCTTCAGATCATTTCCCACAGGAATCTCACCCCTTGTTTTATCAGAACTGGTGCATTAATCTCATCAATCATTAATGTCCTTCCTTGGAATGTTCCTTCTATAAACATGATTTGAAAAATACATAATATCTAAACACAGAAATCATCATTACGACAACTGAAATTCGTGCTCTTTGAGTGGTATCTCATCGTGGAAATGCTTTTTCTCCAGGCATTGTCAGCTCTCTTGAATATTATACCAGCAGCAGGCAAGGCTTGCAAAAACCTTTTCCATGCGTTTTTTGGAAGGATGGAAAATCGTGTCCTGCTGTGTGAGGTGTGAGGTGGCTGGAGCTGCTTTGGCTCTCTCTGTTCACTTTCCAACCTCCCTGTAAAGCATTCAAAGAACAAGCTGGATCTCCTGCCAGTTTGCCAATCCTATCAGAAAATTATTGTCAGAGAAAATTAAGTCTTCCATGGTGAAACCTTGGGAAGTTGCAAAGCTGATTAATCGGGAGCTGCAACTTCTGCCTGTGAGGTGACTTGTTCTTAGAATTAGCAGTGTGACCTCCAGCAACATCAACAGTGCTGGAAAGGACATTAAAAAGTATTAATTAAATAAAATCCTTCTTGGCAATGTGGATGCAGCATCTCTCTGACTGGTAATTATAATATTTTAAATGTAAATAATCTGCAGTGTGTATTTTCTAAGGAGAATGTTCACTGGAATGATGCAAGAGGAAGTTTTTGAAGACTCTTTTTATAAGGTATCTCCAGACACTTCTCTCATCTCTTGTCCTGCTGTCCACTATTCCTTGTCCACCTTAACACTTTGAATTGTCACCTTCCCCTTCCAAAACCAAAGTCCCTTCTACTTTTCTTGAAGATATCCTTGTCCTTTTGAAGAAAAGTGGAAGAATCTTCAAGACATGAAAGAGTTTGGCAGCTACAAAACTCCCCGAGCTGCACAGCCCTCACTCTGCCCCTCAGCCTCGTTGTGCTCCCTGGGACATTTATTCCCCAGGAAAATTTAAAGCAAGAACTGAACCATCAGCATTGGAAACAGGCAGGAGTATTTTTTGGTACCCAGACTGCAGGAGAAGGTTTTTCCCCAACGTGAACAATAAAGTCACAAACTTTTGTGGATAAATCAGCAGGAGTGATGTTGATTTGAGAGGCCTAAACCCCGCCTGAGCCTCAGAGCCCTGAGATGTCCCAAGCCTTGAACAGATGAGCTCTTGTCTTGCTCCAACAGAAACAAACCCAGAGCTTTCAAGCTGGGGTCTCATTGCGTCCTACTGGAAAGGAAAAACGGGAAAGAAAAAGGGAAAAAGGCCTCTCACCCATCAGGCCACAGGCAGGAATCACAGAATCCCAGAAATCACAGAATCCCAGAATGGTGTGGGTTGGGAGGGACATTAAAGCTCATCCCATCCCACCCCTGCCATGGCAGGGACACTTTCCACTGTCCCAGGGTGCTCCGAGCTCCATCCAGCCTGGCCTTGGGCACTGCCAGGGATGGGGAATCCACAAACCTTTCCAGTGCAATCGACTTCCAGGAAGCACAGACCTCTTTTTCTTCTTTAAACACCTTCGTGACAACAGTGGAAAAGAAAAAAAAATGTTGCATGTACATTTTGTCTCCTAAATCTGATGCTTCTGAACTGGATATGAGAGACACGGTCCCAGCACTGATGTATTCTCTTGTAAAGAACATTCTTAGAAGAATTCTCTTCTGAAATGAGTTGTCAAACACTGCAGCTTCCACATCCCCACCCTCTCCTAAGAGTCAATGTCACTGTGGCTTTCAAAATCCTCTGCAAAGACCTGGATTTCTTTGCTTGCTCCTGTCGCTGAGGAAAGGATTTAGCCAGTTATAGAGGATAAGTGATTCAGGAGGGCTAAGGAGAGCCCAGAAACACCTCGGGGACATTTCCCAGCTCAGGATCCAGCCCTTGGCCTGGCAGGGGAGTGGGATCACAGGGGAATCACCTCCAAGTGTTCCAGAGAGTTGAGGAATGATTTGGGCTGGAAGGAACATTAAAAACCACCCAGTGCCACCCCTGCCATGGGCAGGGACACCTCCCACTGTCCCAGGGTGCTCCAGCCCCAATGTCCAGCCTGGCCTTGGGCACTGCCAGGGATCCAGGGGCAGCCACAGCTGCTCTGGGAATTCCATCCCAGCCCCTGCCCACCCTCCCAGCCAGGAATTCCTTCCCAAAATACCATCCCTCCCTGCCCTCTGGCAGTGGAAGCCATTCCCTCTGTCCTGTCCCTCCATCCCTTGTCCCCAGTCCCTCTCCAGCTCTCCTGGAGCCCCTTTAGGTAACCAAAGCTGCCAAGTGACCACACAGGAAAAGCCTTTCCAAAGTCCTTTCACCATCACGGATTTGTGGCGTTATAAAACCAAGGATTTTTTTGTGCTTGGTATTTTTAAATCCATATTCCACAAGGGCCACAAATAAGGCAAAAAACCCCTCGTTTTGACATCTACCACTCAAGTGTGAAAGTAACCTTTAGCTTTAATAGTTTATTCAGGACCTATCCTGGTGTTTTTAATTAGCTAATGCCTCACTAAGATCTGCAGTCCCCAAAAGAACATAATAGTTCCATCAAACAGCTCTGTTTTAATTTCTCTGGTTTTAATGTAGCACACCAGCTCCCAGCCCACATCCCAACTGTAATTAGCATGGCTAATTACTGAAGCTGGATGAAGCATAGTTGCAGTTGCTATAATAAGTATATTTACTGTATCTCTAAGTACATTACTGATATTACAGAATTTATGAGGAAGGCACAGTAAGGAAAACGCCAATGCCATTGAATACTCATGGGACTGGCAGGGAGGGGGGGAAAAAAAGTGATTTTTGTGGAAATAGCAGTTCTCTCCAATGAATTAGGTGATTTCCATGATCCCAAGTGCTTATGAAATTTTTGTTACATAAAAATCTGTTCACTGGGGGAAATAAAAAGGGGGGGGGAGGGAAGGAGAACACAAAAAACCTCCTCAAACAACTGTAATTCACTACTTTAAAACAACTGACATAAAAGGGGAAGAAAATGTACTTCACAAGCTTTGAAGCACATCCAAATATTCTTTCCTTACAGAGAGCCTATAAAGTTCAAAACCTATTAAAAATGGGTTTCACATCTTTGAGATTCGATAATAAATTCCAAAGATGTGAAATCCCTTTTTAATAGGCTTTGGATATTAACAGTAACATTTCCCTGTAGGAAGATTAGAGCTGAATTTACAGATCTCCAACGATTTCAGAGCGAGTCAAGCAGGCAAAACTCTCCTCACCCCGATCTGCACAAGGGATAAAGACACTGAACTCTCTAAATTTGTCTTTCATTGATAAATATTAATTCCTGTCAAAGATCACTTCCATAAATAGAGAGATATTCACTCTTTGCAGTTGGATCATGATCTCCTGGGAAAAGCAAATGTAGCCATTTAGTTTAACCGAATAAAGCCCAAAATTAAAAGTTTAGCAGGTGGTGCTGCAATATCTCAGACATCTTCCCATGATGTTCACAAAGCACTTTAAGTAAAAACTTGTTTTTATTTAAAATATTCAGCAATTTAAACACAACCTTGGCAAGGAGCATGAGCTCACCCATCAGTGTTTAGTGAAAATAAAATCTAGGGTTTATTGGAGAATCCTTGGGTTACATGCATGGAAATAACTGCAGGAATGAGCCTGGAAGTTGTGGCATTTAGTGTTAAGAAGTTAAGCTTAATAAACATTAATTTTTTCAAGGTGTCAGGAGTGCAAGATTTACTAATTTGCTCATCTGGAGCACCAAGGAATAATTCCATTGTTCCTTAATAAAGCCATTATCAAACTCATTATCAAAGCTGAAATGAAAATAGCTGTAGAAATGTTAAAAACTAAATACAACTTGTGACATTGTTAAAGGAAAATATTCATCAAATGCAAATATATTAAAGTTTAGTGTAAAGGAAATAGAATGACTGAAGAACTGAGCACCAAATGCAGAAAGGAAATAAAAAAATCTCTTAAAACTATTTTTAGTTTTAAAACTAAGTGTCTAATCCATCCTCAAAGTCTGTTAGGACATTGGCTCCAACTCCAGTTGCTATTTTGCCATGAATTTTTAACGAGGAATTCTATCCCTCCACTCCATCTGCTTGGGGGATCCCCATGGATTCCCAGGAATTTCACCACTGAGTTCCAATTCTGGGGGACAAAACATTCCCAGCTAACCCAGCGTAACTACACCAGCTTTACTCCTGGAGTAAAGTGTGAGTTGTCCCTGACACCTGGCTTGTCCTGGCACAGCTGCTGAACCTGAAAATTGTATAGGATATAGGATGTAGGATATCTGGGATCCGACAGTGTTACCTCATTTCTTCCCTGGGAAAAGCCCAGAACTGTTAACCCTTACAATAACCCAGATTTACACATTCACATTTCTCGTGTTATTTACCCACAAACCCAGCAAAATGTAGCACTGGGGAGGGTGGGATGAAATAACCCTTGTGACTGCCATGGATATCCAGTCTGGAGGATGAGTTTTCCATTATTCCTGAACGCTTGGTGTGGCAGAGTGAAGGTGTTCCTGCAAGAGCACCACTGGGTCAGGAGGATAAATCCCTGTCCAGGGGCAGGGGAATCAAACACCACCTTCATGTGGGCCAGATTAGCCATCTCTCATCCCTGAGAATGTCCTAGGCCAGGCTGTCCCCACCCTGCACGATTTTGTAACTTAGAATCATAAAACATGGTATAAAACCATGGTTTCACCAAACCACAACCTCGAAGAAGATACAAAGCCCAAAACTGTACTGCAGAAGCACTGGAGCACATGGAACACACTGCTTTCCACAAATACCTTCTTTACATTTAATAACTAAGTATTTATCTCACTCCTTGCCCTCACAGATAGACTCTCTCCATCTTTCTGGTTGGCTCCCTCCAGGTATTTCCCAGTATTTCCTTTTTTAGGTTATGATTGCTTTCACCTTCCTGGCACAGCACAGGCTGGGACATTTTTATTTCATCACGGCTTGGACAGTTCACCCCAGTCCCACGAGCTCTGTGAGAGGTGCAGAGCTCAGTTAACATTTGTTCTGGCTTTTCTTTCCCGTGTTCTCCAGATCCAGCAGGAGCCTCTCCTTGGAATTCTCAGCCGCAGGGCGGGCAGGGTGTGATCGCTGACCCCACTGATCCTCCTGCAGGTCAGTGCCCCTCCTGTGCATCCTGAGCTCAGGAAATTCCCCCTGTGCTGCATTCCCAGCCCCTCAGCTGCTGCCCTGCCTCCCCACACACAGCTCACATCAGCAGCAATAAGGAACAAGGAATGAAATAAAAAAATCCCCACCTTCTGCCGATCCATTTGCACAGGATAAAAATGCCTCTCATTCTGCCAGCGTCATTTTTTTCCCTGATCAGACAAGTTATATCCTATTCCAGCTGGCAGAAGGAGGCCTCACCTTTTCATGATTTCTAAATTAAACCCCTGTGTGAGCAGCTGACAGTGTGAATTTCAAAGTGACAGCAACACTGCCAGCACTTAAACCTCACTATTCTTGAAAATCACCATTTGTTTGGTGGAAGCGAATGCAAGCAGATTTGCCAGCTGTGTAATTCCACTGAGTTTTCGTGTCCATTGGGGATTTTTGAAGTTGTTGTAGTCATGAAGCCCAGGCTTGAGTTGTTATGGAGCCTGCCCAGGTCAAGGAGAATTTTTGCAATGACTTCAATAGGCAGTGGATTAGGCTCCACGTGAGATGCAAATTAACTGAGCCTGATTAACAGCAGTGCTGCACTTGAACCTGATCTTGAGCTGGTGCTGGCACTTCAGCGGGCACTTCTTCAGTGAGAAGAGCAGCTGCTGAAGAGGGCAAAAATCAAAGAGCAATTTCCTTCACAATACAACTCATCAGAAAAAAAACAAGAAAAAACCTGGAAGAGATCAGCTTTCCCTGAATTCATTCAGCCCCCACTGCAACAGGCACAGGAGAGGCTGATTGAGAATTTCAGCTCTGTATCCACACACCTAGGAACATTTGTTGCCCTAAAACTCCTACAGCTTCCTGGGAAATATGGATATTGGCATCTCTGACTGGGAGGACTCTACATTTAAAATGCAACGTCATTAATTCAATGCTGTAAAACACTTTTTCACTCTAGGCAAGCAACCGACTTAAATTTGGCAAATAATTTAGGCTGCCAAAGGCTTTTTTTTTAACAATCAGTGTTCCAGGCAGCATCTGAGGAGCTGCTCATCCCACCACACTGTCGGGCTCCAATCTGGCAGAGGTCTATAAACGGCCCTGTGTGCAGGATGAGTAATTTCCCTGACTCACAGGGGTGGCTCCGACAATATTGCTGAGCAGATGCACAGGTTTGGGGCCTCCAAAATACACATGTCCCTCTGACAGCTCAGAGACACCCAGAGCCTGTTCACATCTCACAGCTCGAGTGGCTCCAGTCTGGCCCCAAGACACGCAGGGGAAACTTTGCCAAAATCACTGGAATTCAGGAGGAAAACGCAGGCCTGGGATGGGGCTGGGTGAGGGACACACCTGGAACACTCCCCGGGCAGAGTGAGCCCATCACGTCCCTTTCTGCTGCTCTGTCACGCTCCTCCCCTGACTACAATCACCAGGATTTGATAAAAATCCCCAAAGATAACCAATATTTCCTCTCCATCTTCTGGTGGGGCCTCATCAGGGATGGGTTTTTGCAGCGTTCACTCTGGGCAAGGGCTTTGCCTGCCAGATGGAGAAGGGCAGAGACGTTCATGGCACAGCTCAGGGTACCCAAATCCCAGTGCACAAACAGGATAGAACCTCATAGAAACAGGAAGATCAAATCCCAGGATTTCACCCACTCGCCTGGAGCATTCCCTAGATATCACCTATTATGGGAAGGTGTAAATAATCCCAGATAAGGCCACTGACCACAATCGTCCCGGGCCATTGCTCAAGAAGGTCACTGACCCATGGTCCTCTTTTCCAGCCCATCTCAGGTGCCCTGGAAGTGTTTCCATGGTTACCCCCGGGCCTAGGGAAGGTGCTTTTGTGGGCCTTCAGGCCTGCTCTTCTGAACACCCATGGTGGAACCCAACAGGTTTTCACTGGGAGAAGCAGAGCTGTGCCTGGGTGTTGCTGGGATTTCCTACCCTTGGCTACTTTTTCTATTCACAGACCTCTTTTCTTCCCTCGCAATTAATGCTCAGCCTCTCCTGCTCATTTCCACTTCATTCTTCCCTCAGGACAAACATTTCCAAGATAGTCCACACCAGAGTAAGGCTTGAGCCTTAANATATCCTTTTTACTTAACCTCTTCAATCCACCTTTTTCCCAAGGAGCTGATGCAGCAAACACGTTCCACAAAAAACCTTTCACCTCCCGAGCTTGTGTAACACCACCCAAATAAAACATGACATGAACATTTCATTAACCCACCCAATGCTAATACCTGCTTCTAAAGAAACGCCTTTCTGTATTATCTGGTTCATCATTTGTAGTTATGAGTCGTAATTCTGGAATTGTGGAAGCTATTCCAGTTTTTTTCTGGAAGATACTAAGTTCAAGTTATTTGTAAAAGGAAGTAAACAGAAATAACAACGGATTAATACAGGTCCATGAGGGAAGCCAACAGCACAAAACAGACCTCTCCCCATGCCTGTGCATTCAAATTCTGACTTCATTTGCTTCACTGAGAGGCTCTCTCGTAATAAACAGCAAACAGCCAGGTCCACTTGGAAGGAGAATTTCAATATATGTGTTTGCTGAAGAGTGTAATCACATCAGAGGCTGAACTACATGAGAAGGAATATTTCTATGGGTCACAGAGCATTCTGCAGCTGTGTTACTCCACATAAATTCAGTTTATGAAACACCTCCCGTGGGGCTGAAGCAGCCAGACTCTGACGAGGACTCCGAGTAACCCTGAGGGCACTGGACACAAACCTGCAGATACTGCACCTTCTGATAAAGTCAGGAAATCCCTCACGGCCAGCAGAACCCTTATCTTTCCCTTTCTCATTGGGAATGGTTACAATAACCACGGAATCTGTGTCAGACTTGTTAAAAATATTAGGACAAATCTGAGCAACCACCTCCAGTTTTGCCTTATCCATTAAAGAGTTAATTCCTCCAGTCCACAACAGAAGAGTTTGCAATGAGATATAACTGAGCTCAAGGAAATCCCTCCAATCTGAACAATGAAAGCCCCAGACTACACAATTTAAGTTTTAGATCATCACACAGCTTCCCCATCCCTGGAAGCATCCAAGGCCAGGTCAGACGGGGCTTGGAGCACCCTGGGACAGTGGAAGGTGTCCCTGCCATGGCAGGGTGGGATGGGATCAGTTTAAGGTCCTTTCCAACCTAAACAAGTCAGTGATGCCCTGATCTTCCTACCACAAGGATTTGTAGCATTTAAACCCCAGTTTTCACTCCTGATTAAGGGTGGTGTTCCCTCACCTTGGAAGAGAAGGGTTAAACGCAGAGCACAGGCTGCAGATTTGGGAGGGAGCACCGAGTGCTGCAGGGAGGCCAGGGAGAGCTCATAGTTCATTAAATAACGTGAGTAGTAATGAGGGTTTACACAAATCAAACAGGGGGTTAGGTAATTGTGATGTTGCTTTGTGCTGAAGCACCTGTCAGGAAGCTCCTCCAGCCGAAGCCTCAATCTGCTGCAGAGCCTCCAGATGATTTCTAATTAGTGTAAACTTCAGCTGTGCCACACAACCAACGCATTCAAAAGGGATCTGGGTTTTTTTTGTAGTCTTTCACTCTCCTCATTCTCCAAGCATTGTAAAAATGTGGGTTTTTTTGGTTTTTTTTGTTTTTTTTTTGCAAGAGGCTTTGAAGAAAGCTCCTTTAGCAGGAGTGCTAAGGGAAGCCTACCAAACTGCTCTGAGGGGAGTGAGAGCTTTTCAGGGAAATGGGGAAGGGAAAGCCCAGCTCTGAAAACAGAAGGGTTCTGAAAAGACTCCAGTTTGTCACCAAAGGGAATCCAGAAAAGGTTAAGGCAGTGCACACCTCTGCAGCAGCACAAAAGGACTGCAGGCCAATTGAACACCACTCATGGATTTTGGGGGGGGTTTGTTTTGAAATCAAACACATTTTTAAGGGTTATCACAGATAGTGATGGATGCTGTAATAACAGCCCAAAATCAGAATTTCCATGCCTCCTAAAAACACCAAGCTATTCCAAGGTGCAAAGCTGAGTAACTCAGGGTGGTCCTGATGGAAGATGCCCCCAAGCTGCAGCTCTACCAACAGCTCATTTCACAGCAGCAGCAACACCCCAGCTCTTCATGAGCCAACTGATCCATGAAACCTGGGCTACATCCTCCAAATCTTGTATTGCTCCGTTGTTTTGTGAAGAAATTACAGGAGTCTGGGGCACCCCGGTGTTCTGAAAATGAGTAAATCACTCCCCCAAATCTATTCAAGACATTCTTCAACAGCAACAAGAAACCAAAAGGGCAAAATGAGTTGAGCAGATGGAATAAGAAGGTCCAGCAGATCACACCACAGCACATGGCTTTTGCCCATGATTCCAAAGGCCATGGAAGGCACATTCAAACAAGGAATGGTTTCTAACTAGGAAGCCCCAGGTCCTCCAGGCTGCCCAGGGAAGTGGTGGAATCACCAACCCTGGAAGTGTTAAAATGAGTGGATGTGGCCCTTGAGGACATGGCTTAATGGTGACCGTGGTGGTGCTGGGCTGATGGTTGGACTTGATGACCTCAGATCTTTTCCAATCTTAAGAATTCTATGCATCGGTAGAGACTGAAAACCTTTTTTCAATTAAAAAAAAAAGTACAGAGACAATATTACTTGCCTTGAAGCTCAGAGGAGAAATTTAAAACACTGGGTAGAGTTAAATTTTTTTTAGTAGCTGAAAATACCCCCAGAAATACAAATAAAACAGAATCCTCCCTGCCCATTCACCCGTGCCTGAAGCCAACTGAGCCTGTGTGCTGTGCTGCTGAAGCATCCCTAACACTTCTGCTGCACTCCTTTCTTCCTTATTAAGAATAAAATAATAATAAAAAAAGGATTAACAACCAGGCTCGGGAACAGCTGTTCTGATGAAACTTCTGGCCACAATAAAAATGGGAAACAGCACAAGTCTCTCAAGAAGCCTCCGTATGTCAAGTGCACTTCTCTGCCATTGTTAAAACAGGTTAAGGTGAATTTCAGTGTTTGAGTTTAATCAGTGGGGCAAGGAAAACCATTTTACTCCCAGAGTTACCCATTTCAGCAGGAAATCACTTGACAGAACAACAATCAGATGCCATCTGATGCTGGGTTACACAAGTAATACTTTTTTTAATTATTAAAAGCAGAAATTCCTTAAATCTGTGTGATCTGCCTCACCCAGGGGCACACAGAGCCCCAGCCAGCAGCAGGTACCAAACTGTGGAGATGCCTTAGGTTTGAACTTTTGTATTTTTCAAAGTCTGCAGTGCCTGGTGTGTAACTCTGAAGTTTTGTGTGGCCTGTGAGCTGCTGTTCTCTCAGGCTGGTCAGACATAAAAAACATCTCTGGGTTTGCTCTCCAAGAACACCCAGATTGTCCCAGGCCCCAAATGTGTAAAGTCTTAAGAAGGGGGGGAAATCACATCAGTAACTGAAGCTTTAATTGGAGAATTAACCCCGATATGCAAATGAACCAAACCTATAAAAGTGTGAAGAACCCGTGACCCGGGGTCCATCCTGGGTGTCCCCTTTGGCCTGCCCAGGGTGCACCTTTGAAGACCCTTCAATAAATCCCTGCCTTTATTCCCTTATCCCTGCCTAGTCTCTGTTTTTGGGTGGCCATCCCAGGCATCAGTGGCACCCCAAAATCTGCCCGAGATGCTCTCCCTCCCTGGAAGGCAGTCAGGAGGGGGGTGTGTGCTCCCAGGACTGCTTGTGTTCATTCACTCGAGCTGCACAGAGGGATCTCACTCAGTTCATCTCCAGGCATGGGCACAGCACTTGAGAATCTTCTTGCCATTTCTCACTGCTTGGCCACCTGAATTCCGTGCTCCAGGCCTGCTCAGGGAAGTGAGAGGGTGATGAATTGCAGCAGCTCTCATTATGGCTATTCTGGCATTCTCCTGACAACCTGCAACAGGAGCTTTCTAATTAAAGCTCGGCAGAGCGAGGCTCTCTGGTAATAACGGATGTTGTGCCTCTGCTGAGTGGGTAAATCCGCTCCAAGTGACGTTTGAGGCTGCCTTGCCCAGGAAACAGGCGGGTGAATTATCTGAGCAGGTCGGCGTGGAAGTCCCCACATCCCCCGACACCTCCCTGGGAGGATCTGGCTGGATTTTGAACTGGGCTCTCACCCTCTGTTATAAATACATATTCTAGTGTTGGCTTTTCGCAAATAATGAATGCTATGTGTATAATATTAACCCTCATGTTGTAGAAATGTAACCATTATTAAATG
>VZRO01008018.1:316440-338724 GCA_013397915.1 Daphoenositta chrysoptera | reverse complement strand
TAAAAACCTTTAAATTTAGCAGGAGACTGGACTTCGTTTTGAACACCCTCCCAGCAGGAAATAAAAAGGGACCACCTGTGGTGCCCAGAAAAGGCAGCAGCAGCAGAGGAGGCTGATCTCTGGTTTTTTGGGGTGAGAGCTGTAACCAGGAGCCAAGTGACAAACACAGCCCCAGCTCCTGGCCCTGCAGAGGCTGTCCCAGACATCACCTGAGGCACCCTGCTGGAATTCTGTCAGCTCCTTCCCCACACTCCAGCAGCGTTCCTCGGCCAGGAGCAGATTTATTCCAAAAGACTGGGGCAGGAAAGGGAAGTTCAGTACAGATCTAAACAACACAGAAGTACAAAACATCCACTCCAACAGACCTACCTATACGTCAAGAAATTAAGAACAAAATGCAAGTCCCACCCTCGCCCTCCTCTTAGTTTTTCCATGAAGTTGGAAACAAATTAATTAGGAAGTTTGGGATATTTTCTCTTTTTCCCAAGCAAGGTGCTGATCTGCTTTACTGAAATAGCACTTCAGAACAAAAGAAATGTCAGAGACGGGTCAGTCCACAAGTCCCCAAAAAGCCTCTACATCATCCTACAGAAAAAACTTCACACAATTTGTAGTAACTAAAAATTATAATAATCTCCTTTGTGATTATTTTCAGGCTGCTGACTGATATCATCCATCCAATTCTCGCTTCTTGCAAACAATTCTGATTTTTCTAGTGGCCCTTTATTTAAAAAATCCAGGATTAACACCCCAACCACACGAAATGACATACAGTACACCCAAATTACAGCTGTACTAATGAGTTACAGCTACTGGAATTAGTTCAAGGTCTGGAGTTCCTGGAACAAACCAGTTGTGCTCAGTCTTTATCTCCCATTTCAATCCCAACAAGGTATCATAGCCCAAACACGTAGAAGTGGGAGTAGAAACACAAATATTAGAAAAGCAGAATCGTAGAAATAAAGATGACAGTTGCTAATCTCTTCAAGAAAGCTTTTAAATGGGCTCTTACAAGAAATTATTCCACCTACCACATAAAGCAACATAAGCCTGACTATAGGAAGCAGCTGAGGATGAATTTTAATCATTTTCAACCTGGGTAATTATTACAGAAAATGACTTACAAGCTTCATAAATTAATCAACCCCAACAGCAGCTTGCAATTCTCAGCTGTTGCAGGCAATATTCCTGTTTTATCTGGGAAGGCCAGAACAGGCAGGAGCACAAGGAGCACACCCAGTGCAGGAATTTGGGGGCGACGACACCGTCCTGGCCAAGGCAGTCCTGGGGTGGGGGTACCCGAACAGCTCTGGAATGTTCCTGGGCACATCCCAGCCTCCCCAGGCAGCTCCATGAGCCCCGTCCTTAAATAATCCTTAAAACCACATTTTGGTGCCAGGATATTGCCACAAACCCAGCAGGACAGAGACACAGCTGGAACAGCTCTCAGCTCCTCCACCCCTGCACACGGGGCAGTTTTTGGATGTAAATAAGGTTTCCTCATGCAGGAGCCAACTTTTCCCTCAGCCACAGATCAGGGAAACTCCAGAATCCCTGGAAAGAGTTTCTCAGATTCCCCGTGGCGTTGTCAGCGAGAGGAGGAATGAGCCAAACCACAGCTTGACAAGGACAGCTGGAAATTGAGGTGGTGCTGAAAATCTCGTACCAGCACCAATTTAGTGACAGAGGAGGCAGATGCAGAGCCCAGCTCCTCCCCTGGCACAAACCTTCCCCAAAACCTCGGCTTCCAAACCCTGCACTTCCACACCTTTCTTTTGGGGCTGGGAGGATTTCAGCTGTAATTCTGCCACACCAGCCCCCATGTGGGGAGGATTTCTGCCTTGCAGAAGACAACAATAAGCAGGAGTGAACTTACTCCTTCCCCACATTTCAGCTGCCAAATTACACAGGAAACACTGCAACGACATCACGAGATAAGAAAATGGTATTTTAAATGATGCAACAGGTTGTGCCACCAACTCTCTGCAGAGGGAGATACTTCCCAGCATGAAGATTAAAACCTCCTCTGGTTCTGGTAAGCTTAAGGTGTCTTTATCCTTTGTATTCTCCATTCCCAGCGTCTAGGAAAAATAATAACCTCTGCAGCATATCATGATCTCCAACACCTGCAGCACTTCATCTGCACACAGAAATCAGCACGAGATAAAGGAAAGTTTTGTCAGATCTTCTGTACTTAGGAAGAGCTGGCAGAGATGGAGAAACAAGGGTAAAAGGATATAAAACTTCCAAACTCCGAGAGGCACAAGATGATACCAGGATCAAAAGTTACCATCATTTTTCTTTAAGACAACATCTCGAGCACCCGGGGAGAGGACAGGGAGAAGGAGGAGGCACCTTGTTCCTTATCCAACATCTCAAACTCTGCACTGTGGAATAAAACACACCCTGGCCCATCCTGCCTCAGAAACGCAGCTTGCCAAGGCTCCAAATGCAGACAGCACAAGGAAAAAATACTTTCCAAAGAGTGATAAAGTGATAAGAAGGAGGAGAGTCAGAAAGATCCCCATGGTCCTTTTCCTTTCTGCTGCCAAATTTGCGCAGAGGGAGAGAGAAAATGTGTGATATCCCCTGGGAGACGGAGAAAGGAAGGGCAGGAAAACGGGGAATGGGAGATGAGGAGTTCTCCTGGAGCCTGACAAACTTAGAGGGCTAAACTTGAACAGAAAGACAAACTTACAGCTCAACTGATTAAAAACATAACCACAAGGGGGAAAAAAACCCCAAAACTACAAACCCCAACTATTGGTGTAACCACAAGCCAAGCTCCTGTTTTCTCCACAGGAATGAGAAACCAGAGCTTCCCACCACGGATACACAGGGGAGGAGTCATGTACATTTTTAAAATCTCAGTCTCAAATTAAAGTGCATTTTGTGCCTGAAAATGAGGTTATTCATCAGGCTTTTTTTTTTTTGTACTCAAAATCTGCATACATTAAATAACAACATCTTCTATTCCACAGCAGGTAGCAATTATCTAGTTAGTGCCTACCCAAACTGAACCTCCAACTTTTAAGGCAGAGCTGACATCTATTGTGCTTTTTTCTAACATCCAGCACAGAATTGAACCCTTAGAAAGAAAGATTTTGCTTCCAAAGTGGCAATAAAACCCAAGTTCAGGTCAGAGCTGCCATAAAACCAACACACCATATTTAAGTGTCAGATTTGGGAAGGAACCGTAAGAAATATCAAAAAACTTGCACACAGATGAGCAAATTCTTCAGCCTTTTTGCTCTTGTGACAAAGATTTCTGCACAGATTTTCTTCTCCCCAGCCAGGAAGCCAAAAATTAATTATTTTCTTATCTTTTGGTTGAACTAAAATTATCTTGAATGTTGAGGTAAGGAAATAGTGAAACCGTGTTACCACCACGGTATAAACATGAGTCCCCACTCATGACTGACAGGTTTTTCTCCAGCAATTTAAGAGGAATTTAGTGACAAGCCTCGATTTTTTTCTCTCCTCAGTTTTCCCCCCTAAATTCTTACCCTGCTAGGCATAAGCAAGAGAAATGAGAGTATATGAAAAACATGCAGAAAACATTATTTGGGAAAAAATAAAGGTATACATTCAGCTACAGAAAATAAGAACTACCACCAACACAATTTTTTTTTTTCTAGGACATGATCCCTCCAATATTTGCTTTGCCAAACACCATTTGTCCAGGACCTAATATTGCTGCTATATTTATATATCTCACTGTTTTCAATGGTCACAATTTGTAAGTTCTGTACCAAATTGCTAGGCTTATTTTTTTTTCTTATGCCTGTTATAGAAACAGCCACTGCTTTAAAATGTGTGGCAGAACACACAAAAAACCACCAAACCAAAACATTCAGTGCTTAAAAAAACAACCTCAAAGTCCAACTCTGTTTTGCCCAGTTAGTTAATTTGCTCAGAATTAAGCCAATTCATTAAGAGCAACAGATTTTCACGTTCCATTTGAGATGCTGAGCTCCTTCCTCCACAACGACCTCCTCACACACCATTTGTTAATAAAACATTTCTGCAAACAAAACCATCGTACGGCAAAAATCTGAATATGGGAATTGTTCGTGGCTTGGAAGATTTTTGCTGTAGCACAATTCATCACACACCACGGGGAGCAAGAGGGGCTTTTTTTTAAATTTATCAGTGGTGAGAACATCTGCAGAGCCCTGGATCAGCTCTCAAGTGTTGTGGTCACATTTTGGTGGCCTCCTCACCGCTCCACTTCCCCCTTTCCTGCACCCCGTTCATCTCCAAGCAGTGAACTTGCACTCCACGACTTTCTCAGTGTCTCTCTTCACCCTCAAACACAGTTCAGATTCCAGCCAGCCTTCCCAGGCTCAGGATTTAATTCAATTAACTCCTTTAGCAGCCTCCACAGAGCAGAGGCAGCCCTGGGCATTTTCTGTCGGAACACGGAACCAAAGAGCACCAGTGGGTTCCAGCACAGCAGCACTGCTGGGGCATCCTGGAAAAGCATCCTGGACTCCGTGGCTGGGTAATTCCAGCCCAGGGGCTCCCTGCTGACAGCAATAAAACAGTTTGCACCTCTGCATCTGCAGGAGACAGCCCAGCAGCACTTTCCCAATGTTCGTGTTTAAGCCTGTCTTAAATTTGAATTTCCTCCCCTGCCTCTGAACAACGCGGGTGAGGCTTCAGCAGATTTATCCCAACATCCCAAGCTCGTTGTTCCATCCTTTCCCCTGCTGCCTTTGCTGCCCAGATCACACAGCTGCCTGCTCTCCTGGCAGCAGCCAAGAGCACACAGCTTGGGGGTTTTGGGGTGTTCAGCCTGCAGAAAAGGATGCTCCAGGGAAGCTTCCCGCATTTTACAACTCCCTGGAAGGAGGCTGTAGTGAGGTGAGGGCCAGTCTCTAATCTCAGGTAAAGCAAAGTACAAAGAAATGGCCCCAGGCTGCACCAGGGGAGGTTTGGATGAGGCATTTGGAGAAATTTCTTCTCAGAAAGGGCTGCCAAGGCCAGGATCAGGCTGCCCAGGGAAGTGATGGAATCACCATCCCTGAAGGGTTCAAAAACCGTGTGGATGTGGCACTGGAGGACACGGGTTAGGGGTGAACATGGTGGTGCTGCTGGCTGATGGCTGAAGATATTAAAGGTTTTTTCCAACCTGACGGGTTCTGTGATTCTGTTCTGTGCTTCAGACGGGTTTTCCTGAAATTGTATCTCATTTATCTTCCAGCCCACAACTTCTCTAGGAACAGGAAATACCCAGTCTGAGCTGCAAAGCTGTGGGGTCTGATGCCAACTGGAGCATTAAAAACAAAATATTACGGACTTTGCAACCTGAGCATTTAAACGTCAAATTGCACAGTAAGAGATACAAAGAGGCTTTAGAAACAATCCAAGAGGCAAGGGAAGTTATTTCTGTGAAAGTTCTGGATTTCTGTGCTTCCTGTGGAGCTGCCTCACTTCCCCACACACAAACTCTCCCCTGGCCCAAGACCCAACCAAATACACTGCAATATCTTCACGTTGTGCCAGATTTGTTTTTCACCCAACACACACCTTCCGAGAAGGTCCAGCCCTGACAGTCTGGGCCTTGCAGCACTGAAAACTCCTCCTGACTTCTGCAGCGCCGTGATTTATACAGGATATTCATTCTTATCTACAGAGAAGAGCTTATAAATGATACACACGTCCTGCCCCACTCTGTGTTCTGCCAGGGAAGGTCATCTCACTTGTTTGCGTCAGAGAGAAAAAAGTCACAGTGAGGAACAGACAAACCTGTGTGTACACACGGCCTAAATCCCCTCCAGAACCCTACACCCCCTTACACCACTTCTTATTAATTTCTATTTTTGTATTCTTTAGGGAATAACAGGGGACATCCTGAATAATGTGTATAATTCCACGTCCTCTGGAATGCCAAAAAAATGAGACTATTTCAAGATACATTAAGTAGCTTAGTACCGAGGCACAGCAACGCATCAGCAAAGCCATTCCACTGAACAACAGGGAAAAACCACGGACACAGCGCTGAAATTAGGAAAAGGAACTGGAAAATTCTCCCACATAGTTCTGGTTTAGGTCATTTAAAAATAACTGGCAACTCTCAAAGCTGGAATATGCTGTTGGGGTTTTAGTGGGATACACAACTTAAGAGTTGGCTGTCAGAAGTGGCAGGTAAGACATGAAGACCCCCTTGGACATGAGCAGAAGATTGGAGAGGAGTTCTCATCTCACTCTGGTGGGTGTTGGGTAAAGCCCAAACAGAAGAAGCTCTGCAGGGCTGGGACTCAACCAAGAACCCAACAGAGATGAAGGCAGATGCTCCCTCCTACCATTTGCTTACCCAAATTCTGTTTTGCTCCATAACTCTGCTGCTCTCTCCTCCTCAGTGCTCACATCCAACACATTGGCCATTCCCAAACCACCTCCAAAGCCATTAAGCCTCTTCAAAACCCAATATTTCTTCCTTAACAGTCAAAAGCACAGATTGGCTAAAAAAATTGTTTTGAAAAAGTGTTCCTTCCCCTGGATTGCTCCAACCTGGCCATCTCACTTAAAAAGACATTCCGTAAACCTTGCCCATCTGACGCAGCTCAGCTGAAAGGATCATTATTTCCAAAAGCAGGGGAAGGAATGGCTGTGCCATGTGTTTAATGGGCAGCTCCACAAGGACGACTGGGGCATTACCTGGTGGATGAATCACCTCATTAAACAAAGAAAGATGCACCAGGAATTGCAGATCAAGGCCCAGAGTTGCTTTCACCAGCCCCGAGTTTTGCAAAAACATCATTAAAATAAAATGCAATCAGGATGTCCTGACTCTAGCAAGGTTTTTATTTTAAATACTGGTGCACAGTTGAATTAAAATGTGTATTTGGCATCCAAACAAAGTTTATGCTCATTGTGCAGTGAGTTGTTCACTCTCTCTCTTGGTCTATCATAAACCTCAGGTAAAAACCAAGGGTAAATTTTTGGAGTGAAAACACAGATTCATTCTAATTCCTTAGGATTGAACTTCCTGCTATCCAATAAACACAGAATTTTCCTACCAGCTGCAAACCTCGGAATTCAGATCATGTTCTTGCATAAACACTCAGCCCTGACCAAAATGCAACCACCCACAACTTAAAAACACACAGATTTTGCAGCTTTCCTCAATACCAGACTAACACTTGGACCAAAATCAACACAACTTTCCTCACAAACTTCCTTGGACTTCGGAATGAACTCTCTTCTTTTTCCCCATGCAAGGTAAGATCCTGTTTCTCTATCCTTGATGTGCATTTGAATTTCCTCTTAAAATTCATGAGGTTCTCATTTCTGAAGGGCTACCTTGTTAAGGCTGTGTTCCACAGCCACCTGTTGTGACAGCAAAAAGGAGAAATCCCACCAGCCTCTTTTATTAACAGGTTTCGTCACATTATATTCAAGTTAGAAACTAAGATGGCTTATGAATATTTCCTTTTGAATTAAAATATCAGTTTCTTACGTGAAATGGAGTTTATGATAATTCAGAGCTTACCTGCACAGCTTGGGGTCTTTGTCCTTTGTTAGATAAATAGTCTGTGTATCACATACCTGGTAACTGTCCTCTGACATAATCTGCAACTCAGCTAACTTTATTTTTTAAGCTTTCTCCACACAGTGTTTGATTGTTAATCTCTCCTCTAATTTTCACACCAGATGGAGGAGAAATTTACAGGTATTGAACCAAAGGAAAAAAACTAAAATTCTTTACCTCTTTTCAAAGCAAAATCCAAAAAAAAGGGAAACAATTCTCACCATGACTCTTGCACACTTGAGCTCCCAGCCAGTTTTTACACTCCACCCTTTCCTCTGGGAATCTTTCCCCTGGCATTTGGGACAAACCTGTGTGCACTCACTCCCACACAGCACACTGCCACCAAACCTGGACCAAGCCTCCAGTTTCAAAGTGAGGGCTCAGCAGGAAAACCCTGAAGCTCAAAACCCCCTCCCCATTTCAGCCCAGGAGCACCAGCACCAATCCCGGCCATTTCCATGGATGTAACACCATCCAACCTGCTGACCTTGGCCACAGCTCGGGTCTGGAAAATCATTTCCCTTTCCTGATTTTAGCTCTGACCTCCATCTCTTTTTTTACACACAAATTTACCATTTCAGCATCACAAGTCTCCTAACAACAACCCAACAAGGAAACAAGAACACACATTAAAAACTTTAATTTCCCTCCCTCTTGCATTTTCCCTGGATCAAAAAGCAGTCCCTGCCGACTGAAACGAAAGTCCCAGGCACACCTGTTGTGCCAGAACAAATCTGCTTTTCTCTTCACACAGGTTCCATGCACCTCCCTCTTCATCTCCAACAGCTCAGAGACCACGAGCCCTTCTTTAATCTCCACGGGCATCGTCCTGCTCCTTTGATAAAACAATTCCTTCTCTGTGCCCCAGCATTTCCTACTGCAGGTCACAGGAGAGAGCTCCTGCACATCTCCTCTCCTTGGGACACCATCAATCCACACCATTTCTGCCCCATCTTTTACTCCACTTTATCAAAGTGCTCTGTAAAAAAACCCCAACCCTGCACTCACCTCTCTCTCTCCAGCTGAACTTTCTCAGCAGCCCAACATTTCCTCTCCGTGGGTTTTGGCCATGCCACTCCCCACTAACCTTATATATCTCATTAATCCTCTGAAGGCTCCTAATTAGCAGCATTCAAAACCTCATCACTACCACGTGGTCTCCTGGTTACACAAAGAAAGGCCAAATAGAAAATAATGAAAGAAAAATATCAGGAGTGCTCTTGGTTTAGATTTATTACCCAACACTGGGCGTTGACTTGTCCCTATGAAGTAGAACAAAAACAGGAAAGGCCACAATATTTTTTCCCCCTCTCTTTTGAAACATTTGAAATTATCCCTGTTCCTCCAAGTTCTCTCAGGCAGCTGACAAGCATTTAAATAATGTCCCACGAGCAAATTGAAAAGCTGGGAGGAGCAACATGTGTAGGGATTTGAGGAACTGAAACAAGGAGCAGCTCTGCAGGAAAATGAATTTAATTAAAGTTACTCATGCAGGCTCTCAGCCTTAGAAATCTATAAATCTGGAAAATCATTTCCCTTTCAATTAAGTTTGTATTTGTCATTTTGGGAGAGATAAAAACAAATCCCCACTGACCAGGTTTTCCAATAGTGCGGAATTAGGAGAAATTCACAACACGGAACTGTGAAATGTTTAATAGAAGAAAACTTCAGAAAAGCCAGTGAGGATCTACAGACCTCCAAGTCCCACCACAGCCAAACATTTCCTTTTTAAAGCTGGAAGTGCAGCTGTAGCAAGTGGAGATGTTCCACAGCGGTGTCTGTGTTCTGACTAATACCCCAGGAGGACTCGTCACCTCCCTCCCACTCCTTGTGCAGTCACTGCCAAAAGAAAGGGCTCTCTCTGAGGGTTTTCCAGAAAATCTGAATTAAACACCTGAGCTGAACTGCCCTCTCAGCCCCCTTGCTCCAGCACCGTCTGCAGGGACCCACCTCCCACCTGCCAAAATACAGTCAAATGTATCAAAGGGCCAGAAGGAGCAAAAATGATGCTGCTGATGCAAAGTCCTTTATTTTAGAAAAAGTTTTGGGCAATCCCATTCAGCTCCTTCCTGAATATTCCCACAAGGAATCCTGACAGAGGTTCCTTCAGTGCTGCAAACTCGGGGGAAAGGCTCTTCTAGGACAGACCCAAATCAGCTCTGCTGTACCCAAAAGGAGCTTCTGCTGATGGAGATCCCACCCCGAATTCCCTTCCTTCCTCTCTCCTCACTGCCATGGAAACTTGTAAGGAGTTCGGCTGAACTCCTGATTTCCAACCTTTGCAGTCCAAATATTTCCCCTTCACAGCACGGAGAGCAGCAATTAAGGATGAGTTGTTCTGCGTGTGCTCTAAAAACCAGCGCTAATTCCAGCGAGGGGGATCAAGGGCTCAAACTCTTCCCTGCTCAGACCTTCCCGAGCTGTTCTGTGCTAATCCCACACAGGAGAAACAGCCCCCAGCACTCCCAGACGTGGCATTCCCAGTATTCCGGGGGATCAGCTGCGTTTTCTTCCAAAAATCAGCTTGAATGAAAGCAAAGGCAAGGCGAAGGTTCTGAGTTTTTCCCCCCGGCAGAATTCCCACTGAGCTGGGCAAGGGCTGACTCCAATCCTGGAGAGCTGATTGGAAGGCAGGGATGCGAGGCTGGGATTTATCTGTGCACACACACACAGAACCCCACGCTCTGCTGACCTGGCAGTGAGTTATTCACTCGGAAGGAGTCCGAGGCTGCCACTAAAAAAAGCTTCAAAGGGTGGGGAGGAACAGATATTTCACCTCGCTCACCTCGGCAGCATTAACTGGGAGTGATGGCTGCAGCAGTTTCAGTGAACCACGGGCAGAGCCAGCCTTCCCTGCAGGACACTGAAAACCTTGCCAAAATCTCACTTTGCCACAAGTGAGAGCCACTTGTTAAACCAACAGGGCAGCGAGTGGAATATTTGGGATTTTATTCCCTCGGGTCAGAAGAACGGCTGCAGAAATCTGTGAGGGGATGAGGTTTATAAATTTCATCAGGTCTGTACGACTGTGGCACTCTCACTGTGCATGGAAATCCTCGCTGTAGTTTTTAAGAGCAGCCAGGAGCCTTAATAAAGTTTGGGGCAGTGTCCTAATCCCCGGCTAAAAGAGATGGAGCCACACCAAAAGGAACTGGGAGATACTTTTTCCAAATTATTGACTACAATGAGAAAAAAAGCAGCAACGTTCTTTTCCCTCTCAAATATAATGCAAATAAAACAGGACTGTGAAAGTAAGGGTAGAGACAGAAACTTCTCAACATTTATTTCTGTTGTAGCATCCTATCCTGCAATCCTCCAGAAGTTCAGAACCCTGCAAAACTCCCGAAGTCCAGATTTCATCTCATTTCCAGCTGGCACACGGAGAATTCCCCACACTGTCTCCTCTTTGCACTTGAAGGGTTATAAAATCAGGGGCCACATCATTTGCTCATCTGGCTCATTCCCTGTTTCTCCAGGACACAAATCTCGGGCAGAGCTGCTGGTATGGGCAGGGTGGGCAGCGTTTGGTGCCACAGGTCCCCAAATACGGGTTAGGATGTAACATCCCACTTTATCTGCAGCAGAACTCATCAAACACACCGAGGAGGGAGAGGCAGCTGCTCCAGGCAGGAATTACACAGTTCCCCCAGGAAGAAGGATGTGAAGCTGGGTGGGCTGCTGGTCCAAACCCAGGGACTGCCCCAGAGGGGGATCCACAGCCTCTGTTTGTGCCCTGACAAACAGCCTCCAGCCATTATTTATTCTTATATAATTATTATGNAATTATATAAATTATATATTATACATTACATATATTACATATATTATATATATTACATATATTATATATATTATATACATTATATAAATAATACATAAATAATGTAAATACAAATATATAATTATATTACTCTTATATAATTTGTTTGCCTCAGCAGGCTGCAGAGACATCCTCGGAATGGGAATTCCACATTCCAGGGCACTGAGCACGAGCAGCACAATAACCACACTCTCCTCCCCAAACCCTGGATGAGCTGGCCTAAAACAAACACTCAATTTCATTTATGGACATTATTCTGTAAAATGCTTGACCTGACCCCCTGAGATGTTCACTGCTGACCCTAAGAGAGCAGTTTGTGGAGTTATGCCCTGCCCTGGGTGTTTTTACTCTCAGGGGTTTGTCTGAGTGTTGGGAGCAGCTCATTCCCATCCCAAGATGCCCACGATCCCTCCAGCTCAGCCACACGGATTTTGACAAACAATTAATCAGGACTCGGGAGTGCATCTGCCTTGAGTTTACAGCCAAGGAAGGAATTGGGTTGAAAAAGCATCTGAAAGGATCATTCTTCAAGCTGATGACTTTGTGGCTGGCTTTGTTTTCCTGGAAGGAATCTGCTCACACATCATGTTCGGGAGACCCAACACGCAGGGAAGTGTTCAGCTTTTGGGGAAACCAAACATATGGTGCTTGCTCCGTTCCATCTATCTGCTAATCAGTCATTTAGCAATGAAGGCACAAGAAAATTTGGCCAGCTCCCCAAGACACGACATCCGAGGAGATCAATTACAGCCTTAATTTAGACAGATTTTTCAGCGCAATTTTTGTGTTCCTATTACATTGTCTTTCCCTGTTCTGTGGAGTTTTCATTAGCTCCTGTGGAAAATGAGAGCAGGATTCTTCAAATGATACTGTGGACAGAAAATCTGAGCGAGTTTAGGGAATGAAATGTTGGATTAATCGAGACCCTGACCAGTAACAGCTCCAGGTTGTTCTGTGTGCAATTATTTTGCCAACGCTGTATAAAAAATGTACACTGAATATTGTTATTTTAGTACTCTTTTAATAAAGCTTCTCGGGAGAGTTCCCTCTTCCCAAATCTCCATCCCAGAGGAAAAAAGCCAATTCTGGATGTGCAATTCCAGGGTCATTTTCTGACAGCCTGGACCACACTCAGGCAAAGGCTCCAAACACCGAGATCTGGCAGAGCTGAGGGATTTGGGGAAGGCCAAACTTTGGACAAAGCTGCTGAAGGAGCTCTTCCTCTCACATTCCCTGCGTGACTGAGTGCCTTCCTGAAGTTAAATTTGGAATTGAGACACAGGAAATAAAGGGTGATGACATGGCAGCCGTGGAGAGTCGAGTAGGTGTGAACAGGCAAAACAAATATTCCAATTTCCTGTTAAGTATCTCACCTCTGTTGCACTCCTCAACCCCCTCCAAACCCCCCAGTGCTGAAACCCCCTCCAAAGGCTTACAGGAGATCCAGGCAGCGTTTCCCCACCCGGTCTGCATTAGGAGAACAACTTTAAAACAACAATTTAACCTCGCTGTGCCATGTAAAACCAGTTTCTGCCACCACCAGCAAGCAGCCCCTGAGCTGTGTGCACACCCCACACAAAACCAGATTTCCCCACGTCATTTACATTCATTACTGAGATGCAGAACAGTGAGAAATTATTAAAGACTTGCAAAATCAATTTAGGCATTTTAACTCTGAGCTCAGACTCCTCAGCTCCTGCAATTTGTGTAACACAAGACGCTGCTAAGACGGTTCCATAAAGCGAATTACAGCAAATAATTTCTTTGTTCAGCTCCAGTGTGCTCCGTAGATGGATTCTGTATTATATTACATCAAGAGGATTTAGCATTAATACTTCAATACCAAAGAGCTGGCAATGCAGGCAAAACTGTGGCAAACTGCACAAATCAGGATTTGCTCCTTGTTTGACTGTAATAAACTCGCTTTAGAAGAGCATTTGACTGAGAAGCACTTTCAAAAATGAGTATTTAATTCGATTTCCTATACGATGTTTAGAAGGTTGGGGATATGGGATTACCATTAAATATTGTTTTGGATTTACAAAAACTGCCGACGAGAAAACTGAGTTTATACATCAAGTGTGGGTGGGTTTGTTTGTTTTTAGTTCAAACACTCCTCGGTTCATTTACAGCATCCCCATTCTGCAGAGATGATATTTTAGGAGCAGGTTCGATGCTGGAACACAGAAGCCAATCCATGGTTCAATATCTGCAGTCTGGGAGCCTGACATAAAAGATAAGGAACAGATGTAGGGGAGATGAAGAAATGTGTCTATTGAGGAGTTTCAGCGCGATTTGGCACAAAAATAATTGAAGTCAATATGCAGAAAGCAAAGCTGTCAGCAAATTGCAATGCTTGACTGGAGCACAAATGTATTTAAAAAAAGGAATTCTGCGGAGGCTACGTGGTCTACCAGTTTGAATAGATCAGGAGTGCATTAGGATTCGGCTGCTTTGCTTCAGCCAAAGTCCTCACCCTGAATGCACAGAGAGAAAACATTTATTCAGTCTGAACCACAGATCTCCCACCAGAAACTTCCAGTTCTGGGGCTGCTGGGCCAGGGCTGCCCAGTTCGAGCACTGGGACCAGTCCCTGCAGAGCCCCGTCCACGGAATTCACAGACACACAAAACCAGCTCCTCAGAATTCTGCCAAAAATGGGAACCCAAACGTTTTTCAACCCAGAAAGCTCCTCAATATCCAGAATTTTACCTCGCAATTTCCTGACATGAAGCCATATTTATCCCAAGTTTGGCTCAATAATGCCTTTCTGGAGTCTTTGATTAAGTCCCCCCATCCCAGCTTGTGTCACCTCAAGCTCTAAGGAGTTAAAACTTTAAGTTAATAGCAACCAGAGCAAATACAGAAAACCAAACACTGCTTGGAATATTTCCTCTCCCAGATCAAAGGATTATTTTTAATCTTTTTTTTTTTAATCTTATTTTTATTTATCATCTTATCCTCTTATTATTTTTTATACTAATGCCTGAATTCCTGGAATTTTCAAAGGCACGAAAATCCAAGTGACCAATCCTTTACCACATTAAGAGAATTAATCAGGAAACTCCCTAACGAGCATCCCTTAGTCCCAGCTGTCATGGTGCCACCCTACTGCTTCCCAGTAAATACTGATGTTTAATATAAATGTCTTGAACTTTTTAATTATTTCAATGAAATTCTGCCCAGTTTGTTTTACCAATTCCATTTTGTTTCTCTTAAAAGCATTTAATAGAGGTTTTTAAAGTATTCTTCCAGCAGAGGTGCTGTGTTGGCAGGGGGTGACACCACAGACAGAAAACTCTGATTTTCATTCCCTTGTTTCTTTAGGCCTAATTCCATTTATAGAGGGATGGGAGAGGAACAGCTCAGCCTCCCAGTACAGACCTATCCATTCCTGCTTCTGGAATAAATTCCACATTTACCTTCCCAGTGACTTGGAGATTTTTTTTTTAAACATTTAAAACTTGACTGTAGATTTAAACAGCAGATTTGAACTCTTTTTATTGTTTATTCAACAAAAGAAACCAAGTATTTTAAAAACAGATTGGATCCCTTCCATTCCTTTCTTGCCTCTTCCTTGGAAGCAGGAGTCAGCCTTGGCTGCTTCACACAGATTGCTTTTTTTTTTTGAATTTAATATCAGTTCACCAGGAATTGTGGATCACTCCCTGCTGCTTGAGGCAGTATCAAACAAGCTCACACACTTTTCTAATTAGCTTTGTTCTTCGGAGTGGTGAACTTGTTCCAGGCCCATTACAGACAAGTTAATTGTTATCTTAACAAAGAAGAATGAATTTGCAAAAGTAACGCTTGTCTGGCACGTATTCAACACACCCTTGAAGGCTCGCACTGGTCTAAAAAGGCATTTAAAATTATTTTGGGATTGGTTTTACTTACCATTTTAATGTTTTATTTATTAGTTATTCAACTGACAATAATTGCACCTGCCAGGCTACGGTACTGCCACTGCTAATTATTTATTTATTATTTACTTATTATTTCTTTTTTAATTTTCCTCTTGGGAAAGTGAAACTTTTCAGTTCAGCAGCCTCAAAGTTCATTTCCTAACTCCTGGGGAAACAAGAAAGGCCTAAAGATGCTTAAAACTTCAGAAGTTTGGGAGGGAACTTCCTGTAATCCTGCAGCAGAACTTTAATTTCCATCATTCCTACAACTGGGATTCTTGGAAGTTTGTCCTCTTCCTCCAGCTCTCCATCAGAGAAGCCAAGGAGAAACCCCAAAATATGATCAAAAACCCCCAAAATTTACATAAAACTACATTAAAATAGTTTAATTTTGAAAGATAAAGCCACCTTAGCCCAGTTCAACCAGAATAAGAGAGGGGAGTTAATTTTTATTCAGGTAATTAGAAAGTCCCCCTAAATTCATTAAATGTTTTTGGTGAGAAGGGGAGGAGAGCAGGGCTAAGTTTCTATAAACACTCAGTTGTTCTCTGCTGATAAAACAACACCAGGGGAGGTCTCTTCCCATTTAGATGCCACAAATTTTTAAAAAGTGAAAGTTGCAGAGAAAAGTAAAAGTTCCTCCAGCTTCCAGAAAGATTTGGGGACTGGTTAGGGAGAAGAAAGGAATTGATGGATTTTTCTCAAACAGAAGGGAAGCTCCTGGTAACATAAACCAGAAAGTTGATTTTTTTGTCTATAGAGCAAAGAAAAAATTGTAATAAAAATTTGTATTTTCACCTTCCTGTTCATTCACAGATGCAGGAACCACAACACCAAAATAATCCCCCATTGGAGGGTTTGAAAAAGGAGAAAAAATAATTAGGCTGAGTCTCAATAGAAAGAAAATATTCAAAAAATCTTATCTAATTGAGCTTTTCAAAATTAGATCAAAACAAGCAAGAAATGGAATGCCCTGCTTTTGATTTTTTACAGCTGTATCCCCCACTGAGCCACCTTTGCAGGGAAACATCTTCTGCATTTTATATTCCAATTAGTGCATTAATCTTCCCCTGATTATTGATTCACATTTAAAAGAGTTTCCTTCTTCCATTCTGCAACTTGGAAGGGCAGAGGAACAGGGAGAATGTTGGTGGGCATTTCCAAATTTTCCAAATTTCTCTTCAAACAGATCAACCTTTTGAAATTAAAATTAATAATCACATGTACAATGAGAAAAATCATTGGTTTAAACTTGATTATTCATTAAAAACTGGGGTTTTTTTGTTTTCCTTTGTGCTACTTTCTCCCTTGACAGAGATACATCACAGAGTCCTACAAGGAACACGGATCTTCTGTTTCTAGTCTTATCATAAGGGAAAAATTATCTTTAGTACCAATTTCACATAAATTCTTGTCTGAAATCATCAACAGGAAATCACTTCTTTCAGGATTTTCAGCATTTTAAGGATCTCAACAAGTAAACCTCTGGTGTTCAGAAATCTCACCACAACAGTCAAACAACTTTTCTGTAAAAAATCTGGATAGATTTCCTCCCAGCAAGGGTGGTCAGGCACTGGAAGGGGAATTTTGGAGTCCCCATCCCTGGGAGGGTCCAGGGAACAACTGGGCTCTCTCTGGTTGATCTGGTGTTGATCAAATGTTGGGTTTGATGATCTTGGAGGTCTTTTCCAGCCTCAGTGACCCCGTGATTCTGTGAAATCCACTACAAATCCATCCAGCACCTGGAAACAGGCGACCCACAGCTGAGCAAATAATTTATTCTTAATCCTCCTCCTCCTTCTCCTCTGTTCCATTATCTGGAAACAGATGGGGAAGACAATCAAACAAACATTAAGTGAGTAAATTCTGCCATGTCCTTACAGCAACAACGAATTCCAGGTGAGAAACCACAAGGGTGAGGCAGCTTTTGAGTTTCTTGATCAAACAGCTCAGGTCTGTTGTGACCAGAAGGATGTGGGATTCCCCTGGGAATACTCCCAGTCTATAAAGGATTTTATAAATGCATTTATTCCATCAGCACAAAATACTCGTGCTTGCCTTTAAATGAAGCTTTTTTGCAGCACTTTCCCAGATGAGTGATTAAAATAAAACCCAGAAATCTCACCACGACACTCCAACAACTTTTCTGTAAAAAAAAAAAAAAATAAAAGGGCATCTGATTTCTGTGGGTTGCGAGCAGCTGAGGTGATTTGTCATCTGTAAAGCGCGGTGATAAAACACCGTGATCACACAGGTCTTCAAAAAACAACTTTCAAAGCGCTCTTCAGAGCGTGCTTTGATCAAAATGTTTACAAAGCAGCAGCTTTACAAGAGGTTGCTGAGCATCAATCTTGATTAGGGTTATTTACCCACGCAGCAGGAGCGGGGCTGCACCTGCGGAGCTCCACACGTTCAGCGCCTGAGCTTCCGGCCTTGCCCTCAAAAGGAAACTTCTCATTAAGCTCACAAGACAAAAGACAATCCACGAGGCTTCTGAACTTATTCCTGAGGAAAGCCTGGAATTATAAACAGAGCCAGAAAAAAGGCTGCTGGAAAAGGGAGTGTAACTCTAGTTTTAGTGCAAAAATACAAGAAAAAGAGTCATACTCAACGCTAAGAATGCACAGAACATGATTTAAAATTACTGTGGCTGATTGTGGCAGCAAAGCTTGGAATCCTTCGGGGAAAAACCTCCAAAATCATCAAGTCCAACATTCAGCTGAATACCCCCAAACCCCCTAAATCATACCCCAAAAAGCCATTTTTACTCACTGTTAGAACACTTCCAGCAATGGTTTGAACACTTCCACCTCCACCAGCCCATCTCAGTGTTTAACCACCCCTCCAGTGAAGAAATCCTTCCTAACATCCAACCTGAACCCCCCCAGTGCCACTTGAGGCCAAAATATTGATCTGATTTATGCTCCTAACTCTTCACAGCACCGATTCCAAATAGTGCAGAAGAATCCCAGGCCAAAAATAACCCCGACCAACCAACCAACCAAAAATAGAAGCTTCCCCAAAAGCCCCAGGCAGTTTAATTGAAGAAAGATTCAGCTGGGAGACACAAAAATCTGCACAGCAGAGCACATCAAGAGGCTGGGAGGAAACAACCAGCAGCACAGAGAGTGAGTCAGGAGAGGCTTGATCCCAAAATCCTCCCCGTTCTCCCGAGGAGGCACCAGCAAGGAGAGATCCAAGATCTCCAGATCTTTCCAGGGTGATTGAACTGAGGGTGATCCTCCCCTGGCTCCAGAGCCGTTCATGCCATCCACATCCTCAGCTCATCTCCTCGGTGCCAAGGCAAGGCCAGCACAAGTTTGTTCCACACAAACACTCTGGGCAGGAAACACGACCCCAAAATCACATTAGGAGAATCAAATTCTCCTAATTCAGGAGGCAATTCAGATTTTCTTCTCCTCTCTCACTGCCCAGTCGGTTTTAGCAAAGTTGCACACACATAAAATAAGGGCAGAAAGGGTTTATTTGAAACACTCCACACCCACTCCCTGCTTCAGGTTGTGTTTTATGGACCTGGATGAATTCTGGTAGCAGAACACCAAGATAAAAGCCCATAATTCAGTTTTCTCTTTACTCTCTCTGCCTGCCTACTACAAATCTCTCTCCTCTTTACACCCTCACTGCTGGCTGCTGTTGACAGCCTTCTCTCCTCAGCTCCTGATAATTTAATACAGCTGCAGCCTCTCTCCTTCCATCCCTCCTGCAATCTCTTCTGCTTCTGAACAACCCCAAACTTCCCTTCCCACTTCCACTGCTTATTTAATTCTACTTGCAGCACGTTTGGGGTGCTCAGTGTGGTAAATACTGCACAAACTGCGCCACACCAAGGGGAAAAGAGCTTTGTGAGCCCCTGAGATGAAGCCAATGAAAGAGGAGTAATTTTATCTAGAGTATTATGAATTAACAAAAGGAAATAATGTCTGGATTCCCCAGACTGGCCTGAGAGGATCTGCTCTCTGATAAAGAAATGCAAAAATTAAAATAGAAATAATACTTCTGACGGTTCAGATTTGATCAGTTGGGGTGAGTTTTGTCTAACAGGTTACAGATTTCACGTATCTTGTTTTAATTCCATTTCTCAGTACACAACACACCACCCAGACATTATTAGGGGATGAAAAGCCCCACAGTGCCCCAAAACCACCTCATTCCCACGGTCACCAGTGACTCCCAGCTGTGCCACGTTCCTTTGGGCTCCTGGCCTGTGTTCCTGGGATGGAGAACAAAGCTGAGTTCCGAGTTCTCACGGCAGGGACTCCTTCTGCCCCCTCACCTGGACAGGGGAGCGCTGGGAAAGCAGCAGGGAAAAGGGAAAGGAGCCCCGGGGATGCAGATGGGGACATCTCCAGCCACCCGCTCACTCCTGCCACCCCCAGAGCCTCCGTGTCTGCTCAGAGCAGCACCTGACGGGAATCCAGGGATTCCAGCCAGGAAAGGCACTGAAATTGTGGCGATTACCACAAACAGCTGCAGTGGTGAGCATCCCCACTTTCAGCCACACTGGAGTGAAAACAAACCTGCCAGGGCAAACACAGGCTGGCCACTTCAGCCACCCAGCTCCTCCAAATGATTCAACACCAAAAAGCTTGAACATTTATTTCCTTTTTGAAAAATATTCCATAATTTCACACACTTCACCTGTTTCATTGCGGCGCTCTGGGAGCTGGAGCAGGGAGGTGGCACCAGAGGAGCCACTGGGGTCCCTTCCAGCCTGACCCACTCTGGGACCCTGTCATTCCACAGCTTTCACAACCCAGCTGCAACCAAGGTTTTTGCCATCAGAGTTTTGGATTCTGCACCCTGATATATGGACCTCAATATTTTTGTGTTTCTCTGCTTTCACTATTTGGTCATAAAGGTGTCAAAGACAGCAAGAAAAATTATCTGCACCTGCCCAATCCTATTTTATGAAAAAAAAACCAGAGAAAAGGAACTTCTTCCAAAGTCACACAAACATAAAAAGTTGCAGTTCTTCTGTGAATAAAGACAAGTTCAGTGGAGCAAAGTGAGCTGTAAAGTTTAAGTCACAAATTCTTTCCACAGTTTGAATTTCTGCTGGATTCAGAAGAAGCTGCACTTCAAGAAGCTGGAAAATTTTAGGTATCAGGATTTGCTTTTGTCTACCTGGTACTTTTCCAGCAAGCAATGGACTTTTCTTGTGTAAACCAAGTTCACAAGGGCAAGGCCAGGCTTGGAAAAATCCATTTGTGGCTTTGCACCAATAATCCACCATTTTTCTGGTTTAACTTCATGACCTTTTTCTCCCAAGTCAGTAGAGGCTGCCAGAAAACACCTTGGCCTTATAATGAAGGTGTTAGGAGGGAGAAAAAGAAGATACTAAAAGCAAAAAGATAAAAAAGTATCATTAATACTGAAAATTTAGAGGTTAATAGGGCTCTTTCTCTATGATTTAAACTGATTCCAAAGTTTTTAAATAATTGTCATGATAGCACAACACCACTTGGAAAAGTGTCCCTGCTGCTTTCAGTCACACTGCTCAGAAATTACACATTTGCATCTGTGAAGTCAAAAAAATCCTATAGTTTATATGGGGAAAACACAGAAATATTTTCCCCTGTTCTCTACATGAGATACTAAACACCTTCAAATATTTCAAGAAGATTGATTACGCTTCCAACAGTTTAACTTTCTATACTGAACTATTTTCAGGAAAAACAGAAAGGGATTTTAAATATAAAAACAACTAAAAATTGTTTGCCTGACTGTAGGGTTTGGGGGTGGCAGGCTGTGCTTTCTCCCACATCGGAGCTCCCGGGGTGAACGTCCTGCAGGCTGCAGAGCTCGGGAAATGCACTCCACCAGGTGAAACCTCTCTGCAGAGGTGGATACAACACGTGCAGACTCTAGAGGGAGTTCTAACTTTGCCATATTTTTCCCCTTACAGAATTTTTATCACTAGTTCAGAACAAACAAACAAGTAACAGAAAAAGGCCAAGGTTCTTCTGGGTATCTGCTTCTGCCCCTGCCCTCTGCTCCTGGGCAGTGGGAGCTGCTTTCTGCTGATACACAGATTTCACTTTCCTCTCTTACTGATCGTGATGGAGAGGAAATCTGAATTTTCAGTTGTTCTTGGTGACTCTGGGGCTCTTCACCCCGAACATTTCACCGGGCCACGCAGCGTCTGGGAGATGTGTGGTATTTAATGAGCCACATCAGAGAGCAGTGGTTGAACATCGAAGGGAACAAAGGCTTTGTAAGGTATTTTCACCTTTGTAAAGGTATTTTCACCTTTGTAAAGGTATTTTCACCCCAAGGCAGCCGAGCAGTCTGGGCACTCCCGCTGCAGATTCCCGGCGTGGCTCTGAGTGCAGCGGGACATTCCCAGCCCTGGGCACAGGGACAGCCAGGGAGTCTCTGCTCTCCCAGGAATCCCCGAGCTCGGGTTTAGCTGTTCCAGCCCTCTCCAAGGAAGGGGATTTGCCTGCAATTCCACACTTGGCAAAATCAGCGGGTCCCAGAGCGGGTGAGGCTGGGAGGGATCACAGTGGGGCACCTGCTCCAGCAGGGTCCTCCAGGGCACGGGACTGGGTCCAGATGGGTCTGGAATATCCCAGAGGAGATTCCACAGCCTGTCCGGGACCTGTCCCGGTGCTCCCAGCCAAGTTCTGCCTCCTGTGATGGGAATTGCTGGGATTCCTCTGGATTCCCCTGGCCATTCCTCTGGAGCCACTGCTGGGCCCCGGAGCAGAGCCTGGGCCCTGCCCTGACCCTCCCTGCAGCCAGGGACAGCCAGGGACACCAAAGGGACAGCCAGAGACACCCAAGGACAGCCAGGGACACCAAAGGGACAGCCAGAGACACCCAAGGACAGCCAGGGACACCAAAGGGACAGCCAGAGACACCCAAGGACAGCCAGGGACACCAAAGGGACAGCCAGAGACACCCAAGGACAGCCAGGGACACCAAAGGGACAGCCAGAGACACCCAAGGACAGCCAGGGACACCAAAGGGACAGACAGAGACACCCTGGGACAGCCAGG